>OZ010690.1:4199315-4749205 GCA_963932265.1 Thymelicus lineola | reverse complement strand
CATCCCCTTCCCCCATTCAAACAGCCAATTTTGTAATACCTACACAAATCAAATCCCTTTATTTGATACGTCAAACTTATAACATCCCTAGTTTTTGCATCGAGGGTTAAAAAGTGTATTATTGTATCACATAATAATTATACTCACAACATTCTATAGTAAGTTTCTGTTTTTATAAACGACGCCAACAGACTAGATTATAGATCGGATCAGAAAAGATCGGGGCGGCCGCGTGCTGTTAGAACTACAAAGGCTGTTAATGCTGTTAAAGCCAGAATTCGTCGAAACCCCATTAGGAAGCAAAAAATCTTATCGCGAGAAATGAAGATTCCCGCTAGGACTCTGTCGCGTATTATAAAACAAGACCTGAAGCTCGGTGCTTATCGTCGATATACAGGACATGCCCTAAATCAATCTTTACAATTAAAGAGAGTGGATCGATCAAAACGCCTTCTGTCGCGATACGCAGGTGAAAGGCACAGAAATATCCTCTTTACCGATGAAAAAATTTTCACGATTGAAGAACACTACAATAAGCAAAATGATAAAGTGTACGCTCACAGTTCTAAAGAAGCTGCTCAAGTGGTCGGGAAGGTACAACGTGGTCATCATCCTGCGTCAGTGATGGTTTGGTGGGGCGTGTCTTATCAAGGAGTCACAAAACTGCATTTTTGTGAAAAAGGAGTGAAAACTTCAGCCAAAGTGTATCAAGATACAGTCTTGGATCATGTTGTGAAACCTCTCAGCAATACTTTTTTTAAAAATATACCGGGGACTTTCCAACAGGACTCTGCACCTGGTCACAAGGCATGAACTACCCAAGCCTGGCTTGAAACCAATGTTCCGGACTTTATAAGAGCTGAAGACTGGCCCTCATCTAGCCCAGACCTCAACCCTTTAGACTTCAAATTATGGTCAGTTTTAGAGGATATGGCCTGCTCTAAACGACACGGCGACATTGAGTCTCTTGAAAAATCTTTGGAGCAAGCAGTGGCGAAATTTCCCTTGGAAACAGTGCGTAAATCCATAGATTCGTGGCCAAACAGATTAAAGGCCTGTATAAAAGCCAAAGGTGGCCATTTCGAATAGAATATTTTTTTATTTTTTGCTGAGACTTTACTAAATATGTAGGTATAAATTTTATTAATATACATTACTTCATTTAAAAAAAAAAGTATTTTCATTTGTAACAGAACTTATGGCTGGACTAGTTACATACACTTACACATACACTATCATACAACACCATACCTGTTCAGCGTAGTACGAGAATTTTACTGAAGTACATTTCAATATTAAATTTGTCAAATACTTGTAGTGGAAAACGGTTGGCTTGGCCCATTGGTAGAGCAAACCTTTGTTATTTTGTAATTTTAACCTTAAGCCATGTAAGACTCAACCTCTAAAATTGGGAAATACTTTATGTATTTGAATATTACCGTAAAATGTCGAGGGATTCATGTAAAATCTCCTGAAGGCTTGAATCGCACCGCTTCTGCCTGCATCGTAGGAAATGTCGCGTGACAATCCTACTGCCGGCGCTACCACTCGTTCCATGAAATTATAAGCATCGCTCACAGAAGAGAACTTATCATAGAGATATGTTGTGTGGCCGAAATAATCTGGAAATAAAAGAAATATGAAGGGAGATGGTGTTTCATATTATTATGTCCATGGGTGACGGTGACCATTTCACTTTCATTTTACCTGCAGGTAGTTCGTCAGCTCGTATGTCGGCTGTCGGTATTCACAAAAAAAACTAAAACTAGAATTAGTTGAGAAATACCTTTCGAATTCCCTTCGATCGGCTAGTAATGTTGATCGAAGAAAGGCCCGTACAATTTCCTAATAAAATTTAAACAAAAAAAATCGACTTCAAAATGAAGTACACCCTTTCCAATAGGTAACAATAAAAAAGAATCGTGGAAATCATTTGGCGTGATATTGAGTTATTCGTCCATTTGTTACGCACATACTTAATGCAAATTTAAGACTTATATTATGGTTTTCTCATGGATGCCATTATCAGATTTCGCTCAAATTTAAGGTGGCACATGAAAAGTACCAGCTTTCGATTAAAAAAAGAATCATCAAAATCGGTTAACCAAGTCGAAAGTTCTGAGGTAACAAACATAAAAAAACACAGTCAAATTGAGTCCTCCTTTTTTGAATTCGGTTAATAAAAATGAGAATCATGAGAATAAATGTCTTCCCAGATAATTCGAACTAAGAAGAGATAGGTACTTCAGTTTAAAATTTCACTTACCTGACGTCGAGTTTCGGTTGAGTCGGTCTATTATATGACGCAAATTAACAGCTACAGCGCCAGCTTGAACGTTAATGAAGTCTCCTAGTCGAACGAATTCATCAAAGGCTTCTTCAAATCTTTCACCCTCTACCAAGCTGCTGACTTTATTCGAGAACTGCTCGATAGCATTCCGGCCATTTCCATCGATGTACGCAAGCTCTTCTAAATAGAAACCTAGTTTCGTCAAAGCTACAGCAGGCAATAATATACCGTTTCCGATAATAACACCTTTAAGGTTGTTTGGTTCGAGGATAGCCTGAAATTATTTAACAATAGGAAATAATTCTTGACAAAAAATAACCGGCTTCAAAATTTGTGATCAGTCAAAAACTCCTCGTCAGATATTCCTCAAATTTAAATGAGACCACATGACAAGCACCAGCTTTCGAATGTAAAAAGAATTATTCAAATCGATACACCCAGTTAAAAGTTATGAGGTTATACATAAAAAAAACAGTCGGATTGAGAACCTCCTCCTTTTTTGAAGTCGGTTAAAAACCGATTTAAATGTTTGTAGGTAAATGTAATCTGCAGACGTTTCCGATTAGGCAATAAATTTATTTTCAACAAAATCCTTACCAAAGCTAGTGCCAATTGCGCTCCATCACCTTGGCCAAATATGTACAGAGGCGAACTTTTGTATTCTGAATTTATTGAATAAAACGACTGCAACATCATATTTAAATGTTGAGCTGAAATAAATATTTTTTTTAGGTTATAGGTAGGTCCTCAATGATAGCTATTAAAAGTAAAAACAAAATGTGTGTTTGTTTCTATATATTTATTTATTTTTAGAAAACCCATAACCCAAATAAGCTTAAGAGCCATTTCGCAAAACTCGGTTGATAAACTATAGGTATTTGAAGCGGCTCCGCGGCGTGATATTGCCTCGCGCGGCTCGCGTCGCGCTTGACCTCAGTTCTGTGCGAGTAATCTTCTTGATACTTTCAAACGTAAAAATTTTAAAATTATGAACATATAATTTTAATTATACACTTTGTGACCACATACATGTATCTGGTTTGTGACAATATAAGTTTATATAACAATTAAGAGTACAATGTAGTAGTACCATTATCGGTAACTTATTTACATAATACATTTTAGGTACCTACTTAGGTACATCACAATAAAGATGTCCAATAGATGCATATTGCAAAAATCAATATTTTGGCAAATCAACGTGAAAAATTAAAAATCACGTTTTTTCAAGGTGATCTATAAAATGCAATATGCGTCCATTTTGCCTGCGATATTCGCAGCGCGTCGAAATACATAGGTATACCTAAATTCAAATCAATCGGAGGGTATAGAACCGGGAAATCCCGGAACCGAAAATCCCGGGATTTACAAAGGAATACGGTACTTTTCAAAAGAACCAGGAAACAAAATAAAAGAACCGGGAAACAAAATAAAAGAACCGGGATTTTCTGAACTTTTGGGAAATAAAAATATGTCGCGTCGTGATACAAAAGATAACGTAAAAATAAAAGTAAATACAATCCATACACAAAAATGATTACAGCTTTAAAAAGAAGATATTCAGAACGTCGGCTACATGAAGCAGCTATACTAATATAATATTATTTACACAACCCAGATCGATATTTTTCTAATATAAATGAAGATGATTTAACTCTTTTTTCTCGTCCAAGCAGTGCTGAATTGTGCAATACAATTGTGTTGCTTTCATACAATTAATACGAAACTTATGTTTGCATGTAAGGTATAATAGTATGATGGTTACTCAATCACGGCAAACGACTATACGGATTTGGGTAGAAAACAGTTTTTCCCTATTTAATGCTCCTGAGAGATAAAATAGGAAACGCGATACTAACTATTTTCACGCGGGGAAAGCCGTGGTAAAATAATCCCGAAAGAACTGAAAATCCCGGGAATCCCGGTTCCAGCATAGGCGAGTACCGAAAATCCCGGTAATTTAAAACAGGATCGGTTTTCGATACCCTAATCATTACCGTGATACAAAAGATAACGTAAAAATAAAGGTAAATACAATCCATACACAAAAATGATTACAGCTTTAAAAAGAAGATATTCAGAACACTATTCTTTGAATGTTAAAAACGAATTCTTTATTGTTTTCTGTTGGTTTACAAAACAAAATATTGACAATAGTCTAATAAAATAAATTATGAGAAACGAAATTCGCACTTTCCTCCCAAACCACTTGCTCTACAAGAAAAATGTATGGCACATAAAATGTCAATCTTTTTATGGGCTACAACTTTTACTCGATCCTTTCGGAAATCGTCTAAGACGCACCGTTTAGGAGATATAAGGAGTTTTCGGAAAATTTGGGAGGGGGGGGGGGGTTAAGGTTGGGCCCAATAAGATTGGGTAATGTTGCAAGTATGAGTTCCACAGGGCGGATGGAAATTCAGTCGGAAATCGTCTAGGACGTACCGTTTAGGAGATATATGGTATTTTAGGAAAATTTGGGGAGGGGGGGGGGGGGGTAAAAGTGGGTTCAGTAAGATTTAGCAATAAGGTTTGGGGGTTTACTAGAGGGGGTTGAAATTTCGTCTAAACTTGTCTAGGACGCACCGTCTCCGAGATATCCGGGATTTCCGGTTTTCCAAAAATCTATATCCCGATATCCTGATCTGCCGATCTGCGCCTACCTGATGAGTGCGGTATTTGCCCGGATGCCTCCCAGATTATCACGACGCAAAATTCCACTTTTGAGTGAAGAACTGAGGGGGGGGGGTATAGGGGGAGGCGAGGGGTTGTGAAGGGAAAAAATGAGAGGGTGATTTGTATTTGTGTTGTGTATTTGAGATACGTGAGTTTTGGGGAGTTGACGGAACTTGGGTGCACGAGAGTTTCCAAACAACGAATGTATTATCTTTGACTAATAATAAGTGACTATAGCTGACTAATGTCGGAGCTTCTATCATTCCAACATTTTGGCTTAGCAATAGGGTCCCGTTGACACCGTTTGGGTACGGAACTCTATAAAGTACAGATTGATCTAAAAGTTGTATAAATAAAGGGTATGTGTATACAAGTTATAATTATTTATTATTTTTTTTCTATGTAAATATGTAATTTACACATATAACAAAAAACCTAAATACTGTAAACAGTAACTAATGTCTAAAAACGGACAATGTTTTATTTCAAATTACAGCAGTGACTTCCAACCCAATAGGGGTTGAATTTCCAAAAATCCGATAGCCTAAAGCCTTCTTCGATAAATGAACTATCCAATACAAAAAGAATTTTTCAATTCAAACCAGTAGTTCCTGAGATTAGCGCGTTCAACCAAACAAACAAACAAACTTTTCAGCTTTATAATATTACAATAGTAATAGTATAGATTAGTATAGATATAGTTATATTTTGTACATATGTATGTTCGTGATTTTCTCCGTTACTACTTACACTACATAAATTGGAAAGAAATAGTTACTTAATTTCTATTGTTTTCTTCAAACCAAAGATGTTTAAAGCAGAATATTACGCAAACGGACCCCTGAATTGAAAAATGGTCTTTTGAAACCTATAATATTTTTGAAAGACCTTTTCAACGATACCCCACATTAAGGGGTAGACGAAGAAAAAATCATACGGAACGGACAGACGGACGGACGGAAGGACGGACGGCCGGACGGGCTAGCCGGCCGGTTGAAATAACGAACGGACTAGACATGATTCCGATTTGACTACAAAACCCTGAAAATTATAGAAAACTAAAAATAATACAATTGACTGTAACTAAAAATTCTCACGTGATCAAGACTGTTCAATGGCAATATAATTACGTTACTTTTACGAAATCTATTCCTTAGATGGCTAAAGCAAAAATTGACATAGGTCCGACGTCCAAGAGTGCTGCCGCACGACTGATTTGATTTCGCGCCAGTGCGTATCTTTATATGGTAAAGTAAATTCGTTTTAATAAATTATTTTTTGCAGTAAGATAAAAAAAAAAATTACGTGTCATATTCGACAAAGACCATATTTTATTACTACATAAATTTTTGATGGGAAATACGCTTTATTGAATACAAAAATCGATGGTAAAGTCATGGCATAAACCATGAAAATTGGTAATGTTATTGAATTAATTTTGAAACGAATATTATAGTAATCGTATATCCCTTGTAATAAATGCAAAATATAATATATGAGTGTTCTCTAGACATTTTTTTTTACTCAATTTAATAAAACTTAATAAAGAAAATCAGTGTATGAAATTGACTCTGTCGTCCTTTTGCTGAAAAATAGTTATGCTAGATTGACAGTTACGCAGAAACAAATTAATATTTTCAAAATTCCGGTAAATGAAGATCCAAGATGAAGGATTGATCTATTTTATGAGTTCATTTGCCAGCATTAATATCTTTCTTATGATACTAATTTTTGACATCAAATTCTTCATTCCGCGCGTCTAACCGCGAAATGGCTCTTAATAGTTTAGCGGAACTTTATTTCCAACCGGATATTCGTCTTTCGAGCCACAAAGGCCTCGGGACTAAAGCTAATTTTGTGAGCTAAATATTAAACCTAAATTCATTATCTTCTTAATTTTTATTATTCAACAATAGAAATGAGATAGGTATTGACGTGTTAGATGAAAATACTTTTACATATTTTTAATGATATAGTCGAGCTGCAAAGAGTTATAAGTTTTCTTTTGAAATAGGCGAAATGAAACCTCATGGACTGAAGTTCTCTTGATTTTTAATTTCAGAAGCCATCTTGTTAAATTGATATGATTTGTTTTACCGTTTGTAGTGAGATCCGAAGGTGTGGCATCTTGTGCTGTACTGAATCCAGTGCCAAGTGGTGCGTCTACGAAAAGTAAATTATATGCATCGATCTAAAACAAAATGTGTTTATGCTGTATTGTAGGTATTGACTACATAATTATTTGCTTATTTATATCGTCAAGAGTATGCTTCAAAATATATACTATACATGGTGAATTTTTCAAGTGTGCGCGTGGATGGCCAAATCCGAAACTACCAGGAATAGCAACAAATGCTTGAAGGAGTCTCGGGGATGATTTTGATTAAAACTGAAACGGCGTCATTACATTTTTGAAAAATAAATATTTCTAGCCAGGACTCGAACTCGTTGACTTTGAAAAAAAAATCACCCTTTATTATTACACCATTCGATAGTATTGTGTATATATGTAAGTAAGTTTGCCCTATGTCATTAGTTTCCAGAATTTGATCCTTGCTATCAACACTATCGAATAGTGTAATAATACAGGTTGAGTTTTTTTTCAATACCAACAGGTTCAATTCCTGGCCAGGTATGTTAATTTTTCTAAAATCTAATAATGCAGTTTTACTTTTCATCAAAATCGGCCCCGACTCCCAAGATTCCTTTGACCATTTCTCGAAATTCCTCATAGTTTAGCCATCCACACATACTTGAAAAATTCACCTGTATACATACACCTAATATATCCGAATAAAACACAAAATGGAGATTCTTAATACACTTTCTCCCTGATGATTGAATTATTAAAATAAGAAATCTTTATCAGAAAAAAATATTATAATTCAATTAACTCTACAAACTATCACAGCATTGCAAGCAGTAGCTTGTGGCTTGATTGCAGGAAACGCCACAACTTTCAAGGAAATCTAAACAACTTTTTACAAACATAGCAGATACCTCAATAAAAATAGAATATGGAGTGAATAGAGAAATTCTACGTACCCAAGAATTAGACCTTTTGTTTAGATTGACGTCATATGGTCCAAACATCATGAAGTTTGCAAATAAGCTTGGCGGTAATCCAGTAACTCCATCCAGCCATAGTATAATTGGCTGAGAAGTACCCGCTGGAGCAGTAGTTGGGTAGAACCACCAGAACAAGTCGCCAGCACCCCGAATTCTGGTTAAAGCTGCTGTAAATGTGACATCTCCTAAACCATCGCCTTCTAATCCTGTAAACATTATTACGCATTTGAAGGTTTTGTTTTTGTACGAGCATAGCACTTACGAAGAAAATCATTCTTGTCTCATTCAGGAGGATGTTTTTCTTGCAAAGCTACTGAAGTAATTTAGATAAAACCTTTTAATTATCTTATATGTTTTAAGTAAACCTTATACATTAAACTATAACTTCGACTACAAGGCTACGGTCAGATTCAGTCTTGTTGTTTCGATATTTTGTAGACAATGTTGACAAACAAGGACAATTTTTTTCTCAAAGCGAATCAACCAAGACTATAGTATTCCAGTAGACCACAAAAATTATTCAACTATTTTCATTAGAGCAGCATAACGAAGAAAGACAGAATTTTGAGGATCAATCAGAACCATGCCTCTGCTTATAGCTAACAGATTTAACTGCTAGAAAACTCAAAACCATTCATGTTAATTTAATGTAATTAAGGATATTATACTTCTTGAAGAGGAACAAGAAATCCTTGGTTTAGTAATGCCAGTAGAAATAGGAAAAAAAGTAAGGGAAATAGACCTTTGCACTTGTGATAGAAGTAACGTAAACTTACTTATAGTAGAAAACTCCTCTTGTCGATCACTCAATAACCACCACAAAAATACAGATAATACTATTGCAGCAGCAACAGCTACCACAACACCTATTATTATCACAACTCTCTTAGACATAGTTAAACAAATTTATGATACCGTTACCCCAAATAATATCGTATTCGGAACGTACTCATTTTGCAATACATTTATCAACAGATAATGTAGACTTATCAGTAAATGATTGCCAATAAATCCATGATAATTTAGAATTCCTTGGTAGTGACAAATTATTTGATATTATCGTAGTTGAATATGAAAAATGAAATGAGAAAATTTAATGATAGTAGAGAGCTCATAATATAATTTGAAATCAGCGTCCATTGATCATCTAGTACCTAATCATAAAAAGGGGTAGGTTTGGGCGTCCTTTTGCACCTTGGATTCTCCAAGTTTTATCCCTTTGCGTAAGGGTAATATTATTTAGACAGTAGTAACGTCCGTAAACCCAACCCATTATGACGTGGAAGCCACCTACTATAAACTAGGGTATTTAAGAAATAAACGTCAATGTGAAAGAAATTATTAATACTTAAATTGAACTACGTTTTAATTTTGACTGCAAAGCGGATCTTTAGTTAATTATAAATATTCCAAAGTATAGCTCTGTAGAAGACAGAAAGAGTTTGGATTATCCACAATTAGGTATTACCTTTATTTTAGCGGGCATAGAGAAAAAGCTATCGACAATATTGTAATTGAGTAATTAGATTACTATAATAAAACATATCAATTGATATATCATGATATATCAGTATATCCAAAGATTAAAATTATTATAATTCTTCAATATCCTTACGATAAAATATGTACTAGTCATACCTAGTTACATACATAATAGGTACGAGTAAGTATACTTACAAAGCCAATTTTCAGAATTGTGTAGTAAACCAATTGGAAAAAAATATATACCTATTACCACAGGGGGGTAATCTATGCCACAGAATAAATAATACTATCACAAATACCTAAGCGAGACCTGCATCCAAAAAGGTTGAACCGTTTCATAAAACCAAAAATTCTAAGATCATATTTATTTTCGAAATAAAGACGCAGGATTTTTCTCAAATACATCTCATGTGCAGACATCGGTCAGTATTTTGATAAGTACATATTTTATTTACCTATAGACTTTAATTGTAGTTGCAAAAATCAAAAGGCGATTGGAAGGTACATATTGGAAGACTTCCTTCACATGAAACTATATTTTCAATTAAAAAAATACTGAAAATTATCGCTTCATAGATTCTGCCGTTGAGTGAGTCCATTAGGGCAAATTGACACGAGAAATTCAGACCGGTTTTTTCCTCTTGGGAGGCCTTAGAAAGAGTCAGTCTAAAGTGGAGTGCACACATTGCGAAATATCGATGGCGAGCCAATATCTGTATTGCCTTGGCAGACGCATAAAGATATCGTAGATATGTATGTAATAGCTTTATTTAAAGCAGAATAGTTTTTATTGCCGTTTATAAAATTAATTCAATATATATGAATAAGAATCGCTTGAGATGTGTATTTTTGTCATCGTTCAGAAGATGGTGGAAAAAATCATGCCAGCTGAGAGTTTCCATACAGCATAGTAGTTCAATCAAAAAGATGATAATAGTCTTAGAAAGGTTTTCTTAGGTCCATACAGGAGCCTAGAGAGATTTCGCTAATCAACTTTAATTATCATAATCAGTTGCGTATTACAAAATAGTAAAACAAGGTTAGCAGAAATAAGTATTACCTACATAAAAAATAATTTATTTACAGCCTAAAATCATAACAACATCATCCAAAATTAGTCATGTCACGTAGGAAGGCGATGGTTCCCTCAGGGTTGTCCCTCGGCACCTGTTGGCAAAACGTTTGCGAATGTTATTTTTACTTGAAACCAACTTGGACAGATTACGCCCTGGTTGACAGTAGGCAATAAAATAGTATAACAATTTCATTAATAAATAATACTTCATTTTAAGACGAGTCTTTTTTGTTAACCAATCTTTACATACTTTTTATTGTAATAATTATTTAAGTTAGTAAACAGAAATTAGTTTTTTAATATTAACTGTATTCAAATTATTTTCATTCAACAAATCATCATAAAAAGATACTGTAAGATTTTGTACCAAAGAGAAGTCGTCTAAAATGGAGCATAGGCACAGACATATGTCTGTGAGCATAGGTGTGTATGGAAAATGTTTTGAGTGCTCAAAATCCGAAAACTTATGTCTATCCAAGTTATCTTAAACAATTTACTAGTTCTGACTAATTTTCGAGTGCATGAGGGTTCCGATCATTTTACATTATTGTATTATAGGTGGAGAGGGTGGGGTAGGTAGGATGTCTCCTGCTCATTCCTGACCGAAACCAACAGTCGTTTATTTACTTACATACCACAATCCTAAGATCCACAGTTTTAAGGATTTTTAGGGTCCTGTCGGTAAACTCAGGATTTCACATGCAGTGCGAAGGAAGCACTATCATCGTAATTAATTTGGTTAAAACATCGACTAACGATAGTCGGCCTTTTGCCAGGATTTTTCAATGAATGGATCATTGAAAAATCAACGATATCGTGACTGTTCAGAAGCCAGTAAGAAAATACAAAGATGCTGTATGTAATCAATTGATTACACGTGGAGTAACTATAGCAAATAATTTCTTGCATTCAATTAAACAAACACTTTAGCTGTTCTGTTCGTTAATCAATGAAAGAACATCTTTATCGTAAAACCTTGTTCCATAATGATTCTTAAATAGATAATACTTTTACATTACTGCCCAACTGACTGTAGTAATCACGGTAGCCTGGTCACGGTGTTTGATATTATAATTAGAAAATTCCTTAATGACAACTCTACCTACAGCCCATTTGATAGTCTTCTACATGTTAAGTGAGAGGTCTCGGAATCGATTCCCAGCTCGGGCAAAGTTATATGTGATAGATAAAATGTTTGTTTCAAAGTTCAGTAATATAATGTGAATTTTTGAATTTACAGATATCATTGAATATGTCAAAGTTAAAGTCATAACCCATACTGTTCCACTGCTGGGCTCGGTTCCTCTCACACTGTGAGACTGAGATCATGTCACACTGGGATCTTTTCCCCCCCCTTCCTTGTGTAGTAACTGTCCTGGAATTATGCGCTACCTATACATTTATATTTAGTTTATAATTTGTTATAGTTATAGTTTACTTAAATACATATATTAAATAGTTATAAATATATAAGATTATATAAAATATGTTCTTAGTTTTGAAATTATACGTGAGCAGGATTTTAACCTTTTGGAATATTTGCGTTTAAATTATTGGGCTATTATTACTGTTACAACTAAGTAAGTCACGAGTAAATCACAAACAATAGAAGTGGATAAAAAATATAGGTACCACGTAGGTAACTTACACTATGTCCAGCTAAGTTGATCCAGAAGAATCTTAAGTTTCCATATGCCTTATAGTAGCCTTCAAGGCGGTCGTTCTCCCAGATTGGCAGACGTGGAGACTGCTGGTAGGCCTCGGCTCCTGGCCACTTCAGCCTGTCCACCCATAGAATCTGACCTGTGCCATAAACACATTAGTTGCTCAAATTGTTCATTAGTCAGAAACCAGAAACTGTACTGGCCACAAAGAGTATACATATTAAGCAGTAAAAGTAATGCGAAGATTACACAAAACCACAGAAACATATCGATGCTTGAAAGGAAAAATTGACTAAGCGACATTGAGCTAACTTTACAGGAGAGCAGTTTAAAGTTGAATTTTTAGAAAAATTGTTGTATATGCCACAATATATGATGAAATAAGGATTCCAAAACAGTAAGAATAACGTCGGTAGGAGGATTACAAAAAAATATATGATTTTTTTCTAAAAATTCCAACTTTAAGCTGCTCTCCTGTAAAGTTAGTTCAATGTCGCTTAGTTAGTCAATTTTTCCTTTCAAGTATCGATATGTTTTTTGCAAACTTTCAGTACCTAATAATGGTTTGAATTTCTGTACTCGGTCTGGTTCTTCATACACACAGTATTTCATGGCACCCATGATACAGGGAATTGTAGTGGCTTTGAGTATGTAGCTTTATTATTGGAACGAAGTTCCTTATCGCGCGTTGTGAAAGGGGGCTAGACGGAAAATTTCGACACTTTTTGATTTTACGAATGACGACACTTTTTTTGAAGTGATTCACAGAGTTTTACAGAGATGGCGCTGTACAACTTTCTGAATCACGCTATGTTTTTTTCCTATTTTACTTATGTTAGCGCCAAAGAATCTCAACAGCGAGATTCAGAAAGTTGTAACTAGTTGAAACTAGATGGCGCTGTACAACTTTCTTTATCACGCTGTTGAGATTCTTTGGCGCTAACATAAGTAAAATAGGAAATATCGAAAGCAACTTCGTTCCATCCGGGTGTCCCTTGACACCTCTCAAGTTTTTATATCCTTAAATCGTAACTTAAAATGCAGCACCTATAAAGGTATCGTGTATTCCTTACAAATATTCCAACTACACAACTGACGGGAGCTGTGGCTCACGATCCGTAAATACTCGTGTGCAAATAGACGAGGAGAGGGCGGCTTCGTTTTAATTATTTATTTTTCTCAAAATAATACGCTTGGCCAATCACAATTAACCCCTGTCTGAAAGAATCGCCAGTTGTAAGTGGCATTCATTATTTTAATGGTGCTTCAGAATAATGCTGGCTAATCAGCTGATGTACTGGTTTCAATATTTTGGTCGTTACTCTACTGATAGGTAGGCTCGACTTTTGACGTGCTTTATAAAAATATTTTTATAAAGTGCTTATGTTGGCGTGCGATATGTAGACGTGATGTCTACTTACCAGGAGTATCACAGATGAGGTCAAGATTTCCATTGTACTTCTGCACAATGATATCCGTCTCGTTAAGTAGTTTTTCAACTGAAACAAAAGGGTACCTTATTAAAAGTGATTGTTTTTTTAACCTACCTTAGCTTTGAAGCTAAATGATTTCAGTAACACTAGCTTAGGTAGGTACCAAACGACCCTGCCTGTGAAACGAGGGGTCCCGGGTTCGATTCTCGTCCGGGCCAGATATTTATGTGACAGAGCCTTTGTTGACTGATAACCATGGACGACGTTGCCCACTTACCTTCAAGTGATTCATCAGCTACTTTGTCAAGTATATACATAAAAAAAGATTTCCACCCACTTCTAAGCCTATTCCACAATGTTGCTACAGTGCGATTGGTCGAGGGTTAGTGGTCAATTCAAGGGTCAGAAGTTTTGATGCCGCCCTAACCCCTCCGACGTGTCTTTACGAATGTTACCTTACGATAACATCCATGACCAACGGCTTTATGTGCCCTCCGAAGCATGCAAGTGATCAAGAAATTTTCTCCACTAGCATACTTACCCATAACTTACGGTTTAATTTATTTCCTCAAAAGATGACAAAATCTCTTACAGAGAAAATAACAATTTTATTTAAAGCAACAATTTGTAAGCCACCTATTCATAAGTTATAGTAATAGAGGGTAGGTGTAAAACATTACATCTGATGTGTGGTGTAGATAGATAGTTTTAGATCATGCACAAAAGAAAAATCTGCAATAAATTGTTAATGATGCATGTTTGCTAAAGCCTAACTTGATACTAAATCTTACTTCCATCAGTGACAGGTTTCATGAAATCAGCACTCTGATTGTCAAACACTTGTTGCCTCAGTGAGCTCCATACGACTTGTTCGGGAATGCCCAACGCTTCCTTCACTTTCGTATTCATCAGAGTGTCCAGGTCAAGTTCATCTTGACGTATCGGAGACATGTATGGACGGTCGCGTAGCATCATGTCTCTTGAGATTTCTAGAAATTAAATTGGGGGTTTAGTTGTAGCTGGAAAAGGTTTAGGCAGACTTTCCTTTGGGTAGATTGACGGTCTGAAGACAACAGCTTTTGGCTTCACAAGTCTAAGGATCGGTCAGATTGGCGCAAGTAAGCGTGGCCTTATAGCCTCCAGCAGTGAACTAGTATTGTGTGCTGGATGGAATAGAGGGATTTGGGAACAGTATTAAAAATATTATGAATGGAATTGTATTTATAACTTTTCCTTTATGAAGTACTAGACTACGCCATCTAACTGTGGGTCTGTCTTTGTCAATCTACTAAACAGAAAAAATGTTGTACTCGTACACAATATTATATCATAGAGTTGGCAGTAGACATGTTATAAGGCTTAAAATTATTTTAGGTAACTTGTAAAAATATTTTAGCATTTTATCAAAGTCTTCAAATAAAAAATAGACAATCGATAATTTCTCTTATTTCACATACCGCAAGCCGCGTTTTGGAACTTAATTCCAATAACTGTGACCTACAAATCTGTAGGTCGCCTAATCAGGCGCAGTTACAAATATTAAGATATGTTGGTGTTGTGTATTCACCATAATCACTCCTTGTGTCTGTGAGATTCCGCACGGACATTTTAGTAGTGATATCGTAGAAGTCAACAGAGGTTGTAGCTGCGAATACTGCTCGCTGCGTTGCCGACCACTGATCAGTAGATTCCACATACTTTCCCTCATTGAATAACTTCTCAGCCTCTGTTGCTGCTGCTTGGATGCTCTCATACCCTTGCTGGTCTACCAGTCCTGCGGCTAACAGTAATGGACCCCAGGTTAGAGTAGAATCTACTGGGGATATCCAAGCGTTGCCCATAGCTATCCCTCTCAGATTAGAATTTATTTCTCCAGCTTTTTCTGCCTGTAGGATAAGGAGAATGAGTAGAGATAATTATTTGGTGTATCCACAGACATGTATGGTGTACCCAAAACCTAACAAAATCTGTGTACATTTAAGTGGATAATTCATTGTTAATGTCAATTTTCAATGTCAAGATTAATGTTTCGATTGTCATCTAAAAAATAATATACTTAAAGCAAATCTAGACTGACTAACATATTATTGTAATACAATTAATTCCTCCTCATTCATCATTACATTATTCTATTATTAACATTATTTCTATAACAAACCTCTCGCATCCGAATTGCCATATCAACAGCCATCTTTCCTCCATATGACTGTCCATATATATACAAAGGCACACCTTCAAATTCTGTATTGTTTCTGTAGAAACCTTTCATAAGTTCTACAAAATCCAGAGCTGCAAAAATTTTAATTATGGTTTAATCAAGTACAATATGTGTAGAACAATGTTTTTCAAATTTCACATATATTTGCTTTTTGCTTTGCTTTGATTTAAAACAATATCGTTAACACTGAAATACTTAAATTTTACAGTAAGAAATCTTTTAATTACTAATGACATAAATAAATAAATAAATAAAATTTAAATAATTTTTCAATTACGGCATCATACGTGACCATTTTTTAGAAGTCAAAATGATTATTATTGTGGCGGATAGGTCTCCTAGGATCCTGGGTACGCTTCAAGGTTCTCGGGAGAAAATAAAACGCACCGTCTTAATTCAGGCAAATCCAAGGCGGGGGCGAGGCGTCGCAAATCTAATGGTTTTTTCCTTTTCGGTGTCGCTTTGGACCTTTTCGTTCCGATGCTCGAACTACGAATGACGGCGGAACGGGCCGTCGCGGTATTTATATGATTCCACTTAATTTCCAGATGATTCGATACATTTCGATACCTCGCCTCCGCTTTCTTCCTTTATTAGTTCTTAGAAGCTTTATCTTATTACTACAATGTAATTTGATCCCATATAAAAAACATATGTGCAATCGGCGCCGCTCGTTCTCGAACAATAGCGAACATTCGCCCGCGGTGCTCGGGCACCCGTCTCACTTCCGCCGCATAATAATAATTACCCGCGTCTCAAGTTCTACAATTTCCAGATTGATCGAGCGCCGTCGCGTGCACACAACCAATAAATGTACATTCTTCCAAGTCTCTTATGCACTATAATATGTCTCTTATTACGTAAAGTATCTACTAAATATGCTAATTTACACTACAAACAAACTGTTAATAATGTTCATCCAATAGTAATTCCACGTAATACACTTTGTAAAAACATCACAGTGTTCTTGTCGTCGTGCACATTTCTCCCGCCGTCGCATCCTGCGATTCCACTGGCAGCACGACGATCCTTTTGCTCGGTCTTCGTAGAACGTGTCCGTTACTCGTAGTTATGTCCACGACGCGTACCTCGTTGTCTTTTCCGGGGTATACTCGGGTAATGCGTCCGCGCGGCCAAACGTTCCTAGGCAGATTTGGGTCACAGATGATTACTATATCGTTGACCTTGGGCGGAGTCCCAGCAGCTCGAGGCTCCCGCCGGTTTTGGAGTAGGGGAAGGTATTCTTTCACCCAACGTCTCCAGAAGATATCAGCCAGATGTTGCGCGCGCCTCCAGACTTTTCGCGCTGATTCGTCTTTTTCAGTGAATTGACCTGGCGCAGGAACGTGGCTGTTAGGTCCCAACAGTATGTGGTTAGGGGTCAGTCCCTCGGGTTCATCCGGTGTCACTGGCACGTGGGTGAGCGGGCGCGAGTTGATGATATTCTCAGCTTCGGCGAGAAGAGTGATGAGAGTTTCGTCGCTGGGGTACTTCTCGCGTAGCGTGACGCGCAGGGTTTCCTTGACGCTGCGCACCAATCGTTCCCAAGCTCCACCCATGAACGGGGCGGCGGAGGGAACGTAGCGCCAGTTGATGTGACGAGCGTTGGCTTCTTCCTTCGTCGCGTTGATCGCTTCACGTACTGCCTCTCGTAATTCCTTCTCAGCCGCCTTAAAACATGTAGCGTTGTCGGACCACAGCTCCGTAGGTACTCCTCTTCGTGCAATAAATCTGCGTAGCGCTGCTATGGCCGAGTCCGCACTCAACGATGTCACCAGCTCGAGATGTACTGCCCTTATCGTCATACAGGTGAAGAGAGCTACCCATCGCTTCTCTCGGTGTCGTCCCACTGTCACCTCGAGGGGCCCAAAGTAGTCGAGGCCTGTGTAGGTGAAGGGTCGCGCGTGATGCGTGAGGCGCGCTGACGGAAGGTCTCCTGTGGAGGGCGACACCGGCTTAGCTTTTCTTATCTTGCACACTAAGCAGTTTCTTATAACACTCTTCACTGTAGGGCGAATCCGAGTAACCCAATATCGTTGTCTTATTTCATTCACGATCAACTCCACGCCTCCATGATGCATCTTCTCGTGCACATGCTGGATGTACATCCTTGTGTACCTGTGTTCTCCGTCCAGCACCGCAGGGTTGACCGCATCTTCGTGTATGTCCGGTGCAGCTGAAATTCTCCCTCTCAGACGTATTAACCCGTCGTCTCCTATGTACACGCTAAGCGAAGCGAGGCGATCTCTCGCGGCGGGAGGGAGGTTATTCTCGATTCGTGCCCTCTCATTCGCGTAGCTGTCGTCCTGTGATGCACGTAACCACATTTTCTCCGCGCGTTTGAGGTAGTGGGCATCTAAGCATATTAATTTCCGACTATTACTGATCTTGTAGTGAGTCTTTACGTTTTTCTCTATTTTCTTATTTTTCACCCACGTAGGGTCCTTTTGTGTATTCTTCAATGTTCGTTTACGTTTCGCTGCGGCTGTCACGTGCGTGTTTTTACGTCTACACATGTCGATAAACTGTAATACTCGTCCTGTCGCACGAATAAGAGTCTGCCACTTAGAAATGTTCTTGATGTTCGGTAGGTATTCATGTACATTTTTCACATTAGCTATACAACAGCGTTCTTCGCCGGTCTTCTGAATTTTCTCTACCTCTGCCTCGGCTGGCCATTCTGCCTCTGATCGCCTTAGAAACTCCGGGCCATGAAACCAACGGTGTTCCGCATTGAAGTCGCTCGGGGTCTCCCGTGTCGCATCGTCGGCTACATTTTCTTTCCATAATAAAGAAGTTTCGAATCGGCCGTCGGGTAATCTTCTACTATTTTCTTGCAATATTTTTAATGCACGTTCTTCTGGATCATTCTTCTGCTTCTTGGGTTCTACTCCGAGAGTTTCCAAGTCAAAGAATTTCTTCATCATTTCTTCCATAGAGTTCTCACGCTCTGATAAAACTGTGTGACCGCAGAAAGGCACGACCTTCTGATACGACGTGCGGCACCCGTGTAGTACCCAGCCTAGACGAGTGTTGGATGCGACAGGTTGATCTTGACGACCGGTGCGTGTCTCGAGCGCTACCAATAATTCCCAGTTGTCTTGACCAATGAGTAGCCTCGGGCATGCGTCCTTATATATTAGCTGATTTTCTACGTCGCGGAGATGAGTGCAGTCGAGTAAATCTCTTTTTTCGATGTTCTGTCGAGTAAACATAAGGCGTTCTACAGTGCGCGCGCTTCGCAGTGTGTACTCTTCTTTACTGTATCTTCCACGTATCTTGACGTCGACTTTCTTGCTGTTTTCATACTTGGCAGTTTGATTCAAGCCTTGTACCCACATTTGGTCTTGCGGGCCGTCGAGCACCAAAATCTCCGCAAGCCCCTCGTCTATAAGTGTAACAGTGCTGCCATCGTCCATCAAGGCGTATGTGTCCACACGTGTTCCATTGGGACCGGTAAGCGTTACAGGCGCGATCTTCAAGTAGGCTTGGCGGCTTCTTGCACAGTCAGCATTTTTTACGATCTCCACCGTAGACGTGACCGCCGTTTTGACTGGCGCCGTTGGCGTGGACGCCGGTGGTGTTGCTGCTGATGCCGCCGGCGCCGCTGACGGTATTGATAGTGACGATGCTTCAGCCTTCTTCTTGTGGTGCAAGAAGCGATGATGAGCCATCTCGCAGCCATCCTGTCCGCACTTCTTTGCACGACACATAGCGCGACGATGTGTACTACGCAGGCATCGGAAGCAAACTCGATGTTTTTTTGTAATCTCCCAACGTTGGTCGATGTCGGCGTCGCGGAAGCGCTTGCACTCAGGTAACTGATGTTCTTGATTACACAACGGGCATTGATCTTTCTTCATATCCTTATGTAGGTATCGTTCCGCTATGTAGGTATGTTCGAATTTTTTCTTGAAACTTCTATCTTGTGCCGTATTATTACTCGACGATATTTCTTCAGGTTGTGCGTACGCGCTGCACTTATCCGCTTCTTCATTTAAAAATGATGCGAGTTTCTTCAAGTCAGGTATATCCTCCTTATTCCGCATGGCAAAGTCGTACCACTTGCTTCGAAGTATAGGCGTGAGTTTTTCAATAGTAATTTTCACTAACTCCGGATTATACAAATAGTGAATTTTCTTCAATGCTTCAATCGTAGCGACAATATTCGATATTTTATTAGCAAAAACACATAACTCACGTTCGTTGTCATTGAGTTTTCCTAGTGCTTTAATTTTCTGAATTTCATTCATAGCCAATGCATCCGGGCGCCCGAATCTTCTTTCCAGGGCCTCCATGATGACCCCCGGGTCCGGTTGACTGATTAGTAGGCTGCTGACGGCATCCAGAGCAGCCCCCCTGAGGCTTCTTCTTAACCTTGATACGTTTTCAGTTTTCGAAAATGAAGCTTCAGTTTCATAGTAGGCGGCGCGGAACGTGAGCCAGCTGTCACATTGTCCGTTGAAGATAGGTAGTTCCTGGAGGTACTTGGGGGCGTCTCTCGACATCCGTACCGCTTGGGTGAGAGCCGCTGCCAGTGAGGTGATGTCCACGTTCGGTGGCTGACGCGCAGGCCGGGCCTTGTCTTCCCGGTGCTCACTGTCCTGTTCCTTGTGAGCGCCCTGTCCTCGTCCTTCTTTGTTCTCCACCTCCTCTGGTCTCTTCTCTTCTTCCTTAGTCTGATCCTCCAGCCATTCTTCAACCCTGCTAGGCTGCTCCTCCTCTTCATCCTCGGAGCAGTCAGGTGAGTCGTCTCCACGGGCCGCAGCGCGCTCCTTCTCGAGCTTGATCTGGGCGAGCGCGAGCGATGCACGTATTTCTTCCAGCTTCAGAGCGGCGATCTTCTCTTGTGCTTCCAACTCCGCCAATTTTTTCTTACTTGACTCGGAGCGGCACGACCGTGCGCGCTTTGCCTTAAGCGTACTACCTTGCGCGGTAGTGGCCGTGGCTTCGGTGCTGGTCGTGCATTCCGTGGTCGCGCTCGTGCTCTCCAACATGCGTGCGGTGCCCTCTGACGTGTGGTGACTCGTTGCCGCAGTCATTCTTGACGCGCCGGTGGCATCCTGACTCGTAGTCGAACGCTCTTCCACTTGATCGGCGATACTGCCTGCCTTAGAGCGCGTGACAGGCATATTTTTTCTCGACTTCTCTTGAATTCCCAGTAATCCGCGCTGATTTTCTTCGTAGGATATCCGCGCTCGAAGGACCAGCAAATGTGGCGGATAGGTCTCCTAGGATCCTGGGTACGCTTCAAGGTTCTCGGGAGAAAATAAAACGCACCGTCTTAATTCAGGCAAATCCAAGGCGGGGGCGAGGCGTCGCAAATCTAATGGTTTTTTCCTTTTCGGTGTCGCTTTGGACCTTTTCGTTCCGATGCTCGAACTACGAATGACGGCGGAACGGGCCGTCGCGGTATTTATATGATTCCACTTAATTTCCAGATGATTCGATACATTTCGATACCTCGCCTCCGCTTTCTTCCTTTATTAGTTCTTAGAAGCTTTATCTTATTACTACAATGTAATTTGATCCCATATAAAAAACATATGTGCAATCGGCGCCGCTCGTTCTCGAACAATAGCGAACATTCGCCCGCGGTGCTCGGGCACCCGTCTCACTTCCGCCGCATAATAATAATTACCCGCGTCTCAAGTTCTACAATTTCCAGATTGATCGAGCGCCGTCGCGTGCACACAACCAATAAATGTACATTCTTCCAAGTCTCTTATGCACTATAATATGTCTCTTATTACGTAAAGTATCTACTAAATATGCTAATTTACACTACAAACAAACTGTTAATAATGTTCATCCAATAGTAATTCCACGTAATACACTTTGTAAAAACATCACAGTGTTCTTGTCGTCGTGCACAATTATGATTATTATGCCGTCGCGGACTTTTTAGTAGATCTATAAGAGAGGAACAATCTCGCCATAAATAGTTTTTGTGATAATGTTTCAAACTGATTTGGCAGCTTTTTCGATGAGTTTTTCAACATTAATCGTCATATTTCAACCAATTTATTAAACAACAAAACCTTCCTTAAGAATCATTACTTATGAATTATTATAAGCTTACCATTTTAAACTAATTTTGTGGTCTAAATTTTTCTTAAAATTATAAATGCTCACCGATTTCGTCATTGGTCGTCGTCAAATATTTCAAATCGTCAACGTAGCTAAACCCAGTGCCAACAGGATTATCTAGGAACATGACGTTGAAATTTTTCACCTAGAAAAAAACCTGTTGCTACATTGCATACTAGAAACCTGCTACGCTCACGAAAAATGCATCTTCTAATTTTAATAAATTTTAGTAATATAAATACATTAGTATCTACAAAAATGATGGTCAACAAGTATTAAAAATAAATGAAAAAAATGTACGAAGGATGCATCTTAGAGCTTTCCATGTAATGTAAACTATTAAGCTTTTGAAGAATAAGCTCTGGAATAAGCAGTACTGAACTTGTAACAAATTTTAACAAATTATTATAAGTTTGGAAAAGGAGACAAGATTTAGGTAGAATAGAAGGTATAACACTAACATCGTTTTAATTTCCAAAAAAGTATTGGTAGCGAACTAAAAATTATTATCTTTGTTTTTTTTTATCGAAATTGATGTTTTGCTTAGTGTTTGTATTCAAAAAAACAAGCGTGTATCAAGGTCAAATCATGGCTTGTATCAAAGAAAAGACGTAAGAAGAACGCGAGTCTTGGATCCGGATAATACTTTCAGACTAGCTTGAGCCTTTAAGCCGATGGTGCCACGAAGCTCATTATCTTTTCTCTGAAATAATAAAGTACTAATAAGGTTGTTTTGCGTTGATTTAATTTATAACTATATCAAACTCCGTTTTTCGCTAGAACGTATTTTCTTGTTTCTTTTTATTGTGCTGTTATTATAGCTAGATTTTACTGATAACGAAACATTATTTCTTTGAGTCAGCATGTTTCAATTAATATTCGTTACTTTACGTAATCCATCTTAAGGTAGATTAAGGTTCAGTTCATCTATACAAATAAATAAAATTGGAGTGTCTGTTTGTAATATTAAAATTACCGCCTTTTACTAAGTGCATTTTGCACAGTACATATACCAAAACAACATTTTTTACAATTTTTTTCTGTCTGTCTGTCTGTTTGTTTCGGCTAATCTCTGAAATGGCTGGATCGATTTTGACGGGACTTTCATTGGCATATAGCTGATGTAACAAGGAGTAACTTAGGCTACTTTTATTTTAGAAAAAAGTTTTGGAAAACACGTGATACGAAGCTCGCCAGGTCAGCTAGTATTTCAATAAAATTTAATCTAAGTTGCTATATTAGCTACGTCTACAGTAGAACATGTAATACATTCCAAACCTAAGTTACTTGCGCATTGTATTTCTGTCAAACGTCTGCATATTCCAGAGTAATTATTACCTCGAGTAGCATTTCGTGTCTCTCCTCAAGGAGTTAGTCGACAACGATATTGCCTTTAGCTGGGAATTGGTGCCAACACTTACTGATACAAACACTTGGTAGTTGATATTAAATCTGTGTAGATTAGATCGTATGAGCTTAAGGATTGACTGAATCATTGAAACATCGCTCTCTACTGAAAAATATAAACGTTTCTCCGCAGATACAATGTAGGTTTAGGCGCCGGCCACACAGAAAAGACGCAAGACACGGACCCGTCGCAGTCACGGCGCCCGTTTAATCTACTTTCATACAAAATGTATGCAGCCGTTGCGACGTAAAACATACAGAAAAGACGGGACGCCGACACGACGCTTTCTCGTCGGCGCCCTATTGGAAAACATACAGAAAGGACAGGACGCGGGCCTGCTTAGGCGCCAGCGGGGGAGCGGAAAGGACGCGGAGAGCAGGTCTCTTAAAACGTAGTGATTAAATACTCTGTGGCCGGGAAAAGCCCAGTGTGCACCGACCGTCACGCCCGTTCCTTGTCTTTTCTATATGTTTTAACGGCGCCCTGTCTGCGACGGGTCCGAGCCCCGTCTTCGTCTTACGTCTTTTCTGTGTGGCCCGCGCCTCAGGGAATGTTTTTTTTACAAAACAATTAAATTTCACTGAAATATAAATAAAACAAAGGTAAAATATTTTTCTTGTTTCTCTAGTGCAATAACAGTAAAAAGTAAGGTTAAAATGAAAATTCCAGACAAAAAATTATGTAAAATATGGTTACTTATAGGGTTAGCTTAGCGTTTGTACATATATCTTTAATCATGTCTATCTTAGATATAATATACCTATATACGTATATACGAGTATAACACAAGAAATGTTTGTACGGCGATGAAACCATCCAACCTATATCTATGCCTCAAAATGGTTTAATTTGAAAGGCAATAATTTCTAAGGTTGTTTCAGAACACTACAATAATGCATTAGGCACATACGGACCGTATGTCGTATATTGATAAAGTCGATTTTCCATTTTCCCATACAAAAACTTGGAAGATAATATATTTTAACAATTAATCTTTATCTTTTTATCTTAAAATGAGGAATTACATTTTAAGGCTTAATATAAAAATTAAGTATATTTAACTTACTTAAGTTTATGTAAGTACTAGACCAAACTTACGACGAACTATGTAACTAAGTACTCTGTACGAAACTACTGTACGTTATTGGAAACAATAATTTTCTGAGAAATGTCTGTAACTCTCCAAGTAGGTATGACATATAAACGTGACTAAAATGTTACTAGGTACGCGAACAATTTAATGCTTAGAGTTAATATTGTTTCTATGTTTCAATACTACACGTTCGTAAAAATAGTACAAGTTACTTGCTCAACTCATCATCATTATTGCAAACCATTACTGATATCATTTCTATACTTTTGGAGAGTAAAAGGCTCCATCTATCTTGAGTCCAAGCTAACCGAACTCCTGTTCTTGGTGAACCATGCTAAACAATCTGAATATTGGATAAGGCAAGGTTTTTCGTCTAGGAAGATACTACGGTCTATACCACCCAGTTTTATCTCGACGTTAGCTGCATGGTTATGGAGAATTTTCCAATGTCCTCTACCATCCTTCTTCTAAAATTAAAATGTCTTGAGGGAGAACCAGTCATAATGCGAGTGCGGCACTTCTTTTACCTTAGTTTCTTGATATCCATAGATGGCGACCAATTACCATAAAGGAGAATGCCCATAGCCAGTACTCTTAAAAAAATAATTGTGTCACAATGATTTTTGGACAAAAAATTTAATTAAAATATTTCAAGTATTTTACCCTATTTCCTAAAAAATCCTTATTGGGAATAATTTTCTGAAATTAATAAGTAACTTTACTTCCGTTCCGTTTTACAAAATAAAACCATTGGGCCATTTGAGTTTGGATAAGGGCCAATCAGGAATCTTTTAAGATCCTTCGGGCCAATAGGTAGCATTGATTCGATTATAATTATGATACAACAGTTATAGTATAATATATCCATGACAACAAACTAGATGACGTAAGGGGACTCTCAAATGAATAATTTTTTTTTTATAGAAAATTATTATAATCAGCCAGAAGTAATAGTGTTCTGTGATTATAATACATTACAAACTTCATGGTGTTTGGGGACTGTCAAATGAATTTGAAACTTAAAAGATCGACATTAAATACGCAATCGACTTTACTTCGCCCGCATAGAGTCCATAATACTGTGAGTTTACTATAACCTAAATACAAATTAGTTTTGTTTAAAATCTCTTATTTCCTAATATTATCATTGACTAAAGTTAGTATGTATAATTTTTTAAGATAACATAATCAAATAAAGGTATTTTTATCAAGACACAAAAATGTTAAAGTCAGTACATTTCTCCATACTAAATGGGCATTCTCCTTTACACGTGCCAAGCAAACGATGCTTTGTCGTTATAAAATTTCGTTATGATCATAATTCTTACCCATGAGTGATTCCTTTCTTGAAGATTTAAGTCAAGGGGTCCCATGATTTCGAAATTCCCGATGCCTGTAGAAGAGCCTCCCGGGCCCCCTTGCAACCAGACAATAAGAGGCCTATCCGTGTAGTTGGGTACATCAGCGGTGGTGTAAAAGAGCCAGTAGAACATATGGGCACCTTCTCGAACCGTGACATAGTCGTACGTTTGCTTGAACGGGCCAAATGATCCTGGGAAATAATTGGCTTTATTATTATGAGCGTTGAGGCCACAGTCTCCTAAGTAAAGTGATGTCTGGCGCCTAATTTACTTCCGTCTCTTTTGAACTTACAAAGCGAATATGGCAAAATGGGCGCCAAAGCATGATGTCGCCAAATATTATGATAACAATGATAATGATCAAATTCAAATTTAAAGTATGTATATTATATTCCATTCAGTTCAACAATGGCGAGTTAATTAAGTGGATGACGACATAATATTATTTAATATCCTACGCTAATAATAATAATAAACATAAATAATAAACGCTAAATGTGATTTACAGCAGCGACATCTAGGGAAACATCACAACAAAGTGGTTAACAACTTTCGCAATTAAGCATGCCAACTTTCAACCTCGGTCGCAGTGAGTCAAAGTATATCAAACATTTTTAACAGACTTCAAAATAATCTAAAATTTTAACAAAAAAAACCGATTTCAAATGAAGTACATCCTTTCCAATAACAATAAAAAAGAATCATCCAAATCGGCTGGTGTGATATTGAGTTTCTCGTCCATTTGTCGCACACATACTTAATAAAAATTTAAGACTTAGTTATATTGTTTTTTCATGGATGCCATTATCAAATCTCGATAAAATTTAAGTGGGACCACACGACAAGCACCAGCTTTCGATTAAAAAAAGAATCATCAAAATCGGTTCACCCGAATCGACACCTCCGGTCGAAAGTTCTGAGGTAACAAACATAGAAAAAATACAGACGAATTGAGAACCTACTCTTTTTTTGAAGTCGGTTAAAATGGAGGAGGTTCTCAATTCGACTACCTACAACTATGCACGAATACCCTAGAATTAAACTGGTTGGTAGTGTTGGTACCACAGTACAGAGCCCTCCAGTAGTGTTTGCCAAAGTCTCGTCCGTTTATCAGCAGGGGGCATTACGAGTGGGGAAGATTATCTTGGACTAATGGGGAAACGACATAATGTTTGTGGGACATGCGAACATTATTATAGCGAACATAATAATCTAATATTGAATGCATTGCACTGAGCGAAGATTCGCTTGATATCTGAATAATGCAATGTTTATTCGTGCACTGTTCACATACTAGAATTTACATAGTTTCTCCGTAGTTACTCACTTATGTTATTGTTTGAAATAGTGTATTAAGTTACATTTAATACGATAAACCTAGGAGCGTCCATACACTTAGTTATTGAACATTATTTCTGCCCTGTTTTCCTTTTAATGTAAAAAGCTAAGTTCATGGATATTAGGTACATCAAAGGTACCTTTAGACAAAATTTGTAGTGTCTAGGGGTTGGGGCTCAATAATAAAGATGTCTAAATTTGACTTCAGCGTTTATTTTCACTTCAAAGCAACTATTTTCAATAGTTAAAGTATGTTAGTGTACATGTGTTATTCGTGTTGATCTTCTTCTCACTCTGTAGTCTGAACCGTAAGAATACCATAACAGTGAGAAGTAATTGTCACCATTATGGCCAAGAAAGAAGAAAGAAAAGTACACGGAAAGTACGAAAGAATAACTCTCATTTGGCCAGTGACACTAAAGTGTCAAAGGTATTCCTTTTCCGTTCCTTGTAAGAGGAGAGCTGATTGTAACTAGGACAGTAGATCGTGATGACAGAACAATACATAAACTGGAAACATAATTACAAATACGAGCGAGAATATCCATTGTGATATTAATGGTATTCCCTTAGGTTAAGCAATTACTAATGCCGTGCAATCTAGAGATTCGGCTCCGTCTCCGTTTGCTTAAGGGATTAGTTTACACTGGCGCATCACACAAACTTAGTACCTCACACAATCGAGTGCTTAATGTTGTTACCGAAAGAAATTTCTATACATTTTTAAACATAAACTGTAACTGATAGTTGGCTGTTTATCAAAATTAAAATTGACCGCTCTGAAAAGCATTTTTGACTTATTAACTTACTAGGAAATCGCCCTCGCTTCGCTTCGGCAAAATAGTAAAAAAATATATAATATAGCCTATGTAACCCGGGGATAATGTAGCTTCCCAACAGTGAAAGAATTTTTCAAATCGGTTCGGTAGTTTCGGAGCCTATTCAATGCAAACAATCAAATCTTTCCTCTTTATATATTAGTATAGAAGTATAGATTTACGCCTTATGGTCGTAGCGCACATATCAACTCGGAAAGGGATCGGCACCGGATCGCCTCGCCGTCAACCTAACGTAAGCTCGGCTACGGCTAGGCGACGCCGCGCTTACGGCTCGCCGGCCGCTGGTTGACGGAATGAATGACAGCAGTTCGCCGACGCAGCGGTAGCCGCGGCGCAGGGCGTGCACGAGGAAACGGAAAGTCGACGGATAGCGTACGGTGAGACGTAAGCGCGGGTACGGCAAGTCGTCCACGCACCGTACCGCGGTTCGTGAGCTTGTCTCGAGGCGAGGCGATTACGTTACGAATCCGATAAGTGTGCTTTACAGTAGGGAGTTTCATACAAAGAATACTGACATGCAAGAGTTGATACGTTTACGTTCCGTTTACGAGTTGATATGTGTGCTATGACCATTATGGTCGTAGCGCACATATCAACTCGGAAAGGGATCGGCACCGGATCGCCTCGCCGTCAACCTAACGTAAGCTCGGCTACGGCTAGGCGACGCCGCGCTTACGGCTAGGCGACGCCGCGCTTACGTCTCGCCGGCCGCTGGTTGACGAAATGAATGACAGCAGTTCGCCGACGCAGCGGTAGCCGCGGCGCAGGGCGTGCACGAGGAAACGGAAAGTCGACGGATAGCGTACGGTGAGACGTAAGCGCGGGTACGGCTAGTCGTCCACGCACCGTACCGCGGTTCGTGAGCTTGTCTCGAGGCGAGGTGATTACGTTACGAATCCGATAAGTGTGCTTTACAGTAGGGAGTTTCATACAAAGAATACTGACATGCAAGAGTTGATACGTTTACGTTCCGTTTACGAGTTGATATGTGTGCTATGACCATTAGGGTGGGTTGCTCATTACGAGGTTAAGGTAAGGTTGTAGTTACTTTTGGTTTTAGTTAAATTTAACCGTTTAAACATACGAGACTGGGTTGGTGTTTTTTGACTAATAAGCTTTAGTCAAAACTAAATAAACTTTTGTCGAAACTTAGCCTAACCGTGACTTATGCAACATAGTTTCGTATGTTATATAGGTTAAAAACTTAAACTGACATGTAACTATAACCTTACTTTAACTTCGTGATGAGCAACCCACTGAATCATAAGTTCATTGTTATAACTTCCAAATTCGAATGATACAAACTTATTAAGAATAGCTTATATAGAACTTATGAGCGAGACTTTAACTTATCTTCTTTTACAAGCGATAATGAGCCATAATTACATTTAATTTGTTTCCACACTAACTTAGCAGTACTACAGAATAAATAACTGTAATCAATTTGATAGCGGTAAAATCGTACGGTTGAGAGGAAGGCCTACTATACTTTGTTGTCCATAAATGAGGCCTAGGCACTGAATAGGACAGCCACCCTTACATCTGTACTGGAGCAGCGAGGTGGAAGCCTTTAGGCCTCTTCTAGAGACCTGTTGTATTCAGTAATGCGTCAGTAATGGGTTGAAGTTATGTATATTATCTATTGTACATGTTATAATAAAAGAGATGTATCTACATGTAAGATATTTGACTATAATTATGTAAGTATGATTAACGCAATGGATATAATTTAATAATTTTTATCTCTTTGTCTAAGCAAATTTTCTCACTAATAAGTGCATTAATACCTTGAATCTTGAATATACCTTTAATATATGAAGTAAGTAATAAGAGTTTGAGCTAATTTCAGAAGCGATTATTCAGTTTTGGTTTGTTTTCTGTTTCGTTATTTCAATTGGTTTACAAATAAAAAAGGGCAATGTCCTATCAAATCTTTATTGTTAGTTACTGTTAGTGTGGATATTACGACCCAAAGCAAAGCGAGGGAGGTTAGTAGTACTTACCAACATAACAGTAATAGCTAGCGAAGTGTACAACATCAAAAAAACCCATTAAAAGTAAGACAAAGCAACAACTTTCCATTACGCCAATTTCAGTCGCATTTTTAAAAAGTCGAAAAGCTACCATACCTTCCACGCAGTATCCAGATAAGACAGCGATGCAAAACAAATAAGACAACATATTTACACTGTATATTTCGTAGCACTAACAATAAGAGTTAGTAGAAACTATTTTATCAGTCATCGATAAGTGTTATCAATGAAATATAACAGCACTTATACATCGAGCATGTGAATATCGTACAGATAATCTGAAAAATCTAATTTGATGAACCTTGATACTTTAGAAAAAAATTTAAAAGTAATGCGTTTTTGGAAAATCATACCCAAAGAGTTAATTGGGGATGTTAAGGGGGTGTAAGTTAGTATGAAAACTTCGTCAGTTTTGAAGTAAAAAGGGTGACAATTTGTATATAAGATTATAGTTAGAGGGACGGGGAGGGGAAGGGGGAGGTAGAGGGAGAGGGACTTTAATGGTCAGAGACCATTAAATTTCTTAAACCTACCAAAACTATAAAAGTTAAAAGTAACAAAGTACATTCACTACTGATTGTTAGGCGACACGAAGTTCGCTGAGACAGCTAGTCGTTAATATTTGTTCCACTCGAAGACCCGAAGTTAGTCACAAATATATTTTAAAGGTTTGCTACCTCAGAAGAACTCTGTCCTGCATGTTATTAGAAATACAATGATAAAAGACATATTACAAAGATTTTTTTTTATTATTTAACACAATCCGTTCTAAATATTTAACAATAACAATAGACAGCAACTTGGCCCGTGGGGTCCCGACGCTCACTATCTTTTTAAAGAAAGTGATAAAAAATTAAAGGAGAAGACAAGCGACCCTAGAGCTGGGAGCTTTCTTGCTCAGCGTGTGAGCATAGCTATACAGCGAGGGAATGCTGCCAGCATTTTAGGTAGTGCGCCGTAGGGACCTAGTTATTTATTTTTATATTATACAATGTAAATAATTATATAGTTTTAAATTTGTTTTCAGAAACTTTATCACTTACGACATTTTAAAAATCGAAATCTATACTTTAATAAATACATTGAATATTTTTTCAAAATTTCAATTAGGTGGCAATTCAATAACGTGTTAGAGCACAAAACTATTTTTTTTATTATTGTCTGTCTGTTTGTCTGTTCGGACATCACACGAAAACCCTTGAATGGATTTCGATGAAAATTGATAAAGTTGTTACTAATACTCCGGGTCATATTTTAGGATACTTTTATCCTGGAAAATTAAAAAGTTTCCCTGGGAAACGGGATGAAAGTTTGTATGGAATATTTTTAAAACATTAACCGATTTGTTTGTTTGCAACAAATGTTCCTTGCTTGAATTGATGTGATACATATTTTTCAATTTTTCAAAACTTTGCAAGAAAAAAAAAATACAAATTAATGTGAATATTGCTTAGTTTTCAAAACCTGCTCCTGGTTCCTTTGTGATTATATCGTGGGTTTCAGTAAATAAATTACTAAACATAAGTGCTTCTTATTTACCTGTAGAATTCTGTAGAATTTTCAGATAAAATTAGTACACTGAACAAATAAGTATTTTCTGTACATTAAAATATATAAGCCTTATTTCTTTACAATAAATAATACTAACAAATAATAATTAACTAATAATAAATTAACTAATTACTAATAATTAATTTACTAACTATAAATTAATTAAATAATAATTAACTATAATAATTACTTTTGTAATTATACTTTTAATTATTTGTGTGTACTAAATAATAAAATAAATAAATAATAAAATAAATAAAATCCTATGTTGTTTTAAGGGTGTTGTTGATGTTAAAAAGTTTCGTCAACAATTATCACAAGACTAGTATAATCATGTGACAAAGTAAGCATGTTATTTGTATGCTTATTCCGAAGTTTGGCCACCATATTATTGCCTATGTGATAAACGTCCATCTATTTACCTGTTAATACATTTGTTTGCATATATTTTGACAAGCTGCACTCGTGATTTCTACGTAGTAATAACGCTGTGCCAGGCCTTGTCCCCGTTTTCTGGGATAATAATTACTAGTCTGTGTGCTAAGTTTCATGAAAATTGGTTCAGTAGTCTTTGCATGCAAAAGTAATAAACAACCAAACAAACTTTTACATTTTTTATAATATATTAGTAGGATTAAAGTGAGTCTTGTCTGACTGTCTGCAACTGCAAAGATTATAAGACATTAGGTACTTATACCGTCACCATAAAAATACGGTGCAAAATCACTTAATGCTTGTTAAATATAGTTACATGTCGGTGTAAAATGTTATAGGTACAATAAATATTTACTATGCATTGCTTTGGACATAAGCCTGTATATTAATATGCGGCGTGCATGGCTGGCTTCAACCCATTAATGGCCCACTACTGGGCACGGGTCTCTCCTATTGAGGAGGCCTAGAGCATACTCCACCACGCTGCTCCAGTGCGGATTGGTGGAGGGGTTAGTGGCCAACCCGAGTGTCGGAAGTTTTCAAACCGCCCGAGGGCGTCCGACATGGCTTAACGACTGTTATCTTATGATAACAACCGGGACCGACGGCTTTACGTGCCTTCCGTAGCACGGATACGCTCAAGAATTTTTTGCCACTAGCGGTCACCCATCCAACTACCGACCGCGCCCGCTGTTGCTTAATTTTGATCGACGCAAGCCGCAGGGCTATGAGCGCTTCATACACATACTTTATTCGGTCGCTGAGAGCAAATGTTATTTAGTAGACCTACTCGTGTGACAAAGGCGTCGAAACCTACGATATCCTCAAAGTGGATTGCCACTTAGACATATCACAATCACATTACATCCAATCCGATATGTGGATTTGGACTCTTCTTGGGTGGAAGCTATGCATGGTCTTGAGTTTCGGTATAATATGTGTTTTTTTTTCAAATTAAGATCAGTATTGTCTATCTGAAGTATTAGTATTTACAATTAGTCTCTCAAAACGACAGCAGTGGTTTGGTTGGCTTCAACAACACAATTTTCACTGGCGGTGAAAATAATTGTTACTTACTATTATAAAACTTAAAACTCAAAAAACAAATATTTGGAAAGAATAAGAAGTTAGAAAAAGAAACAGGAAATAGGTTACGTCTTTTTATTGAAATATCCTGTTCATCCTTAGCCTAAGTTTTACGTCAAAACACGCATAATTAAATTCTGGCGTCAAATAATGCGTCACCTTACACACCGCGACGTTTTCGTTTAATAATTAAATTGGACTTATTTATATTATGAATGGTTTGATTTAATTAGGTCTGAATTTTATGTACACAGGTGTAAAGTAACAAATACGTCTTCATGGCATTTATTTTATCGATATTACGTACGGATGAGAATGATATTATGTATTAGTTAGTCAAAGTCAAAATATTTTATTCATAGTATCACTCATACACTTATTCACGTCATCATTTTTTTAATCTACCAGCTTTCGAAAGGTGCTTTCTCATGGAGGAGAAGAAAAGCCGTAAAGAAACTCCTCAGCACATCTTTTAAAAAAATATTACAAAAAGGAAATAAGTATTACTAATCTAAGCGGATTAGATAGATTTTCGGGATAATAATGTAGTATCTAAGTATCTTATATCTTATTCCAGATTATGGGCTGTGTACTTTTCATGAAAATCCTATCTTGATTGCTCTATTCTTGAAGTTTATTCTCATTCTTAAATTCACCTTAGTATATTAGGTAAGATTAATTTAAGTATATTATTATGAAAGTAATTTGATACGAATAGTTATGATCAGGTTAACTTTTGGATTAATCCGAGGTTAAGGTTAACTGGTTATGGTTGTTAAGTTTTGAAACTATTTGAAGGTTAATAGTGAACTGGTAAAATTGTTTACGTAAAATATTTGACGTACCTGATCTGGAATAAAATGCCGCATAAAGAAATCAGTGAATATTCTAATCGGTGATGCCTTCTGAACCTTCTGCTATCCTATCTATGCGCGAGGATAACTATTTAATTTTAGGTTCTCTCTCTACTATTTACTGTGTCTGTGTGGTGTGTTTGTGAGTGGGTCTTGTTCTGAGGGAACGTTTGCAATGTACAAAATACAAATATTCTTTATTTATACACCAGAAATAAATATACAGTAATAAAACAAGTTACGGTGTACAAAAGGCGACCTTATCGTTAAAGCAGCAATCTCTTCCAGGCAACCTAACGGAAGAGGATAGGACGTACTCTTTGTCTTCTAGCACATTTTGAGGACGCCTGAAAAAGGACGAATCGTTCTTGTTGGCACATAGGTGGCCGCTTGAACAACCAAGGAATTGGAATGGGCTTCAACGGACAGTAGTTCGTGGAGAGCCACTTCGTGGCTGAACGCAAGAAGCGATTTTGAATCCGCTGCAGCGAGATGGTTTGCCACTGTGCACAGACCACGCTGGCGTAGGATGTAACCGGACGGACGCGTCTTGTAAAGTGTCGTCTTGAAGCGACATTTTACTCGTTTTGCCTATTATATGGACGCAGTGTTTGCAACCTGTTTAATATGGAAGGTCATCTTTTTATCACTCCCAGGTATTTGATTTGTCTTTCTCAGGGAAAGGGACGCTCGAACATTGGGATGTGATTTAGTAAGCTTATCTTACTCATTGTGCGTTCAATAGATATTATTATTATTTACTGGACAAAAATGCATCTGTTATCTTTGCGGATTACTATCTATTTTGCGATTAAACATCTCATATGATCGAAGTCATGTGAGCAGATTAATATTTACATCTGCTTTTTTGACGTAAATAGGGGAGCAGAGGCTTGGTTAAACAATTTTTGTAGAAACGTGTGTATCGAAAGAAAACAAAAATATATTTTTAGCCTGTAAGTTGTCTAGTAAAAGTAAATTTGGATACAGTTGTATGTACTTTTTAAAAATAATATTACAACTTATCCCTTCTTTGGTAACTTGTAACAAAACTAACAACCTTGCGGTAGTTACATATTTATTTATTTATTCTTTATTGAACCTTACACAAGTAATGGAACAAAAGGCGGACTTAATGCTAAAAGCATTCTCTGCCAGTCAACCTTAGGGCAGTGGGAGAACAAAGAAGGCGGTGATAACAAAGAAAGAGAAGAGTAAAATTAATGATAAGTCATATCAAGGAGAGAAAAAAAAGTTATAAACGTTTTATAAAGTTATAACGTTTTTTTTATGTAGTAACGAAACGAATAAACTTGATACCCTCATGTTCTGACGTTTTATTTACTGTTTACGTATTGGCTTCAACCCATTAATGGCCCACTACTGGGCACGTGTTTCTCTTCTTGAGGAGGCCTAGAGCATACTTCACCACGCTGCTCCAGTGTGGATTGGTACGTATTATGACATTAAAAATTTATGACAGTAGACGAACTTGATTAAACATAGGTATATGATATTCTATAAGACATTATTAGGATACTAGAAAAACAACAGTTGTTAAGTATCTTAAATAATCTACATCTTGTTTAATATTTTAATGGGGTTGGTTACCTCATTTTTGTAATAGGTTTATGGTGTTAATAGGTTATAAAATACAGGTTAGGTCAAAAGTGGTAAAAAAAATAAAAAAAACATTATTAGGCAAACATTGAGTGTTACATCTCACCCCTGTTCTAATAAGCCCCTCGTTCCCCTACTTAAGATCATAGTACTTTACGCTGTTTCTAGTGCAGTTTTAGCCGGCGGTCAATAAGTACGGTGTATAATGATTTTAGGGATTTACATTGGGAGTTAGAAAAAGAAAAGTTAAATAAAAAGCAAGCTAATTAGAGAAAAATTTTCAGTCTTAAAATTTCTACTAAAAATTAAAAGTACTCCAATTACTGTGCGGAACCCTATATCACTTTTATTTACAAGTGTTCGCTCATCATTACAGCTTCCAATTTACGAGTAAATTTTTTTGAGTATATTGAAGCTAGTCTAGTTTTTGTGTTTTTTGAATACCTAAGAATGAAACTTCCGCCAGCTTTCTTTAAACAGGTAATTTCAACATCAATTTTAAAACTTAACTTTTGTACCGTGAATGTTTTCAACATATTTTAGAATGAAGTATTTTCTGACTTGTTTCAGAAATCGGTTGGGTAATATTACAATAATTCCTTATTAAAATAAAAAATAAGGCTTGAATATAACATAATATAATTATTTAAAAATATAACTAGTCCAGCCATAAGTTCTGTTACAAATGAAAATGCTTTTTTTTTAATGAAGTAATGTAATATTAATAAAATTTATACCTACATATTTATCAAAGTCTCAGCAAAAAATAAAAAAATAAATATTCTATTCGAAATGGCCACCTTTGGCTTTTATACAGGCCTTTAATCTGTTTGGCCACGAATCTATGGATTTACGCACTGTTTCCAAGGGAAATTTCGCCACTGCTTGCTCCAAAGATTTTTTAAGAGACTCAATGTCGCCGTGTCGTTTAGAGCAGGCCATGTCCTCTAAAACTGACCATAATTTGAAGTCTAAAGGGTTGAGGTCTGGGCTAGATGAGGGCCAGTCTTCAGCTCTTATAAAGTCCGGAACATTGGTTTCAAGCCAGGCTTGGGTAGTTCGTGCCTTGTGACCAGGTGCAGAGTCCTGTTGGAAAGTCCACGGTATATTTTTAAAAAGAGTATTGCTGAGAGGTTTCACAACATGATCCAAGACTGTATCTTGATACACTTTGGCTGAAGATTAAGTATTAAAATAAAGTAAGTATAACATCAGATGTTTTGTGATATTTACCTTATAATAAAATGAAACAATGCAATCCTTTTCTTACATATTTACTGATTTATGTAAATACGGACGCGAAAGCTTATGAAAGTCTATAAGCTCTGATGGATGGTCAATATTGTGTATTGCCGATATGGATGTTTTCCGCGTGATAAAACTGATCAACTATAAACATATTCTGTTTTTTACTATTCAAAGTATATTAAAATCTATATATAGAAGTAATTAGGCATCTACCGGTTGTATAAAAATAAAATTATATTACTGATATTTCAATCATAATAAAATTATGATAATTAAATAATATAAAAAATTTAATTAATTTGAGAGCATTACTTTCTCGGAAACTGGATTATGTTCCCGGGGGACATTGAAGTATAATGTCATAGAACAGACATCTCGAACAAAGTGTGTGTCCCGCCCGGGAGGTGCGATTTTCAAAATTAAGCCCCGGTTCTCCTTTCAAAATCGAACGAATCCATTGAAGATTGAAGCCACGTGGCGCCATTGGGACATACATGGTGTTCGTGGTGTCTGTTTTATACGCTAGCAATAATAATTCAATGCCGGAGGATAAGTTATTATATGATTTTGTTCACGGATTGGTAACAATAAAATAAAATAAATCTTTTGATTCGTTGATGAATATTCATTACATTGAATTTGTTATTTACAAAATGCCACCTTTAATAAAATAAATCGTGGTAAATCTCGACGACGGAAAACAGTTATAAGACACTAAGGGCGTACCTACCTAGCTAATTGTGAAAACCTTTAAACCAGAGCCAAAAAACTGAAAGAATATTGGAAAATAATCATAATTATCTCTTTAACGGTATGTCGATGAACGTAATGACTTAATGAGGCGCCTGGCAAAAAGCAATAACTACATAAATTATGTCGTAGTACGAAAACAATTATAGACTTATTAGCTAGCGACTATCGAAGCAAAACTTAAGTTTATCCTCAAGTGAAGCACTCCATAATTATAGCTATATTTAAATAGCTGTTATCTTACAGCAGCATAAAATTAAGATTCACAATAAAAGTTGTACCGCTTACCCTTGAACTTAACTTGGTAATCCACACAAATTAAGATGTAGCCATTGCTATGAGAGTTAATACCTTATGTTGTTAGCTCAGTTGAATCCACTGACGTCTATTACAAGTCAGTGGTTGAAACCGGCAGTAAACGCCGGTGTCGACAGTTCGACTTGTCGCGTTCGATTTTTAAAATTTATATTTTTTACGACCATGGAGTACTCAAAGTAAACGGACATTCCAAATTTAATTTATTTTTGTGATAGTGCTTTGTGATGAATAATGACGAAAATCCCACCAGCTCTTTTGAAACAGGTATTTTTTTTTGTTTTATAGTTTTAATTAAATACAAAATTGAATTTAATCTATTACTAACATATTTCAAAAAGGGAGTTATTATTTTTAATTATTTGTATTATTTTATATCTACTGCAGATAACTTGGTCTTTTCCTCCAAAAATTTAACACGAAGGTGAAACATGTATGCTAAATTTCACTTTTGTTTTTAATTTTAGGAGAAGTAACCTTTAAAGGTTTCATTTATTGGTAGGTAGATATCAATCGTTAAAGCGTTATCAATCGTCTCATGTAAAAATTTGAATGTTCCTTACATTAACTTATACACAGACATTAACTAAAACTGGTCCAATCAGACCAACGCTTAATACCTACCTGCATATCGACGCTTGAAATGAAAAATTGACTAAACGAAATTGAGCTAACTTTACAGGAGAGCAGTTTAAAGTTGGAATTTTTTGAAAGAAATCATTACTTTTTTGTAATCCTCCTACCGACGTTATTCTTACTGTTTTTGAATCCTTATTTTATCATCTGATCTATATCGTGGCTTAAACAACTTTTCTAAAAATTCAGCTTTAAACTGCTCTCCTGTAAAGTTAACTCGATATTATTCAACGCGAGACACTGAAAGAGAGAGTACTACCTACCTATCTTACTCTCTACGCGCTACTTTTGCTTGCGTGAAGAACATTTGTGTAAATTTCCGACGGGCCTATTCTTCCTTTTGAAATCATTGGTTCCATAAATAATAAACATTCACACACTCACACCTCTCTGTCTGGTGTGTGGCCTTAAGGTCGTAGCTGACTTATACGACACCGCTCCCACCCAACCAAAGTATGAGAATTCAAATATAAACTTAAAATCGTGCTCTGTAGGTACAACTATTGAGTGGCAAGGTTGCGGTAAGCTTGCTTCCCGCGCGCGGGCTGCTAATTTTTGTTGTTACTGTAAAGTGCACCTACAGTGCACGATTTTAAGTTTATATTTGAATTCTCATACTTTGGTTGGATGGGAGCGGTGTCGTATAAGTCAGCTACAACCTTTACAAATCAGAGATGACATGACATGACATGGCGAACCACGACCTGAAAACAATTCTACTAATATTTTAAATGAAAGTTTGTGAAGATTTATGAATATTTCTAACTCTTTCACGTAATAAGTCATTTATATGTCACATAAGTCTTCTCGAACCGGTAATCAAACCCAGTACCTCGATAGGCAAGGGCACGAACTGCGTGCTAATTCGTCAACTCACAAATCAAACTTACAATTTCTTCCGCAGTGATATCATAATACTCAGAATACTGTATATGGTTAATCTGAAGATTTAATGTGGATATATTTAACCAATACAGTTTAATCAATACTAGTACTAAACAATCAAAAGTCACTTTTTAATCTCCTCATAAATTCACCATTCAGTTTTATGATATTTCTATCCTTCAAAATTGGTCTAAACTATTGTGATACCTACTTAAATGTCTTTGGTATCATACTTATCATACCAAATACTACTCATCTCATTATATTTCTGTGTTATTTCTGCTACTAAGGTTGTCTGGAAGATGTAGCTATCAGATCGCCCATTGTTGTATTGTCATTGCTATTTCTATGGCACTGTGTATAAATATTCGATGTGCAATAAAGGTTATTGTATTATAATATGATCATTGATTATGTTACAACTATTTTTAAGGATAAATTAGTCGATATCCAATCATAATATCTCACAATGAAATCAGCTTTCGATCATTTACAGAATACCTTAGGTTCAAAGATTTACAATTAAGTTGACGTTATTTTTCTTATAATGACACTAAATGACTGTGTAATATTAAGCCTTTTATTAAAATTACTTTACCGTGATCAAACGGTTTTATTTATAACTAGCTGTTTCCCGCAGCTTTGCGTACGGAAATATGTTTTAACTTATTTAAACTTTTATCCTGTTTTCCCGTAAAACCTTTTAATTTTCCGGGAAGAAAAGTTGTCTTAAATATGACCCAGGGAATCAGTAACAACTTTACCAATTTTTGACAGGCAAACAGACACTTTAAGTTTTATTTTATAATAGTATAGATAGTTTGCCCTATTTTTGTTTGTTTGGGTCAAATCTTGCAAGCTTAATTAGACCTACTTCCTCTTATCGTAAGAAGTTGAAATTTTGCATACTGCTGTAGTTCTGATGACAGTACACTTCTGTGAGAAGCATGACCTGATACTACTCACAGGTTTGGCTTCTGGTGAGGGAACTCCTTAAAAGTTAACATCACAGTCACAATTTTTTTCTTTAGTAGGTTATATAGGTTTGGTAGGGTATATTATAAGTAAAAAAGAGGTAGATATGTCACTAGCGCGCCGAAGATGAAGATCGTAAGAGCGGTCAATTGACCTCCGTCTGCTCGTAGTCGCTCTGTTATTACAAGACAATAGGCAATTTTGTTGTTGTCAGAAGTGCTTGAGATTTGAAATATAACGTTAAAAGGCTTTCGTGTATTATTGTAGTGTGATTGGTGTAGTGAAACAAAAGATAAACGTGTGTGTGTTGTAGCTCTTTTCGGAACAGATTTTTTGGTTGATTTGTAAGGGCATGACGTATCTATATTTTTTAAACATCATTGGGTTAGACATTGACTCTGAAAAGCCGTGTATTTAGTTTTTAAACTATTAACAACTATTACAATACCGTTATATGCTGTATTGTCCTTTGCTCATTATTATGTAAAGTAAGAAGCGCGTATAACACAGCCGGTTTTATGACTAAGACATTATTTTTTGTGATTCTGTCGTGTGTATTATATTATGGTATTATTTTTAGAGTTCCGAAGTAAAATCGGAACCCTTATAGTTTCGTAATGTCGATCCGTCCGTCTGTCCGTCCATTCGTCTGTCCGTCCGTCTATCCTGTCTGAAGCAAAGCGCCGATACCATTAGTGCTAGAAAGCTCTAATTTGGAATGGATGTTTAATTATTATTTATTTATTTAACTCCATATTGTACACCAATAAAATAATACAACAACAATCTGGAAGTAAACAATTAAAACAGACATATGAGTACAAAAGGCGGTCTTATCGCAACACAGCGATCTCTTCCAGACAACCTTAAGATGTGTAGAGCTGATTAGACATACATATTTATTAAAACTCCAGAATCGAAGAATAAAATATAAACGGTTGGAGTTGGACAAGTGAAAAAAAATCTCAAAAATAACTTATATGATGAATTTATAAGAAAAACTATCATGGCTTTGTTAGCATAAGTAGTTAATGAGTAATAGTCGATAAACTTACTACTTCGGAACTCTACATTGCGCGTGGCCTGACACGCACTTGCCCGGTTTTTTACAATATAATTTTTTTATTATTTATTTGTTTAAAATCCTATCTTGCTTAAAAAAGTGTGCGCGTATTAGTATAAACACGTACGATATGAAGTGAAACTTCTTTAAGACACCATACCACACCGTACGTATTCTACTCTAATTTACTCTACTTAATCTACACTTCTTTGCTTTACTTGGTTCTACACACACACACACACACACACACAAACACACATATTGCTTTGTTTGATTAACACTGTATGTATTATGTCTCAGTGGATGAGCGGGGTACCTGTAACACAGGTGAAGAACCAAGTACAGGGCCCTTGCGACTTGTGAATGTAATGTGTTTTATCAATAAAATAATTGTGGTAATGGTAATAACAACAGTAACAGTAACAATAACGTTGTGACATAAAAGTGTTAATTTTTTTATAACCTGAGCTAATTACATGTCTCAAAGCTAACGATAGGATGTGGTGTTAACGATAAAACTTAAAATTATTAGACAAGATTTTATCTGCGTCTTTATTGTTAATTGAGTTAAGTTTACAGATCTCTTTTGTACAGTTCTGTGGAGATTTATTTGGTAAACAAACCTAGCACTAATTTTTATGGAAATATTACTGGTAGATTAAAAAAAAATGACGTGCATAAGAGTATCAGTGATACCTACATGAATAAAAGACTATGTCATTTCATTTCATTTCATTTAAATTAATTTAAAAAATGATTAATGGTAAACATAAATTCGTATTTATGTGTATATATTTATATGTGTATATTTATATGTATATTAAATGTTTATTCATCCTTAAATTATTATCTTTCTGTGCCTGCCTTATTTCTTAATTACAAATAATGATAAAAGGCACTGTTAGTTTACTAAATAGGACTTATCGTGAAAAACGGAGTACCTATACATATTAAATAGGTATCTTATCGTATTATTATTATCAATAATAAAACTACACCAAAATTTGTATGAAAATTGCAAGTTAATGGGTTTTTGGGCCAAGGAATCGATTTATCAAGGTATTTTTTTAAATGATCGCGTTCATGCATTTAAAAAAATATTTGGGTGGTGCTGAATTTATTTAATCAATTATACATAATGGAACATTTTCATATTTATGCAATACAGAACAACTCCTAAATATGCGTTGTATTTTACTAGAGTTAAATATCAATAAATTTGAAGTAATGGCAGAGGAAACACGTTCAATTAGAGGAATATTCGTGAGCTCGAAAGAACGTGGTGAAAAATTCATGAGATCTGTCGTTTTTAAAACTCACACACAATTCAGACAGATTAGAGAAGTTCAGTGTTTTTTCTCACCAAAACCACAAATATTGAAAGAGAGTATTAGAGTATTAGCGAGTATCAGAACATTATTTTTCCGATTGGACAGTTTATATTGCCTCTATAACGCAGCCTAGTTACAACAAGGAAGCCTAGTTACCCATAACTTAACAGTAGGTTTGGTAAATCATTTTAAGAAGAATTCTCACTTGGCCTTGATATTAAAAGGCACTTCAAGGCAGAATTTGCATGATATAGAATCATCCACGATACGTCACAACGGAAATCAGTCATGCTCCTACTTCACAGCATTTACTGAGCATCTGAAATGATTTTAATGGACACTTTCCGTTCAAGACATACATTGGTTGCGTGATCAAATGCATAGTGTCAATGGCATAATTCTCTACTCGGCTCACTCATTTTGTGAACTAATTCCAAACTTCTTAGCGTTCCGAAAAAAAAAGAAAACGGAATCCTTACAGGACCCCTCTGTCTCTGTCCGCCTTTTACAGCCAATTTACTCCGAAACTACTGAACCCAATGAGTTGAAATTTGGTAGGTACTCATGTCATTTTTTGTGACCCAAAGACGACGGTATAAAGTTAACAACTGATTTTAAAATTATTCAAGAAAGAACGAAAATTAAAGCCAAAAATTTACCATTCGGGGGAATGGTCCTTAAATTATCTCCTAAACGACTCACGCTAGAATTTTGAAAAAAATACAGAGAATAGTTCTTTCCTTAAATATTGCAGGAAAATTAATAAAAAATCTATGGTTTTAATAAAAAGGGCAAAAATAAATAAAATAGAAAAATAACTGTGTATTTACAGTTATTTTAGTGTAATAACTGTAAGTAATAGTGTAATAACTGTGTATTTACAGTTATTTTTCTATTTCATTTAAATTTTAGTTAATCAACGAACGAAACCCTCTCCAAGCGAGTTAACTCGCACTTGTCGAGTTTATTTTAGCTAAAAGTTTATAACTAGAGAACAATATGTTTAGGTCACGCCATTTTGAACATCCGATGTGTTCATGATCAATTAAACATGATACGAAACAACAACGAGTGTAAAGCGATAATTATAGTTCTGTACCTTGATTATAATATAAAGGTGACATAGCAGCAAAATAATTGTCGAGGAAGTCAAGAAATATATACGCAGTTAGTTTAATATATTAAAGTTTAATATAATTATATTAAACTAACTGCTTCGAGAAACACACTTTAGATGCACTTTTTCCACATAAAAATATATATTTTTTATTTTGTATCAGGCGCTTCATGCTTAGCTACAATTTTTAATAATGATCACTAGAATACCTTTTTTATGTAACTAGCTATCCCGTAGGAAATGTTCACCGTCGTCCATGTATATGTATGCTTCTGTTTTTTTTTATGGAAATAGCCGGCAAACGAGCTGACGATCCACCTGATGGTAAGTGGCTATCGTCGCCCGTGGACATCTGTAACAACAAAGGCATCACTGATGCGTTGCCGGCCAAGAAAGAGAGAAGAAAAAGAAAGAAAGAATGTATGTATCTGTATGTTTGTGTCTGTATGTTAATTCCTCTCTTGAATCTATCACTATCTCCATCAGATCTGAAACCTTATTGCTGGAGTGGGTTCGGTATAATTAGCACATATCAGAGTAATATGACATGGTAATATGACGTGAAAGTTCTTACAATTTAACCTTTCTAAAGTTGATTTACATTTTTGTTGCAGCTATGGCTTACCATGGGAGCCTCCCTAGCCTTCCTCATCATCGGGCTGGTGAGAGGCTACTCTGCATCTGCACTGCCGTCCATAGAAGCCATTGATCCACATCTCGTTGCTCACAGCGAACAAAAGTCATGGATAGGTTAGTGATCTTGTCATCCAAAACAATTTACTTTGTTAGTGACTTTTCATTGTTTTAAAAGATGTGCGAAGTTTCTTCTTCACTTAGTCAAAGCACCTTTCCGAAATTGTGGGAGATTAAAAAAACCGGGCAAGTGCGTGTCAGGTCACGCACACGGCACAATGTAGGTCTCCAAAGTAGTAAGTTTATCGACTATGCTAACATAGCCGTGATAGTTATCCGGATATTAAAAATATTCCGAAAGTTCCGAGTTTTTTAAGTTTTTTCCAGATATTTCAGTCTTCCCATCTGAAAACCCTATGTGGGGCCAACGACATCAGGCACCCTAATCGCTTGCTTTACCAGCTGGAAGAGGCCTAACGATATGGTAAAATTACAGGATTTTTGTTTGAGTATTGAGCTGGTACTTCGCATTTTCTGTAGCGTTGACGCGTTACTATTTAGAGGAAAATTTGCTGAAAATTTTAATATATTAAAATATTTTACTTTGTATGTACAGCAAAGTAATTGGAAAATGTTTGTTAATATAGTATTATCATGTTTACCAAATAAAATAAATTGAAAAAAAAAGTTTTAATTTCAGAATTGGAAAACAAAAGAATGTTTATTTAAAGCAATGTAAAGAGATGGATTTTACCGAAATAAAATAATGAAACAACAAACAGATTGTTGATTCTGTTTTCATTCTCCGTTGAATAAATGAAGTTAATGCATAAAACAAAACATAATTGTTGAATCTACTGAGATGGAATGTTGGAAAAATTGTTAAAATATTTACATACGTAATTACGAATGGTGCTTGAGATTATTCTTGGGATAACTATAATAATATTATGTATAGTAGGTGCTTATTATTTCTATCACGTTTTCATTAAGCATAGATTTGAGTCGGTCATAATAACTTCTAGATAAGAACACAATTACGGGGCCGAGACAAGTAATTAGTAATAGGTTACCAATTTTTTTTTTATTATACTTAGGTAGTTAGGCTTTGTTATTGACATAGAAGTTCTGTTAAGAGATGAATAAGTAATTTAAGAGTTCGTTAGTGTAATACGTGTTTCGAATTTTAAGAACTGTAAAAACTAACATGTGTGAAATGGAGCAGATAAATATGGAGCGCCTGAAAAAAATAAATGCAAAATTTTGATGGGTATCATGTATAATATAAACATAACGATTATGTGCGTTGAAAGGAAGTGAGGGCATATTACAACCACAGTACAAATAACATTACTGTGTTACAACTTACTACCTTGTCTATATAAATAGAAATGAATCGCCAAATGTGTTGCTAAGCGCAAACGAATTCTTTTTTGTTGTTTGCTGTTGTCATTTTCTTATTAGAGAAAAATTAAGAAAATTGTGCCGAAAATTAGAAAATTTAAGAAAACCTAAGGATCATAATTAACGTTTCTAATGTAATCTTAGCATCATATTTTTTTTATTTTATAACTAACTATCAGTCGATGCAGACGAGGGAGTTGTTAGGCGGGTAAAAGTTCACCGGGTCAGCTAGTAAATAAAATAATTAAAGCTAGACTTTGATGACATTGAAATTAACCATCACTTCAGGTAGACTGCGAGTAAACTACTTAAGGTCTTGCGTACGGTTCACCTACGACCTTAGCCTCTTCTGTTCTAGAAACAACTAAAGTAGGTATTCAACCGTCTGTATATTATGTAAATTGAGTAGGGTCTTAATTGATATTACTTAATAACTAGGTAGGTAGGTACTATACTAATAACCGCTGCGGAAAACCTGTCGTAGGGATTTCATAGATTGACATACAAAATATCAAAAACTCGTTGGAGATAATTTTTAAGACTTTCAACTGAAAAGAAACAAAATTTAAATCATAGACACTTTTTAATCTACCACATTTCGGAAAGCTCCTTTATCATGGAGAAGAACCGGCAAAAGAACTTGGACTTCCTTTCATGCATCTTTCAGGTGCCATTCCCCCACTTGGAGCCTTCGTTGGCAGTATGCTGTCTGGACCATTGATGCAACGCGCTGGCCGCAAGCGAACCTTACAGCTTACAGCACCACTGTGGACTGCTGGCTGGCTGCTTCTCGGCTTCGCGCCAAACTTCACAGTGGTGCTACTTGGCAGAATAATGTCGGGCCTCTGCGTTGGATTCGTCCTTGCTCCTGTTCAGGTTTATGTAAGTTTTTCTGTTAATTTTACAATAAGTATGCCATGCTGGCCGCAAGCGAATCACTATAGTGGACTGCTGGCTGGCTGCTTCTTTGCCTGGCACCCAACTTCACAATTATGCTGCTTGGCAGAATACTGCAGGATCTTTGCAGTATGTTCATAACGATCTACTTATGTGGAACGTACGCAGATACTATCTAGGTATGAAGGATTTTGTATGTAATGGAATTGAATGGATATTTGTGAAAGCCTTGTTTAAGCTTGTAAGTCACCAAAAATCCGATGATATCTTAGTTTTATCATTAATGACGGACAAACAAGTACTTAATTTTATCTATACGTATTTTACACTGTTCTGAAAATTCGTACTCACACCTACGCATTGGCTACAAAAAGGACGCAGTTTAATTTATTTTATTATTTATTTATTTTTTTAGCTTTGCTAACGAAATTATATTGTATGAACAGGTAGGTTTGCTTAAAACTAATTTAGGTACAGGTAATTCCACTTAAATTCAACTAGCTAATGTTAAAAACAAGTGCATAAACATTACATTTGCAGATAATGTATTTAATATGTATGTACTTAATATGTCTATTAAGTTGTATTAGTATAATTTAATATTATAAGTTGTATGTTGATTTTTGTTTGTGAATTGGATATTGTTTTGTAATATGTATTGCCCTCAATCTTCTGTACTGCACAATTTGAGGGTCACTCTGAAAACCAGCGGCCGTGGTTTTTTCCGCGACCATAATGCTGAGAGTGACCCCTTTTCACCTTATATTTAAGTATTATATTGTTCACTTGTTTATTTTTTAGAATTTAAGATGAAATAAACATTTCTTTCTTTCTTTCTTTCTTAATACATAATGATAAGGAAATAAAGTGAATGTAGGAACATCCAACTGGTCTGATGGTCAACGCTAAACGTTTTGTGCACCGTTGGGAGTGGTAATACACTTAATATCGTATAGAGAATTAGATATCCTTGTATCCTTTGTTATTTTAGTACAATTGGCTTCTATAACGGTTTATATGGAACCTTAAAACTTAATTTCTCCCTTTTGAGCTTCTAAGCAGTCGAGTACACCCAATACGAATACCTGATAAACTTTTGTACGTGTTTAATGAGGAATAAATATCAAAACTGAGTTAAAAGGGTCTTCGTAACTTTTTATTTCATTTTGCGAGGGAAACCGACAGCGATTTAATGAAGTGTGCTGATATATTTTGCTTCCTCACCTTTAAATGTTACGTTTCCTTTCGATTTACGAATCTTTATATTTTAAATTTTTGAGGCGAATATGAATACCTATTTCTTTTTAAATTATTTAAATATAATTTATAAGTGGGTTGGCGATTCTTGAATCTTAATAGTTTTTCAAAGTTATGTGCATAAGTTACATAAATGCCACCGAGAAAATACGTTCCTGAATGGTCTTGTCTGAATTAATGTTATAACTTTGAAATGGCCTAGAGTTGAGCTCATAATATTAACATTTGCTAACCTAAGCTTTCCAATAATTTATATTAATATACTTACTTCAAATAAAAAATCGTTCATTGTTGACCGATTTTTGGATTTCAAAAAATCAATCTGTGCAAATATGAAAACGTTCCTTGAATGTTTCTCAAGCCACGCTCCGAATAGAAATTCCTTTTACGAAGGCAAAAATTATCTTCGATCGCGCCCCAATATGTATCCAATTAAACCTAAAATTGTTTATCCATAAGGATAAAGGAGAACCCCAGTTTCCATAGAAACTCAGGCCTAAGTAGACAAGACTGGAAATTGGCTGTTAATTAGATTATTGCAAAAAGTTCAATTTCTCCAATTTTCACGGCTGCCAGCAATGGCCAACTAAGGAAATCCTAGAACGAATCACCTTAATTATAGGTTATGATTATGTCATACTCGTGTCACAGTGCTATTTAATATGTATGTTACACTTACGTTGGCGGGTGTCTATTATAATTCTACTACTTCAATGGTTTTCACCCAAAACGAATGTCATAAAAAGGTTGTATAATAAAAGCTATTGCATATTTCAAGAGATTTTATTAGTTATCATTATAATATAATAATATTTCGTGTAGTTGTGCAGGAGGCGTTATATTTCGTTAGTACCTTGCCCAATCAAGATACCATAATATACTCATTGTAAGTATGGCCACAGCAACTTCCTGATCTTCTAAAGATGTATAGGGTACGTTATCCAATGTTCAGGACTTATTCTGAACCTTTGTCAGTCACAAAACAGGCGATTAAGGAGTCCATATTCATATAGTATTGGTTTGCAAGAAATTGTAGCGAAACTGCGAAACACATTCACCAAAACACAAGTACGAAAGCGAATACAATAGAAAATTAAAATCACTGTGTACGTGTCGATGAGTTTCAATAGTAAATAGGACTCCAAATACGCTGAAAATATTTGATAGTAAAAATATACAAGAACACGCGTAGAAAGATGAAAGATCGATGACAAATATGACAATAAAGTGGTGTTATTTATAAATACTATGGTTACCAAAATGACATTATTAGGGATTACATCATCATTGTTGTCAATCGATTAATCGATGTCAAAATATTCGAAATGTAATTTAATAAAATTAGCGTAACGATTGAATGGTAATTATAATATATTACATAGTTTTGATTTATATGGAATACGAAAATATGTAAAAAATAAATTAATATTATAATTATAATCACTAAATAATACATAAAATATATTATTATGTTCCATCAATCGATCATTATCAATCGATTCAATCGATTATAAAATCGTATGTAATGAGTGAATGAATGAATGAATGAATGAATGAATTTATTTGTTCAAGTATGCGTACATATCAGGTCACAAATAGCACTTTACAATCCAGCACACTTTGCCGGTGGAACCAGCGTACAAATGTCAAAGTTAAACATTAATAATTTTACAATCCTTGTCGTCCAAATCGTTTTAACTATTATAAAATAATGATATTATAATCTAACAACTCGCATGTCCATAAAAATAATAAATCATGAAATTCAGCTAAATCCCTTATAAGAACTTGTCATTAAAATAATCTCTTAAGTCATAATATTGTTTATTTAGCAACATATTGAGTAATTCTTTTTTAAAGTTTTTGATTGTGAGTTTACAATATCTGTCTGGTAAATGATTAAATACACGAACAGCCATACAATATGCGTTTTGTTTAAATTGTGTAAGTCTTTGTTTTGGTAGCCATAATTTATCTTTATGCCTACATCTATTAAGTCCAACTTCGCTATATGTTTTAAATAACTGTCTATTTCTCGACACTAACAGACATATTTCGTATATGTACATACAGGGTAGGGGCAATATTTCGAGATCTTTAAAATGTTGTCTACAGCTGTCTAGTGGACCCAAACCACAAATAGATCTGATACAACGTTTTTGAAATTTAAGGCCTTTATCTATTGTTCTTCTATTACCCCAAAGCACTAACCCTGGGAATACACGTCCGATTTTGTTTCCGATTGTCTGATCAGACTATCTGATCGTATTTACTCGATACACGTCCGATTTTTGCGTCAGACTTTTTCTGAACACAGTCGTTCTCGAGCTGTGAGAGCGGTAAGTGCTTGCTTGCCAGAAAGAAAAGATGGACGGCGAATGAAAATTATGGTTACTTATTGCATATTTGCTCGTGTTAGCGCGAAAGAAGAAATAACGTCGCTATTGGATTCAATATTCAATTTCAATTCAGATTGATTAAGTATCAATCTGACAAGACTTACCGAGAGTAATTTCTACTTAAAACATCCAAAATTACTGAGATACCCCGAAAAGTTTTTTGATTGTTATAAAATAAGTATAAGCTCTTTTAACTCTTGTACTCGGGTCATGGGTGTTATTGGGATGTGTTATATGTGTCATCTATGCAGTCCTGGATTTGTCAATAGGCCGTATAGGCCGCGGCCTAGGGGCGGCAGCGTCTTAGGGGCGGCAGATTTCAGAAGATGATATATTATAGATGATTTTGCTGTTAAAAAGTGTCGTAAGATATTGTAATTGTTGTTTTTTTACGCACTTTCTTAGTGACTAATTCAGTGCCTTCCTTACTATGAACGGAAAATTATTATTTTAGAAAGGTACATGGGGCGGCGGAAATAAATTGGCCTACACTGATAAAAAATATAAATCCGGCACTGCATCTATGCCACCCGCAACACAGGTAAAAACATACCGCGAGGGTGTGTATGTATAAGCGTATTACAAATAATCTATTTTTTTTAATGGAAATAGCCGGCAAACGAGCTGACGATCCACCTGATGGTAAGTGGCTATCGCCGCCCATGAACATCAGCAACACCAAAGGCATCACCGATGCGTTGCCGGCCAAGAAAGAAAGAAGAAAAAGAAAGAAAGAACTGACTCTCATGCCCCCAGCCGGAACACGAGTTGTTTGGCGGCTGTCTCATGCTAGAGGGTGGTAGCTATCCAGGCGAACCCCAATGGAGAAATAATAATAGTAATAATGGTATTAATTAACAATTAAAAACAATACTATTAATATAATCCCTCCGAGGGCCCTACCACCAGCGGGCCGGATTTAGTCGCCTTTTACGACACCCTTCCGGCGTGGGATTCGGGTTAGTATTCTAAGCCGCCCCAATACGGCTGTATTTAATTTTAACAAAAAAATAACCGACTTCAAATGAAGTACATTCAATAAAAAAAGAATCGTCGAAATCGGTTGAATATTGAATTATTCGTCCATTTATCACGCACATACTTAATGCAAATGTAAGACATATGCTTTCGACATGGATGCCATAGTCAGATCTCGATCAAATTTATGTGGGACCACACGACAAGCACCAGCTTTCGATTAAAACAAAAATCATTAAAATCGGTTCACCCAGTCCAAAGTTCTGAGGTAACAAACATAAAAAAAAAAATACAGTTGAATTGAGAACCTCCACCTTTTTTTGAAGTCGGTTAAAAATTGGAATAGTTAGCAGCGTGTAGGTACAGATAGTAGAGCATAAAAATAAAAATTTTGAAAAACCCCCCGTATCAGGCTACTGCAGCGCCCTCTGGTGGCCTACCGCCATAAAACATATAATTATAAGCCTGCTCTTTAGTGATACCTTTTGGATGCAAAAAACTGCAATGAAATCGGCCCAGTAGTTTTCATAAAAACGGTAATATACATACATACAAACTAACAAACAAACAACCTCTAACCCCTAATGCATATACCGCCTTCGTTTCGTTCCGTCCGTCGTGGGTAAAAATTAAAATGAAAAAAGGGATAGATACCATATAGGAATAAAATAAGGCACAATGTATGGAGTATGAGTATTGGTAGAAATTATTATACATTTTAAGAATTAAACATTAAAATAATAAAAATAAAATAAAATATTCATAATAATATCTTAAATTAAAATAAATCTTGCATGTCCTTTGGTTTCCTAAAAACTAATGATCAACAACGCAAAGAAGTTTACGACTTCCTCGTGACCTACTTAATTACTTAACCATTTTAGTAAATTTTAACTAAATTTTAAGTAAAAAGTGCCCGTCCAAACGTGTTAAGTGATAAGCCCCGCCCACCTACTTAACAGAAAAATAGAAAAATTAACTACTAAAATGACATAACAATGCGACGCGTGCGTTCACTGGTATTATATTACTCTTTGGTTCACTGTCACGCTAGAGAGTAAACTGGCAAGTCGGAAGGAGGAATCGGACGTGTATTGGTCTCTGTAGAAAAGTATGCAGACCGCACCTTCAGACAATCGGATCGGCCATAAAATCGTAAACGTCTTGGCGCTGTTTCCGACTCGGACGTCTGATCCTACAATCTGATCGGACGTGTATTGTGTATTCAAACAAATGTATGGCACGAGGGCCTTCCGATTGTCTGATCAGACTAGTCTGATCAGACAATCGGAAACAAAATCGGACGTGTATTCCCAGGCTAAGCCATACCGTAGGACTGATGCAATGTAGCCGTGATATGCTGTCAGAGCCGCTTCCATGGACACTGTTTGCCGGAGGCGTTTTAGCACAAAGATGAATTTATCCAGTTTATTTATAATTTTATTAATGTGCACGTCCCATTTTAAATATTTATCTATATGAATACCCAAAAATAATGTTGTGTCAACATTTTCTATTTGATAATTATTTACTGATATGTCAATTTTAGGTATTTTACTATTTATATATTGAAATTGAATAATTTTAGTTTTGTTAATATTGATTTTTAAATTATTGTCAGTGAGCCAAGATATAGTATTATTTAATGTCAATTTAATTTTGTCGTTGTAATTTTTTTCGTCAGTACATTTTATCATTAATGTTGTATCGTCTGCAAATAAAATACATTTTTCGTCAATATAGTTAGGAAAATCGTTTATATATAAAATGAACAACAAAGGTCCTAAAATGCTTCCTTGGGGAACTCCAGTATTATTGCATCTATATTCAGAGTGATATATATATTTTTGTTTGTTAACTATCTTAGATATTTCAACACATTGTTTTCTATTTGTTAAGTATTTTGTTAACCAATCCAAGCATACACCTCTTATGCCGTAGCTGTATAATTTATTTAGGAGTTTTTGATGGCTAACCAAGTCAAATGCTTTGCTCATGTCAAGAAACATTACTGCGATAGGTACACCATCATTCAAACTTTCTGTAATATATTTTACTAAGGAGAAACATGCAAGTGTGGTTGATTTATTTTTTATGAAACCGTACTGTTCATCACTTAAGACTCTTGCTTTTATTATGAAATCATACAGCCTGGTATACATTGCCTTTTCCATAATTTTTGAAAGTATAGGTATTAGAGTGATTGGTCTATAGTTATTAATATCCTTATGATTACCTTTTTTATATATGGGCTTAACAATGGACATCTTAAGTTTCTCCGGGAAGATGCCTTGTAAAAATGATTGGTTTATAATGTAGCTCAAAGGTCGACTTATGTATACTGCTATTAATTTTAATATGCTTACGCTTATTAAGTCATATCCTGTTGATTTTGTGTTATTTAGGGACATAATAATATTATATACTTCTGTTTCGTCAGTTGGAGTTAGAAAAATAGTGTTTCTTATATTTGTCAAATTATCCCTGCGTGTATTAGTTATAGATACATTATTAACCTGGCTACCTATATTTATAAAGTATTCATTAAAAGTTTTACACATTTCTGATGGGTCCTTGATTTGTTTGTCTTTAATATTTATTTCAGTAATCTCCTGTCCAGTCTGATGATCATGGATTTCGTTTTTAATTATATGCCACGCTGCCTTTGCAGTGTTTTTAGAGCGTTTTAAATATTTTTTATTTTCTATTTGTTGGGCTTTTAGTATACATTTTTTGAGAATTTGTGAATAGTTAAGGTATCTATTTTTGTTCCACTTTTTATTAGAGTTAGATAGATGATAGGTTAGGTACAGTTTTCTTTTTCTGACACAACATTTTTTTAGACCTTTTGAAATCCATTTAGTTTTAGTTGGTTTATTTACAATTTTTACTGAGATAGAAGGAAAACAAAGGTTGTAAAATAAAGTAAGACAGTCGTGAAAACAATTAAAAGATTCATTTGCATTATTTTCTGTAAGTACCTCTTCGAAAGATAATGCTCCAATTGCCGATTTGAATTTCGTTTTATTTTCATCACTATAGTCTAATTTCTTTTCAAACCAGAAAGTCGTTTTTTTAAATGATTTTTTTTTTTATTAATTTGTATGGTAAGAGATTGGGCTGTTTCATGATCCGATAGGCCTAAGATATGTATTTTTGAGTCCGCGTTGTGAACATTGCTTACTATCAGATCTAGACAAGATTGTTTCCTCGTATAAGTCGTTATATGATTCTTTAAGTTATAGTTTAGTAAAATTGTTGATAATTCATTAGAATATTTATTATCTTTCAGGGGGTCAATATTCCAGTCACCACATAATATTATTGATTTCTTGTATTTTTTGTTGTTGATAAGTTTGTCCAGTAAGATTTGTAATTCGTTCAAGAAGATATCCGGCTTCGATAAGGGGCTTCGATAAATGCATATCACAATCAAGTTGTAGCAAATGATTTCCAACGCACAACATTCAAAGTGTATTGTTACTGGGTTTACAATATTTAAATATTGAGGTAAATACTGTGAAAACTTTTTTGCATTATTTTGTTCATTTGGCAAGAGCAGCTGAAGCTAAGATTTAAATATGTTTATCTTATAAATAAGACGAATTTTTTGGTATATATAGTTTACTCTTGTCTAGTCCGATGTTCTAGCACAGATTACATATGGTTCGGGGCCGAAAATTGGGGATCGCCTTTATAAAAAAAATTCGTTGGTAAGCTCAGCGTAAGGTTTTGCATAAATTTTGGAAAAAAATGGAAACAGATTTTATGTTATATTATAAAACGTCTTTAAAATTTCACGAAATATACCTACGGGTACCAAACCAGAAAACTGCACCACCAGAAAGGTGCCCATGTCCGCGTCGTAACAACACTCATAGGTTTAAGGAAAAATTGTGTATTTTGAATAATATTTAGATAGGTATATTAATCAGGTCATAGCCCAGCGCCTTGTGTCGATCCTAAGTGATCGACAAAGTTAAGCAACAGCGACCTAGCGGGCGCGGTTGGTAGTTGGATGGGTGACCGCTAGTGGCAATATATTCTTGACCGCTTCCGTGCTTCGGAGGACACGTAAAGCCATCGATCCCGGTTGTTATCGTAAGATAACAGTCGTTAAGCCATGTCGGAGGGCCTCGGGTGGCATGAAAACTTCCGACACTCGAGTTGGCCACTAACCCCACCACCAATCCGCACTGGAGCAACGTGGTGGAGTATGCTCTAGGACTCCTCAAGTGAAGAGACCCGTGCTTAGTAGTGGGCCATTAATGGGTTGAAGACAAGCCACTCGTGTCATAAAACGTTATATTAACTATTTAAATTGGGTTTGGACCACACATGTAGCTGTGTCTTAGTAAAGGATGAACTACGACCTTGTTGTCTTTGTTTGTTGTTGCAAGAAAGCATAAGATAATTATCTATGCATTAGATATTAATTCAACAATACTCTTTGTATTTTATATTACATATAAACTTACAATAACTACATAAGTACGTTTATAAATTATAATAGTACGCTTTCATAATTAGTAATCACATATTCAAAATAATATGTGTTTACTAATTATGAAAGCGTAACTTTGACAAAAATGCACTTAAAACAAATTCAGTAACAAACTCAATAACAAGTGGTGTTATCGTGAGTGGCATTTAATTAAAATGTTTTTTACGCGTTCATTTACTGAGGGTAATGTGTTTTATGCACAATAAATATATAGCTATAATGTCAATGAAAAGACAGTTAAGTATTATAATATTAACATTAACCATAAAGATATTATAAAAATTCAATGTTTGTGGTCGCAAAAACAGACCTATACAGGATGTTCCGTAAGTAATGGCTCAACTTTAAGGGGAAAATTGCTTGAGGATTGAACTATCAAATGTCAAAAAATTTTTATATCATAATTACTACATGCTGTATTTTCTGTTATTTCCAAATGTCTATTTCTTTTGGTTTACAATAAAGTATATTTTGTATTGTATCGTATCGTATCGTATTCGTATTTTATTATTATTTACCAGGTGAGCGAATGTTGTGACCCCCACATCCGTGGTCGTCTGGGCTCCCTGCCGACGCTGTCCATGTCCTTTGGTATCCTCATCTCTTATATAGCTGGCAACTGGCTGCACTGGAGATATCTTGCCTTCTTCTCTGCAACGTTTTGTGGTAAGTCACAAGTTAATTGTTTAAAAACTAAGTAAAAGTTTTTGTTGTGTCGATGTACTAAAGCAACTAACTAAAAAGTAGTTACTGCCATGTTAAGTTTTAACCTTGAAGAAGTTCGATCGTCTGAAGCCATAACTGAGTGTAGTATCAGGTCACACCAAGTAACTGAGTCTGACCAAATAAAGTGCATATTCACCCTCAAATAAAACAGCTCGGCTAGATTACCATAGACAATAGTTTACGGCCTGGCGACGGGGATTGGCGGTGAGAACGGCGAAGCGGCTCGGCGGGTGGGGCGAAAATTCGCACGGCACAGTTTGACGGCCACGGGACGGACTTCACCGTCACAACCAGATAGTCGCCGATAAGCAGTGCCCTAGTACTAAATTTACTTTTGTAATTATTCATTTAATTATTTGTGTGTACTGAATAAATAAATAAATAAATAAATAAATAAATAGTCCGAGAGCAAATATTATCTTTATCAAAGTTACCAAGTTTAAGTTATCAAGTTGATATAACTTAAAAATAATAATTTTTTGGTTAAATACATAAAATCTTATTTGGAAGATATTGTATGGTATGCACTCCACATTATATGAAAATGAGGGGATGAACCATTCACACCGCCCGGGCGCCCTTTTAAATAAAATTATTTTAAATTCATTACTTAGTTCCATCAATGAAATAAATAAATAATAAATAATAATATCGAATCGAATAAGTGAAAACAAAGCGATTTGAATGGGAATTAATTTTATTTCTTTCCACAATCTCTTCACTACGTGTTTTTTATGGTGTGGGTGGCCAGACGGGTGCCAATATGCTGACGTATTTGCGATAAAACTACTACTAGACTAAACTCTTTTGGTTTCTGCACTATTCGCCGCGTCTGCCGCTCGACTCTGTGGCTTGCACCATACCAGTTCATGCTTTTGTTTTAATCGCCCGCCGCGCTGCAAGTCACACGCGCGATTCGCTCGGTACATTTCGCCGTTCGCTTAGGCATTCGCCCCTGCGCGTGGCATGATTAGTACATTTCTATAAATATTTTTTTTTGTCACTAGACGCTTCACCATTCGCTCCGCGCGAATTTTCACTATGGCCAATGGCCCGTGGCCAGGCGGTCACAATTTTATATCATTATAGGATCATTAATTGACAATATTAGTTACATCTGTTATGCTGAACCTTCAGCTTTTATTAGGCTATTAGGTGTGACACTAACAACAGGGTCACTTGGGTGCAATTAGTCGGAAACTTCATGCTTTCCCTGTAGAAATTCAATTAATTTCCAATTCCAATCGGTAAGCGTACCATTTTCAAGCTTGCATTTCGGCATAATTATTGACAGCTAGGTAATTTAAGTTGTTTGAGCTATGCCACAAAATGTAGTGTCGATAATAATAATTGCGTTGGTGGTAGATTTGCATATTGAATTGTTTTTGGTACCGTTTTATACTTGGTAGTTTTTTAAATAAAAAATCCAAGAAATGTTAACGTTGCAAAATGTGTTAATCATTAGACTTAGAGCGAATCGCATTAGTAAAAATGTTTCTGAACGAAAATATCACGACGAAACCTGCATGTCTGCCTTTTTCATGATATTGTGTCTAAACTGGTGAATTTGATGGATACATGGATGGTGCCTTAAGTGCAGCCCTAACACTTCCTAATATGAAACTCTGTTGCAGCAGTGGATATTTGGGTGATGATAAGGCAATTTAACTGATGATACTGCACTTATCATCGTATCTTTTTCAAATATTCAGTGTCATTCGCAGTGGCCTTGTTTGTTGTTCTCCTACCGCTGCCGGAGTCTCCTGTGTGGCTGCAGGCTAGAGGTCAGGATGCCTCGGAATCCATGAAGTGGCTGCATCTTTCCCCTCATGCTGTTGCGACGGTCAAGGAGGACAATATTAAAACTGAGTAAGTTCTAGTTTCAACCTTATAATTGTTATTGTTTATGAATCGATTTGAATTTTTGTTTCTTTAGTGTAGAAGTGGGTCTAATATAAAGTTACTCAAAACTACCGGTAGAATATACAGACATTCCTTATTTTTAAACGGTTGTGTTAAATCTTGCAAGCCGAATTACAACTACTTCTTGTCATCCTACGAAATTCTTTTGCATATTTGTATGATTCCGATGACATTACATTTTTATGATGCATAACCTGATAATAATTTTAGCATTCGCTCCAGATAAGGGAACTCCTTGATGAGGGGTTCCTAAAATGGCACTATAAAATCGTTTATTTAGTTTTTAAACTATTAAATTGTTTACCAATAATTTTATTCGAAAGAAACATATAACAAACTATTCAGTAATTTCCTGCTATGAACAGCCTTGAAAGAAGCCGCTACCGTACTTCACTTAAATTCAGTGAACTTATTCAAAAAACAACAGAAAAAAACAGCAGAAAATCGCTGCACATTAAAAGGCTATTCGATAAATGAAATCTACAAACTTATGTAAATATTCTTATTACACAAACTTGCTAATGTGTATATTATCATGTGAATATCTTCATATCCTTAAGCACTTAGCAGATTTAATATACATACAATGAATTGTGTGATGTCGGTTTAAACTAGTTTGCTTTACAAACGTGATGACATTGTGGGTACAATTTTTTCCGAGGTCAGTGCTTCTACAATATAACTCCTATTACGACCACACAATGAGGGGATCATTACAACAAATTGTTATACCTAACTATTGAATGCTCAAATTGCCTACAGCCTTGTCTGTATCACGATGTTAAATTAAAATGCAGATTGTTATGGTTCCGTACCCAAAAGTTACTAACGTTTCCGCTACTGAAACCACTACCAAAAAATGTGCTTGGCTTTTCAATACAGATGCACATTTTATTGACGTGGTTATTAATAAAGAACTGTTTTCGCAGTAAGCCCGCCCTGAGTCAAGAACCGAAGAGCCTGTTTACTCGGGAAGTTTTCTTTTCCTCCATGGTGATGAAGCCTCTTATCGTTGGCTTCGCTCTTCTAATCTTCCAGCAGTTCAGTGGCATTGACGCTGTTATATTCTTCACAGTTGAAATCTTCCAAACCGCAGGTAATATTGTATGACTAATTACGCTATTTAATTTTGTGTATCATTTATTGGCTTTAGTTAATATTCATCGTCAAAGTCTATAGTCTATCATCATCTAGTCTCGTTGAACTATGAATAGCTTCTTTATCTTCTTAGTAATTTCTTTAGCTCCTTTATATTTTGACTCAACTTATAATTGTTTACTTGTAATATGTTATACTCATATGTTACGAAAGACCAACTGAAGTGGCCACTCATTTTTACGCTGTTTGCTTCTACACTTTTGTCTATCCTCTTAAATTATTATTATTAAATTTATTGAAATTTTATTATAGTTAAATCATTTTGCTTTAAGATACACTAATACTACTATTATATTGTATATGTTATTTTTTCTTCTGTACTAATACTACTTTTATTAGTATTACGAATAAGATTATATTCAGATTTATCCGAAGAGATCAAATATTGCTTAAGCTTACATTTAATAAAATCGGTTTAATACTTTCCATGTTATTAGAATGAGAGTTCTTGTCTGAGGAGTTTCTTTAGGCTTTTCTTCTCCTCCATGACAAAGCACCTTCCGAAAAGCCAAAAAATGACGTGTATAATGATAATAAGTGTATCAATGATACACTAAAATAAAATAAAATATTATAAAATATAATAAAATATTTTGACTTTGACTTTGACTTGACTTTGTCAAAAATATATAGATACCAAATAAATAAAAAATAAATCTCTATGTCTGTAAATACAAATTATGTTGGCCTTTAGAAGGGCTAATAAACATTATATATTAACCAACACGGAACAATTTATTATTATGATTTTGTAATATGTGATATTTTTACGCACGTGTGAATGAAACAAATAAATGCAATACGACGTGATGTTGTTATGCGACATTTTATCGCATTGTTATCACAGGTGTGAAAAGACACCGGTTATTCTTTAGGTAGAAATAATGCGTATATAACAAAAGAAATGCAATATAATGATGTCTTTCAGCTTACCTGATGATGAGGCTGTAGCAACTCTGAATTTATGAAACAACGTAGAGTCCTAACATTTTGGTCTCGTTTGATTTGTCTTAAAAAGTACTGTAGTCGACGACCCGTGTGGTGCAATGATTACAATGCTATACCTTCCCAGCGAGGTGAAAATTTGAATGATGAGTTTACTATTATTTGTCTGCGTGTGTATTCTTGTCTTTGTGTGTTGTCCATGGCACTCACGACACTAGGAATTCTAGCGTGGGGCTATGACTGTGTAGCGTTAGCGGAAGCCAATGGGTGCGAGAAAAGTGTGTTTTTAGTTTCCTAAACTTTAATCATCTTGTTCTTGCAGGAAGCACATTAAACCCCATGACTGCAACGATATCAATAGGCACTGTTCAGCTGCTGAGTAACGGTGTCAGCACCATGCTGGTGGATCGAGCTGGTCGTCGACCTCTGCTGCTGCTGTCAGCTGTTACGATGTGCGGTTCTATGATGGCTATGGGAGCTGCTTTCTTCTTCGAGTTTGAAAAAGAGGATTGGCTTGGGCGAGTATTGTTTAACCTGACTACGACACCAAGAGTTATGATTTCCGTATGTTATGTTCATTTGTTTTTGTAGAACTTTTTAAGCATAATTCGACAAAATTAAATGAGGACCTACAATAGTAGGAAATGTCTTGGTCATTCGCTTGTTATAAGCAATGTGACTTCATGCTAAATTCAAAATTTCGCCACACAAAGTCCCAAATTCCAACAGTTACTTGCCGATCAATCCTATTTGAACACTTGACTAGTTGGTTTGAGTTAAAATAGTAAAGGATGGTGGCAGAGATCAAAATCAAATGGGTTTCCAAAACGCATTCCGCCATCATTGTGTCGCTATACAAGCTATATGTATGTATAATGGAATGATTTAATTTCATCAGTGCATAAGAATTATTGCAAGTCTTGTAGCATTTGGATGCAGAGATTTAACCTATTGATATCACAACGTTTGCGCACTACGGATTATTTTCGTTTGCCAAGATCGTTATCTCTCCCTATATCTCCACTGTATATAATGGAAACCCATCCGTCACCGACACTAGTTATAGCCTAGAACACTCGGGTGGCATATACGTCAGCGCATAAAATGGCTGTAGTTATATTGTCCAATTCCCAAGCAATTTAAAATCAAACAACTCCCAAGTGAATAATTTGCTCATCCGGTCAGTTTGGCGCGAATGTATAATGATTGGGTCATTCAAGTATTTTTGGTTACAAGTTACAAGCTATTTTTAACTGCAACAAAAGGAGGAGGATCTCAGTTCGACTGTATTTTTTTACGTGTGTTACCTACCTTATAACTTGTTACTGGGTGTACTGATTTTGATGATTCTTTTTTATTTGAAAGCTGGTGCTTGTCATGTAGTCCCATTTGAGCGACATTTGACATTTAAGCGAGATCTGATGAGTATTTTTTGAGTTATCTCTAATTTAGAAGTCAGAGAAAAATTACTGTCTTTCTGTGTGTAACCAGCTGAACAAATAGCTTGCTCATTATTTTCACCAATTATCTTGGACACATTGCCTGCGCCAGCAATTCTATTTGTGTCGACATTGCTGAGACTTTTAGTCAAGCGCTCTGCTCTTACTTTTTATCCTTTTAAGGGTCTTCTTTCTAAGTTCCATTAATAAGTGGGACTGAATTTGTAGGTATAAGGCAAAATTGTTATAGTTTCAGAATACGAGCAATTCTACGTGAATATAGCTTACCGGTTATGAGAGCATTTTTCTTGAATAGGTAAATAGGCATGCATGTTGGTAGCATATACCAATAGTAAAAGTTTATTAAGCACAAACCAACTATTTTAGCAATTCGAGCTATAATAGAGTAGTGTAGAATGTTCCAGAGCTTCTCAATTAAAATTTAAAGAGACTAGAGGGTCTTACAGTGGTTCAGTAAAAGATACTCAGTCACTCGTGAACTAGCCAGTGTTAATCTAACCGTCCAACCTATTTTTGTAAGTGCTCTTTATAAGAAAAAAACTTGAAGAGTAAAAATTTCAAAAAATACCTAACCTCATCCACATAACACCTACTTGATATTATGTTAGACGTGATTTTAGTTATATTTCTGGCTTGTTCAATTCGTAGTAATTTATCCGTAATTTACAGTATTCGTAGAACATATTTAGGTCTCCACCTACTCTGTAAATTATTGGTTTCGAATGGTAATTCAACAGTTGTATCACTCGGTAGCATAGGTATTGGCATTTACTTGTTTATTATCAGATATCTAACTACCGATAGTGATACCTAGGTATTCATGCTGAGTTTGTAGTATATACCTCCCCTGTAAATTATTTGTACCAACTTGTTACATATTTACAACTAGTAACCACCTTCGCTTTGTTTCGATTTTCGTATAGGTCAATATTTTTTAATAAAATATAAGCCATGTTACTCAGAAGCTAGAGCATCCTATTGGGTCTACAAATTTTTAAAATCGGCAAATTTTTTGAGTTTATCCATTACAAACAAACAAAGAAGAGATCAAAACTTTCCTCTTATAGTTTAGTTTTGTTAAATTATTAATGTTATCATCAGGTACCTACCAATAGTAAGTCTAGTGGTGTTCATGCTGGGTTTCTCGCTGGGTTTCGGCGGTCTACCCTTCCTCCTGCTGGGAGAGTTGTTCCCCGCGCACTACCGGTCGCAGCTGTCAGCCATGGCCAGCGCTGTCAACCTTCTCTCCATGTTCACTGTTATCAAGAGTTATCACAGTCTCGAGGTAAGCGTAGCTTGTTGCGGTAAGGCCGCTTCTTTTACATGCCATGACATGAACACACTAACGTCGCTTTAATCATGGCCAGCACTGTCAACTTGCTATCCATATTTACTGTTATCAAGAGTTATCTCACAGTCTTGACAAGCTTGGTCCTTACAGCAAGGCCGCTTCTTCTAGACGAAACGACTTCGACACACTAACGACAGACTTATAATTCAAGCTCTGCCAATCTATAGATACTTTTTAATGGAAATAGCCGGCAAATAAGTGGTTATCGTCACCAATGGATATCAGAAAAACTAATTACTGTTGCCGGCAAAGAAAGAAAGAAAAAAAAGAAAGAAAGAAAAATGCATAAAACATCAATTAACGTAATAAAATTTTCTGGTGTGGTAGCACCTTTAAGTGGCAGCTTTAAGCTTGCCACTCGCACGGACACATGGAAGTTTTTATTGAATGCGCATATACAATTATTCATGTCTGTATGAAAGTTTTCTAGCAGTATTAGGTTATGTTTATCATATCATCGGAAATAAGAAAATATTTGATATTATCTTAACATTGTAGGATAAGAAGAACTAATTCTATTAACTTACACACAAACATTTATGGAAGGAAATAAAACCTTATAAAATTTCACTTCATTATTTATAAAGCGCTTAAGTTTTACATAATTAACACATAAATGTAATGAGCTGTGAATATCATTTAACAGGTAATTATAAAATTACATTATTCACTACAATTTAACAGAAAGGAAGAATTTTGTCATGTGCAATTGTGTAATTGTTAACGTTTTTGAAATTTAATTACAAAATTGAACGTGCGTGTTCGTGATATCTGCCAGTATTAATTGTCTTTTTTTTTCGCTAAAATAACGCTAATAATTAAAATTTTATTATACAATGATTATTTTCAGTCGACGGCACTATAAAAAATAGAAACAAGGGGACTTATAAGAATAAAATTGGGAAATTAAATCTCCAGTTTAACCACACACGTGTCATCTATTAAATTATTTCTCTAAGATCAAATATTGCTTGGTTCCGATTTTAAGCCTTACACTGACTATGCAAAATTCAAAGGTACCACGTTACATTACCATACCATAATTTATCCCTAGTTGTCACTTTAGTTATAGCTAACCATACTCATGATACGATGTCCAAGGACCTTAACGACGTGTCGCATCGTGAAACAAACTTCATGATGTCGTGTCGCGAAGCGGCGTAGATGTCAACACGGCATTACGTCACGTCTTGACGTCTCAAACAATGTCTTATTATGTTAAGTCACGTAACGTGCAATTATTTATTAATGTATTTTATATTGACTGGATTAACTTCAAAAACATCGTAGGGGGAAAGGACTGGTTGAAGCGCTACTCGGGAGTCCATCCCCGCGTTAGCAAAAGCTGAGCCTTTATTTACATGTAATTATTTAATAAACTTTATAGAATTGGATTCGGCAAACTATTACCTGAAGTAGAGTAAGGCGGGGTAAAAAGTGACATAAGTTATATAACAATTGCAGTAGTATTTATATTTGTTTTATCTGTCATATTTTGCTGGGACAAAATAAGGTGGGCCTTACCCTATTACAGATGAGAGTGTTGCCCTATCTGATTTTCCAAAGTTTATTAAAATTTGACGTGGATTTTGCAACTTTTTATGACAATAAATACATTTTATGATTTATTATTATTATCATTCCAGTATGTGCTGACGTCAGCGGGAACATTCTGGATGTACGCATGCTTCTGCGCTCTGGCCTTCGTCTTCGTACTTATGGTCGTCCCGGAGACTAAGGGAAAGTCCCTAGCGGAGATAGAGCAGCACTTCCGAGGGAAGAAGAAGGACAGCAACATTAATTTACACACAGTGCAAAGTATTTCTTAAGCGATTGTATTGGTGTGATGTAGATGTGGATAGACAGAGAAAGAGTTTATCCTTAGCTGACCAAACGTCAGTGTAACTGTAATAGGCAAATGTTAAAAATCTATTTAGAAAATAGATCTTTGTAGTTTTGGTTGATAAATAGCGTGCGTGTAACTTTGTTATAACACAAGATAGTTTTTTCATATTAAATCAATATTATGCCACTAACCAATGATAGAGATACCACGTATTAAACATCAGTCTTCCATAGTACAATCGCCACGAATCAAGAAAGTTGAACCCAGATGTTATTTTTGACAAAAAAAACATCAGCTATACCTACATGTTTAATACTTCAAGATTATATTATTGTATATCGCATTTATTGTTCGACAAAGACAGTATCGTTGAGAAATTTGTTAATGGCGCTGATTGGCGCTTTACTTTTTAACCAATCTGAATCATGCTGATAAGATCTTCATTGATTCTTTGTATTTAAATCTGTCAATAGATGGCGCTTTACCAATTTATGAATCTAAGGTGGAGTAGATTAATATTGTTTAGTTGTATTTTAAATACGATATTTTTTATGTATTATCTGTGATACTTATAACTTTGTGTGGTCATTTGTATGTTAAAGTGTAATTTTCAGGATAATATATTATAATATCATTAAGGTAACTAATTTGAAAGGTTATTCAATAATAGTTAATTAATAGTGATAGTAGTTTGTAGCATTTGAAATGTACCGAAACGAAACTATTGTAATAATTATTTGTAAATACAATGTAGCTAATATAACGAATTGAAAGTTTGACTTTTGTTTTATTTTTTACTAGCAACACTATTTAACTTCACAACCCAGAGCTTAATAATTATGGGCATGATTTCCTCTTACAATGGGTGTAGAAAGGGTACATTATGTGTGCGATATATTTCTCTTTGAAGTAAATGATCGAAAATATAGGTATTAGAAATTAAAACAAACACACTAATCTCTCACCCCTGCAATAGGATTTCCAAAATGTGTCACGGGTGGCACGGACAACACAAATGAGGACTTATTAAATATAAGTTACTTTAAACTTAAATGGAAAGATCCCACAGCGATGTAAATAGATTAGATGTAATTTATGGAATAATAAACGTTTACTTTTGTTTTTCGTTTCATTTGATGTGGAATGAGACATCACGACCTCATCTGGAGATGGAGATAAAAAAATATGACCATATTTCCGAATTCAGATCTTCACTCAAGTGGCTCCCTATTCGCCTTCGCCGGAATTCTCACATACTTTTTGCTTTATACTGCGTGCTATTCAAACCCAATTCCCCTCCTTACCTGAAAGAACGCTTTCAATATTTACACCTTACTCATGATCGGTACCTTCGCTCCACTCATAATCTTTTGCTCAGTACTCCTATCCACTCTTCCTCCTTCTACATGATATCCTTCTCTGTAACTGCTGTCCGTCTTTGGAATTCCCTTCCCTTAGCTATCCGTCGCTCCCAGTCCCTTGAATCCTTTAAGAATCAGGTAAAATTATTCTACCTTGGTAGTCTTGACACTAACCGCTAATTTGAATTATTTCTTTAACTTTAAATTAATTTCATAATCTTGTATATTATATTAATATTTGTAGTTATTCCTTGTATGTGTAAGTATTATGTAATTCTTATTTAAGTAGTTTATCTTATTTATTATATTGTATGTGCACCCTACCCTTGCACACTTATGTCTTTGTCCTCTGCCCAAAGGTTGTCTGGAAGAGAGCGCTCTATAGCGATAAGACCGCCTTTTGTACTACATGCTATTTATATTATGTTCTAATGTAGATTACTACTATTTGGTGTGTACAATAAAGAGTATTCTATTCTATTCTATTCTATCAAACATTATTGAACTTAAGCAGCTGTCCACGTGAAAAAAGGCCATTAAGGCCAACAGCAACTGAAAAATTGTCCGATAAAAAACGTTGGCAGGTTCAATATCACCTGGACCTCATGGTCGTCAAGTCCACGAAGTTCAGTACCAATTAATTATTATTATTATTATTAAGCGCAGATGCTGATTTCACTCAGTCACGAATCACGATAAGTACCTATACTATATTTTGAACGTCGATATTTCGCCCCAGTTGCGTGGATCATGATTACGGCTGAACGGATTAGTTCGTGAGTACCCCTACTTACCCATATTTTAGTAAAATTGTGTATTTGTCGCTTTTCAGTTCCCTTTTTTCCGTAACGGCGGCAATTTCCAATTTCCAAATCTACGCAACCAAAGCCGCGAGAAGTTGCTAATGAGCGTCTGTATATGTATATCTTGAACCCGGCGTTCACAACAAGGCTTAGTTTAAGTTCTAAAGCCAAGTTAGCTGATACTATACAAGTTAGCTGAGCCTGAACCAAGCAGCAAGTGCGTAATGACAGGCGATGAACCAATGTGTGGATGGCGTTTGCCGAGTGTAGGCGAGCGCTTTGATTTGTACACAACGGCCTATTATGAACTTTTATAAAACCATTCATGTTCCAGGCAATTCATTTATCGGGCTATATATCGGCGCAATAATTAAAATGATTACTAAAAAGAAATATAATCGGTATTCGAATCGCAATCGAATAATTCGAATAAAGTAATCGAATTATAGTCGATGTTCGTTATAAAACCACGTGCAAATCGCTCTCGGATTCAGAAGCGAGTCAGACGTCGGATGGAACGGACGGCTCCTGTGTCAGTGATTAAACACTCTGAATCCCTCTTCAAGTGATTGTCGATTGGTAATAGGAAAGTATTTTAATTATTTTATTTATTGTAATAATTTTTTATTCAAATGAATTTCCTATTAATTAAATGTTAAAATAATAAAAGAAAAATTAGTTATTAAGTTAGATTTCATGATTTATTATTTTTATTTACAGTTTTAGCAGTTTTAATTATTTATTTTGTATTTTATTATGAAAATTAGTTTAGAGATTTTTCCTATTTACAAATTAATTAATATTGTGAATCAAAGAAGTTAAATCAATCTGATTTTATACAATTAAATTATTTTTATGGTTGTTTTGTATTAATTGTTGATAATCAAATTTTCCGTATCATTCCGCTTTATAAATTTGCTTTATACTAAAATAAATGGATTAAATTGTTGTTTACTTTCTTTATACGCTATCTAATAAATGTGTGTTGATGTTATAAAATGTGTTTGTTTAACGAAACTAATTCTATTCTCTTTTATATATAAAAAAGTGTCACGTAAAATGAGCGTGGCGAGAGATCCCAAGCGCCGGCAAGTCACCGCAAGCGACCCCTGTACTTTGGCACTTGCCTGTACTCTGCAAGTGTTGGCCAAAATGTATGTATAGGCGGCTTAACTTGTAATTGAAAAGCCTAAAGCAAACGTAGCAGGCAATTCCATTAATTGTATCGAGATTTAGTGAAGAGATTACTGGCCAGGCAAAATTGTCCAAGTATCACCGATCCAATTATCAGCTGCACCCAAAATAGCTGCGATCGAAACAAATTGCTACGCTGTGTGCGTCCCATACGTTAAGCTATGTAGAAACATCACACAATATATTGGAGAGTTTTGCATTTTCTCGAATTGCCTGTTTGAATCCACTTTCGATACAAGTTGTAAAAAAGTGCGATTTTCATGGCATTAAATTTATAAGGGAAACTAATCCTCTGAACAATGGATTTTTAAAAAAAAAGAAAATGTGTGCAATTCACACGTGGTAGAAGTGAAACTTTCCAAAATTTTGGTTTCAAAATAATGAGATGAAAAAGCAATAAATCGAATCTTAAAGCAATAAATCGAAGCGCCATCTATGAATACAACTTAGCACTTTTTAAAAATCTATCTAGCAATAAAACGAATGTTCTATCTTATTCCTCGCGCCATCTATGAATACAACTTAGCATTTTTACTGTCTGTATAATCGGTTGGTAAATCGACAGAATGAAAGAATGAAATTCTTATTTTTTGTTGATAAATTCTTTGAAAATATTTAAAAGAGCATTTGAAAGTATTTAAAAACAGTATAAAAATAAAACTAAAAAAAAAATTAAAATGTGTGCAATTCACACGTGGTAGAAGTGAAACTTTCCAAAATTTTGGTCAATAAATCGAATCTTCTACCTAGTTCCTCGCGCCATCTATGAATACAACTTAGCACTTTTTAAAAGGTAACCACGAACATAAGAAAAATCGATCGACCAACCGATTGTGGTTTCTTAGTTAGTTGCTAGATGGCGCGCTACAGTAATTTTGTGTAAGACGGCTGCTAGATGGTACCTACTTAATAATTTACGTGTTGTTGTCGAGGGGTTTGCGCAGCAAAGAGCTCTTATTTGTGAGTATTTTTATATCTTGTTGTGCTAAATAATAAATTTTATAAGATGCCGAAAACTAATGCCGAAATGTGTCGTCAATATCGACGCAAAAATAAAACTAGAATGAAAAAAATTCTTTGAAAATATTTAAAAGAGCATTTGAAAGTATTTAAACCTGTCTTTACTTACGACTTACCTGTCGTTGCATCCGGTTTCAAATCACTAACGATTCTAAAGAAGTTTCACTTCAAAAAAACTTCGAGACGCGAACCTGCGCATCAGGTATCGTGTATCTACGTCCTGACCATTGAGCTACGTAGAAGTTAAGTTGAAAGTCGAAATTAGCGGTTATATTATCTTACCTGTCGTTGCATCCGGTTTCAAATCACTAACGATTCTAAAGAAGTTTCACTTCAAAAATTAACTATTTAGAATCATTTCTACCTCATGTAACTAATATTTGCTTAAGTGCATCTAAATTATAATGGCTGGAGTCATGATGAAATTATAATACTATGGAAAAGTCGTGCATAATGCCGGCATGTGCTGAGTTAATAATTATACGAAAACCCAAGGTTTTGTGATAAAAGCTTTCTCTACCAGTCAAAAGTAGTTTATTATTATTTAGAAGTACTTAATTTACAGTAAAAATAATGAACAGGAACACAACAAAATACGGAATTTTTTAATACGGAAGCAGTTGGTTACCTTTTTTAAAATGTGAGTATTAGTAACTAATAAACTTTTAAATATTACTTAATTGCTTCGCTTCGCTTGGAGAAGCATAGTTTACGTCCAGTTGAAAAGGTTGACTGGTAGGCAAACATTCATAAACGCATCCGTGCTTTATCTGCTTAGGACATCTAGTAGGATAATTATGTCATTGTCCTTCTGGGTATCTGCCAAAAAAATGCAACTTCTGTCTTGTGCACGAGTTGATGACCAAAGGTTCTGTAGTTTTAGCAACAAAAGTTGTCAACAGAAGTTCTGTCATGGACCGCGTTTCCGTTTCGGACGGCAAACGTAAAAAGATTAATTTCTATATCATTCTTTCTTTTCCTTCTCTTTTTTCTTGGTTGGCAACGAATCGGTGATGTATTTCGTGCTGCTTACATACAAAAGCACATGAGTACCTAACTTTCAACTGCAGTTTCGGAGAAAATTGGTTGTGAAAGGGGGACGGACAGACACGACCCAAATAGGACTCGTCTAAAACGACTGTGGTGGACTATTAAAAACCTTACACTAATAATCTAAAATTTTAACAAAAAAATAACCGACTTCAAATGAAGTACATCCAATAAAAAAGAATAATCGAAATCGGTTGGCGTGATATTGAGTTATTCGTCCATTTATCGCGCACATACATAATGCAAATTTATATGCTTTTGACATGGATGTCATTGTCAAATCTCGCTCAAAGAACAATGCCCAAAAATTATTTTTTATTTTTGTTAGCGTCTTAAAATGTCAGTTATACCGAAGCAATTAAATTATTTTTTACGTATTTTAAAATTAATACCTGTACCCGTATTACCCAGCGTAAAATAATTTTATTAATAAGTGATGAATTGACTATAATAACAATGATGTCAACAATGTCCATTTTCATTCGGGCACTCACTTCGATACATAGCTTGTATTAAGCAACATATAGGGAGACTTCTGGCCAATATTACAGACAGAATTTCGTTATAAATGTTGGTATGACAAATGTAATTATGTCAAATTTCCATTTCCGGTTGTCAATCAAAAAAAAGTCAGAATATAATAATGGTAAAAATTACAGGCAGCCGTAAGTCTCCCCTACTCTATGACTCAATGGTTATAAGAATTCAATCTCAAAATACTTTGGTTCTGGGGTGTGTCTGCTGAAAATTCTTATATATCTAAGCTCAGAAATTAAAGCGGCGATTTTTAGATTTTTTTTTTATTTTAAGACGCTAAAGTTGAAAATGAAATAAAACGATGTATGGCAGTTAGGCATTGTTCTGTGGGACCACATGACAAACACCAGCTTTCGTTTAAAAAAAGAATCATCAAAATCGGTTCACCCAGTCGAAAGTTCTGAGGTAACAACCGTAAAAAAATACAGTCGAATTGAGAAGCGCCTCCTTTTTTTCGAAGTCGGTTAAAAAAGGCGTCATTTACGAAGACCAGAGGCTTAGATTAGGAGTCCTTCCTTATTTCTCTCACTGCTTTCTTGATCGGTGACAAAAAAAACAAATGCTAATGAAATGTTTTTGATCACCCATTAGTGTTATTTGGTTGGTGTCCCAAGCCCAACCACAATACATAGATTTTCAAATTTTTATAAAGAATAAAAAACTTGATAAACTCTACAGAGTCATGACTAAAAAGGATTTATTTCACAACCCTTCGAGTGACACAAAGATTCACATCCGTTACTCAATTGGGTCGACTTGTAAGAGTTGATATATTTCTCATTTAATGCATGTGTTTGCAAGGGCTACAGATGTTAGGCCACTGATGCACTATTCAAAGTCAAATTATGAATAATTTTATCTATTTACAATATCGACTCTACCTTTTATTACTAACTACATATTTATAAATAGGTAATAACAAAATATCAAAATGTATAATTATTATGTCCCCATTTGAACATGTATTTTATTACAAATTAAAGTTTTTTTATTTAATTTTTAAGAAATTAATTTATTGATTTTATTGATTAAGATTTAAAGTAGCTTCAAATTTACATATTTATTATAATTATATTTATTTTAATGTTAATATACACTGTATACATCAAAGGAAACAACATAGGAAAAAATATTACTTTAATGAAGATACTCTTTACTTATTTTTTTTTATTTGTTACTAACTCCAAAAAGATTCAGAAAATTCAAGCACCTCTTCTTTTAGAGTCTGTTAAAAGCGGTTTCAAAGTTAATAATAATTATAAAAAATTCGAATTTTAACTAACTTAAACAATAGTGAAGATATTCATCATTCTATTTCTAACTTATCTGGGTACATCTATAAATATACGTAAGTTGAAATTTCTAATTTTTTTTATAGAACATAGATCAAGGAGCAATTCAGACAAATTCACACTAGATAGTGTGGATTGGGCCTAACACTCGGCAGATGCACGAAATTAAACACGGAGGCACGACACGCGTGAGTTACTCTTGCATTATTATTGATACCACGCTCTCTTCGATTCCTCTCATATAAATACGAACCATTGCATTTTCGAGTATTCAAAACCTAAACTCTAATAAAGACACTTCACTCTTTAATAGGCAGCATCAGTTTTAAAGGAGTTTAATGACAAATATTCCAAAATGATTGTAAGAGCGTTTAAAATTTGTTTTGTGTTATTCGCTTTTTGGATGTAAAATAATGGTTTTTTTGTCTTGTTTTCAGTGGGTACTTCTCGTAAGCGCTTTTGCTTGGTCCATGATTCAATGTGAGCCGCCGCCGAGCAGCTACCTACCTCCTGCCAGTGGTCCTGTTGGAGCTGGTCCCTCCAGTCAATATGGAGCCCCTGGTGTCGGAGGCAGAGGCTCTGGCCGCCAAAACTCTCCTGGTCTAAGTCAACTAGATGATACCTATCTTCTCCCTAATTCAGGAAACCCATCCAATGGGCCCGCTCCTGAATATGGGCCTCCAAACCAACGAGGCTCCCCTGGATCTCAACGAGGAGGACCACAGCGTGGTTTTAACCAACAAGGCCCGGGACAATCTAATGAACCTTCCCCATGTGGTGGCAGGAATGGACCGTGTAGCCAGCCTAGTTCCCAGTATGGTCCCCCAGGAGCTAACCGCGGTCCTGGTTCAAACAGGCAACCCGGCGGTCAGTCACCTTTCGGTAATGGCAACAGACCCGGCAGTAATAGTTTGCAATCGACTTATGGTCCCCCTAACCGTGGACAAGGGTCTTCCGGCAGTGGCCTCTCTGGACAAGACTATTCGCAAAGTCCGGACACATCTTATGGAACCCCAAATTCAGGAGTTCCTCAAGGTTCCGGATTTTCTGGACAAGGCCGCCCTGGTGCTTCAAATGGAGAAAGAGGATCATTGCGTGATTCACCTTCGTCGACTTACGGTGTACCAGGCTCTGGCAATAGGCCTGGGGGTAGATCATCTGGATACCAAGGTGGAGATGATTCTGATGTAAGTATAAGACAACTGATCAAAACTATCGTAGTCTTTGTAACATTAGGCCTTTAACCTTTAAGTATGGACGTGATTTTTTCTTAACACTACTGCGGACGTGTAGTCTCACAGGCTCCTGTATGCAAACACTTTTTTTTGGAGAATTTGATATAAGATCGCTTTAATACTGATTGAATATCAAAGTTATGAGATTTAGCAATAAAATACCGTGCTTGTATATTCAACTTTTATTTCGAAAATTATAGAAATTTTAAAAATCAAAAATTATGGCAGTACTTTACAGTCTAAATCTACTTAGGTTACATTTTTAGGTTTTAAGAACAGCCAAACTTATTCTTATAAAAAAATGAGTCTTTTTTTCTCAAAATATAATATATAAGAAACCAAAAACATAAAACACCTAACTCAGGTAACAAATATAAAAAATTCTGACAACAGCTTAATAATGTAAATTTATTGGCAGTCAGTGCACAAAGGTCTAGAACATTGAAGACACACAGGTTTATTGCATCCAAAATAAACATGGGTAGTCATTCTATGTTTTTTCGCGGGACATATTTTACATGCTCTTCTGGTTCCTTGACTGGTTTCTTGATCCTGGACATCTTCTGTAACCATATCTTTACCTAAAACTCGAGTCATGATCAACCTCAGCTCTCTTGACAATGAGATGTTATAATATTATATTGTGGGGTATGTACCCTCGCCGAAGGCGGCGTCTTGGCCCATTTATACCTATTTTTGCCGTAGTAATAATTAGTTGTCACTAACTCAGATAGTGGAATATTGTCCAAACCATAACTACTCGATTCTTTTAGGTCCTGGTCCTGGTCTTGATCTTGGTGCTGATCCTGGTCTTCATCATTGCTACTCATGATTTTGTATCAGTTCGGACTCCAATAAAAAAAACATTTTCAATATTCTCTTTACTGTCAGACTGATCCGAAGCTAACAACAACTCACTCACTTCTTATTCGAAAGATGGATCTCCTGCACAAAAAGTTTATCTCGCAGGGCCCTGAACAGAACTCGTAGATGGTCGTATTGATTTAGAACTACCGGCTTTATTGTTTTTTGACATTTTGTACTACAAAATTTGAAGCAAACGTAATCGCTCTTATAAAATATATCGTAGGGCAAAAATGGACGTGTAGCCTGACAGGCTCCGGTCAATATTCTGATGGTCATTACTTACATGATATTCATCGGAAGACACAACCTCCTTCCTCGTTGGTAGTTTTACAACAAAAACAAAAGCTACTGAGCCGCTCAATCGCGGGGAGTGGGGGGAATTAGGTGAAACTAAGAAAATGAAAACATCGAGTAGCCTGTGAGACTCCACGTCCATACTTAAAGGTTAACGCACAGACTTGAAAAAAGAACCAGACGTAACCTTGTCTTATGGATAGTTACGCCGCCCGCTTATTTTGTGTGCGTAATTTTTAGTGCGGTACGACCAATCCGACGTGGCAATGGCGGCCAAATTAATAACATCATGGTGTCAATGTGTGCGTGTGATACTTGTACGAATAGAGGAGTTGGTATTACTATGGGTGCTTCACTGAGTTTGTTGCTGACAATCCGTCTGGTTCTTTTTTTAAGTCTGTGCTCTAACGTAAATTATATTGATTTCAGGAACCAGCCAAATACGAGTTCAGTTACGATGTGGATGATGCCCAGACAGGTACTAAATTTGGTCATTCTGAGCAACGGGACGGTGACCTCGCCACTGGGGAGTATAACGTAGTGCTGCCCGATGGCAGGAAGCAGGTGGTCGAGTATGAGGCCGGCTCGGATGGATTTAAGCCTCAGATACGATATGAGGGTTCGTTTATTGCATTCGCGAGTTCGCCAGTTTATCTAACTATACAACGAATGTGATTTTGGCGTAGTATTAAAGTCAGTCTTCAGTATCTTTAATCAATTGTAATCTTCGAACTGCGATACTGAAAACCTATTATAAAACGCCAGATAACTAGTAAGGCACTATTTGCTACTTCCAAATATTAAATATGTTCGTATCACGTGCAAGTATATTTTTGGGGCCAAAACAAATAATTATTTCTCATTGTCAATGCAAGTCGGTTTCTCTAGCTAACCAAATATTGAACAATTCGTGTTAGTTCCTTTGTAATTTAGTTTCCAAATTTTTTATTTTTTAACGGTTTATTTAGCTTGCCCTGTTTGTTATTTTAATAATGCTTGTGACTTAGAAATGCTTCTAATAAAAACAACTGATGATTGAAATATTTTCATTTCTTTCAGGAGGTGGAGGTGGCGGTGGATTCGGTTTTGGTAAAGAATTATGTTTTATTCACTGGAAAGAAATTTAAATTGCTTAAGATTATGTTTTACATTTAACTTAGCTTACAAATGCTAAAGTCTTAAATCAAATTTCTTCGTTAGGTAATTAAGACTTCAGCAAAATAGGATCTAATCTGAACTCGATGAAATTTAATACCAGGTAGAACCTTAAAATTAAACAATTGCCTTTAAATCTTCTTACACCGTGCTTATTAAGATTTTATTTCAGTCTGTTTTGAATTCAACTGAATACTGTATGCATTCGAAATAAATTCCTCCTCAAGAGGAGAGACCCGTTCTCCGTAGTGGGCCATTAAAGGGTTGAAGCCAATCTACCAATGTAACAATGGACAATTTACATTTTGGCCAGATCTAGGGTCTTCTTCACTCTTAGATGTTTTAGTCGATCAATAAATTCAACGCATGTGTATTAAAACATTATCTTTTGTTTTAGGTGGTGGTTCTGGCGGAGGTTTCGGTGGAGGTTCCGGCGGCGGTTCTGGCGGTGGTTTCAGTGGAGGCTCTGGAGGTGGCTTCGGAGGTGGTGCTGGTGGGGGCTATCCCGATGGTCGCCCAGGATCTGACTCCTTAGAAGGAGGAGGTTATCCTCAGAGCGGACAAGGCGGTCCCCAAGGCGGAAAGTACCAGGAACCCGGTGGTTTTGGCCAAGATCAAGGTTCAGGGTATCCAAGTGGATCCCAAGAAGGATATCCAAGCGGCGGTCCTAGTAATGGAGGATTTTCTCGTGGGCAATCCCAGGGTGGGAATGGCAATTATCCTAGCAATGGAGGATCTGGAGGTGGTTATCCTAGCGGTGGTCCAGGAGGGGACGACGGTTATCCTAGAGGAGGCCCTGGTGGACAGGGAAGAAATAGCAATGGTGGCTCCCGTGGAAGGAATGGACAAGGCGGGCGTCGTGGCGGTAGCGGAAGTAGTGATTTGCGCTCCAATGACGAAGGATATCCCAGCGGAGGACCCAATGGCCCACGAGGTTCCGGATATTGAGACAATTTTATACACATATCCCTTTTCTAGACAATCTTGATAAATATGAAAATGTTAATGCAATGTAAATAAATGCTATAGTCAAACGAATATGTATTATCTGTTCTACGACAATTAACAAATACCTGTCAAAACTAAAACTAAATAATGGTTTGTATAAAAATGATTTAGTAACAAAACAAACAAAAACAGAACAAAACAAACCAACAAAAACTAATTAAGTATTGAGAAATAACGAAAACTTAATGGAAGCCTCCATTAGATCCAACTTGACAAGTACACTTGATCGTGCCTCCATAACAAAGCACATTCTTTGCCCCCATAGCACAATGTCAGTATGTACATATTTTGACAGTCGTTGCCATATATTACACTTATGAAGTTACTAACCAAAAACTATCGTAAGTTACCTAAATACATGTTTCATTGAACGCACTATACACAGTGATTACACAATAAAAAACTGAGCAAGGGCATGTCAGGCCACGCGCAATGTAGGGTTCCGAAGTATTATAGTAAGTTTATCGACTATACTCTTTAAATTTAGCCAAAAATTTCGCAAACGGACCCTTAAATCCAAAAATGATCTTTTCAACGATACCCCACACTATTATATACACACAAAAAAACATTCTCACGTTACCTCTAGGGGATGTACCCTGAAAAAAAATGTTTTTAATATTTTTTTCTACGATTTTGAAGTTGTAATAAATATGCATATCGATGCCAAATTACAGCTTTCTAGTAGAAAGGGTCCCGGCTATGCTTTGGAAAGACGGACAGACGGACGGACGGACGGACATGACGAAATTGTAAGAGTGCCGATTTTACTTCGGAACCCTAAAAATGGAATAAACTACTAGGTATAGGTATTATTACTAGTAAATGCATAATTATAAGGCTATATCATGATATCAACGCTTATATTTTTCACTTTCGATTCAATGCACTATGTAGGTCACCTGAGCAAATCACCAAGGTGAGTCTCCTTTTATCTCCTGGATAAAAGGTTTGCTAACGTGATAAGTGCAATTCGACTTTTTTAAAAACTATTATCAACATCACGACTCACAACTGTTTGCTCGATGAAGCAAGTTTTTGAAGTAAAACTTCTTTAAGCGCGACTTGAGAGTACCTCAGATTATTTTTTGTCTTTTGAAAAGTTTTCAAGCGTTTTATTATTGTGTAGTTTATAACATGTTTGTTTTTATTAGTATGGTTTATTTATATAAGGAAAGTGCTTCTTCTTACTACGTAATTAGTGAAATAAAAATAAAAATACTCAATTTCTCCTTATAAATATATTCATATCATATTAAAATTATATTATCCAATATGTTTTTACACCGTCTTTTTTAGTTTAGTGTTATCTATAACTTTGTAAAAATCCTCGCTTAAAAACTAAACTTAGAGCTACATCTCAACACAACAAAAATAAAAAAACTATCTATAATCACAAAGCAATAATCACAAATTATTATTATTAAACTTTATTCTTATAACCTTAATAAAATAATTGCAATTATATTTGGAATACAAAATAAAACACTAATTAGGTAATGCATTTATGGCAGCTATCAGAAATGCAAATTTTCTTTTTTATGTTGCACAAGCGACGTACCTATCAAAATTCGCAATGTCAGTGACAATATTCACAGAATATCATAATTAAAATCATCGTTGTTTTACGGAGAGTTATTATAATTAAGGGAATTCTATTGTTTTCTTAAAAATAATGCACTCCGTTCAGAGAACTGTGTTTAATTTTACGAATGTTAGATAAATACATTGTTTCATTAACAAATCACATTTCAATTCAATCAACAAAATGATGTAACAATTTTTTCTATATTTACATAAAATAAAAGAAAATTCAAAGGGATTATCGATAGAAAAATTAAGGTGTATTCATATAATCATTAATTTATAATTATAGTTCAAATTTAAACTGTTCCTTTTTATTGCTAAGGTATTATATATTTTGATTATAGAAATGTATGAAAATTGATCCAAATAAAATTTTATGTTCAAAAGTTTGACATCATCGTTACATCATTAAACCTAAAAATGCGAGGTGACTAGAGATTGTAATAAATTAAATTGTAGCCAAATAATAGAATGGACAAATGAAATTACGAGTCACATGAAATAACCGTCTCGTTTGACAATGTTGAATTGAAACAATTTATGCTAAAACAATTGAAGTATTATTACTAGCGTATAGAACCGACACCGCGAACACCATGTATGTTCCAATACATTGGCACCACGTGGCTTCAATCTTCAATGGATTCGTTCGATTTTGAAAGGAGAGCCTGGGCTCAATTTTGAAAATCGAACCTCCCGGGCGGGACACACATTTTGTTCGAGATGTCTGTTCTATGACATTATACTTCAATGGCTGAAACACATTAATTTAAAATAGTTTTGTTATTGTAGTATTCAAATTAAATAGTTAATATAATTTCCTGATATGGCAGATTTAATATTGTGCATACTATTACGTAGGTGCCTATTATGACGATACAAATAGACCCTTAACCCTTATAATGATTTTACTTGTAATTATTAAAATCCGAATACCGTACAATCTATGATGCACCGTAATTATAACATATTAATTAGTATTTCTGTCATCATTTAGTTTCTGTCATTATTTAGTATTTCTGTCTAATTTGTTGGTATACATTTCGTTGTTATTTGTTGGTGTTTAAGGATGTATAATCTAACTATAAGATAAATCTTAGAAATGGCATTATCAATAATAGGTATTGTGCATTTGTCAACTTGGCTTGATAACTTGAAATATCTGAAAACAAGAAAATATTTATAAAATTATATTCAATCCTATATCCTACTTATGGCACCTGGCAAGATTCGGAATCAACCAGATTGTCAGTAATAGAAAGATTAAGAGTAGCCTTTCAAATACTTTAATTAATAACTCATACATACCTGTCACTTCTTCTGAAGTGTATCCATCCAAGGGTGGAAATCCCAAGTCCTTGATCTCATTGTATACTGGTGATGGGAGAGAAAGGCTTTCTTCAGTAAATCCGATGGGAGACGCCATCGTCGAATATATATTTTCATCCCATGAAATCTGATGGACCGCTTCCTCTTGGTAAAGTGGTGCAATAACTGCTTGACACTGCAGAGAGCAAGGTTTTTAAGTGAAGTGATTGTCAGAATTACCAACAGATTGAGACACACTAGGAAATATTGCACTTAGGTCACAGCACATACAGGTTTTCAAACTTACTTCTACATATGCCTCCTAAAAGATTTAACTTTATTCTCAAATCTCCCCAAATTGTCTTGTAAAAATTCTTACTTAGGAACATAATACCTACTACGCCTTTTTAGCCAAGAGTATCCTGAAGCCTTGTTGACTGTTATTTATTTATTTATTATGACTTCTACCGCTCCTCCAAAACTGATGTTTGGTTTGATCGAAGATCCACCATGACATCATTTATTTCCGCAAACTCATTACATCCGGCTTAGCTTAATCCAGTCTAAAAAAATTCTTACCTTTATACTCAGAACACCTTTCTTGAAATGCTTAGGCATGACGGTGAATCTTAATTCCAAAATGGTCTCCATAGTATCGAATCGTTCCTGAGATATCCTTGTCCAGGGTCCTCTCAAATGTTCTTTTGGTACTGGTTTGTCATTGACTAGCCACTTTAGCTGGGCTTCGGGCCGAGAGCCTGAAGACGAACAGTTTAGTACTGCGCGGTCACCAAAGTCATACTGACCTTTCAGGCCCTCTATTTTAGGACCACTTTTCGGTAGATCTGAAAAGAGGAAGCAGAATAAGTATTCAGATGAGTTTCTTATATAATAAGACTAAAAACAGGTTTAGTCTTATTATGAAGTAGCAAAAAACAGGGTAGTATTTAATTTTATAATAATATTACGTTACCCCGCGGCTTCGCTCGTGGAAGAGTAGTTTTACACAACAAAATCACGAACATAATTATTAAACTCCCAATAATCCCAATAACAATATGCCAATTTTCATCTTAATTATCACAAACTTACACATATTTATATAGTATAAAATGAAATCGCTTAGAGTGTCTGTGCACATAGATCTTAAACGCAGCTAAGCAACGGATTTTAATGCGGTTTCATCAATAGACAGAGTGATCCACGAGTTTATTAGTATAACATATGGAAAGGGAGAGGAAGAAGGAGAGGGAGAGGGAGGGGGAGATGGAGGGGGAGAGGGAGAAGGAGAAGGAGAGGGAGAGCGAGAGGAAGAGGAGTTGTTAGGCGGTACGAAGTTCACCGGGCCATCTCGTCTATTATAATAAGTAAGATTAAATCAATGACCAGCCTTTTTTCACTTGTTTAACTTTATTACTATGTGTATTTTGGTACGTCCAAAATCCCTAGTACATGACCTCTCAAGAGATATATCCTGTATATTATCGTACAAATTAATAACCCTCTACACTAACTATAATCTATTATCCCTTGGGAACAAATCGGATTCCGAAATCACAAGACCAAGGACAGCGATATTAAGTCACAAACGTGCCAGCTAAATCTGTTCAGTGGTTTTCGCGTCATGCTCGAACAGACAGACAAATAATAAAAAATCTATGAACTCTATGTCGAAAAAAAGACTACTAATCTAAAAAATTCAATATACAGATTTGACTCCCCTATAGTTTTATCAGAATAGATTTGTTGATTAATAAAATTTGTCAAAAGCATAAATTCTTAAAGTAGATCCAAAGCCCCAATCATCATACATGTGACGTAATTTTAGTGCGATAACAATACCCTTATTACGATTCAGGTGGATTGAATGGGAATTGAACGAAATGCTGTTATTGAAGTTGCACGGGAGGATATCCGCTGTAATGTACCGCATGATTGCTTTGCATGCATTCTGGATATATTGCAAAATGCGCATCTAGCTCATGTAGGTAATGGTAAAAGAATGTATTTAATCAGAAGGAAAGTATTGAAGCTTGTTGCAGTTGTTATGCTAGATAGTTTCAATCTGTAAGTGTAATGTAAATTTTACCAATAGAAAATAACCGACTTCAAGGAAATTGTCTTCGAAAAACATTATTAGATTAGAATCACCATAATATATACATTTTTTATGCGTTGAACAGGCAAACAAGCAGACGGGTCACATGATGGTAAGTGATTACCACCGCCCATGGACATTTGCCGGAGGCGTTAAAATGCGTTGCCGGCCTCGAAGAAAACAATAGACCCGCTTCTTGAAGGACCCCATGTCATAGTTTGGAGGGAACACCGATGCAGGAAGTTTGTTCCATAGTTTACACGTGCGGGGTAGAAAACTACGTGAGAATCTAACTGTGGACGAACGCCAGGTATTCAGGTGGGGTTGATGGAACCTGACCCGACCCTCCAGACCAAAGGTGGGAGCAACTCCATGTGCGGCCGAATTTGCGCCTTATCTCTATAAGACTAATGCTCTCATTAGCCTGTGCTTAGGCGTGAAGTATTGCTTAGCTCTGTTGAGGGCTCCCTGTTTTCTTGCAGCTAGTACTAACCAAGTGGTCCTGAAACTGAACTTCATTCAAACTGTCGATACCAAGGATCCCAATACTTTTATAATAATATATCCTATAATATTTGGCGATATCCTTAAATTTCTCATGGATACAGTCATTAAAACTGCATTTTCAAAAATATAATTATTATAGCTATATTATTTATTATAACTATATTATGATAAATATGTGACTTGACATAATACAATGTTACTTACAGTGTATAGTGATGTATTTCTCGTCGTGAACGGTGGTGAACTTGGGCGCCTCACCGGAGACCTCGCAGCGATACATCCCCGCCGACTCGCGCTTCAGTTTCGTCAGCGCGACTACTGTACTTGACGATCGTGATATCTGGAAATAAAAGAAATACACGACATAGTAAGGAGAGATTTTTTACTCGTATTTACGAGTATAAGAGTCCCCGCAGACTGCAGACTTTAACATCGGCCGATATTTTGTAACTGCTGCGTTTGTAGCTGCGCATATTGCTACGATTCGCTCCCTATACTGATTACGAGCCCGATCAAACTATCGGCCGATTTAAAATCTGCAGTCTGCGGGGACTCTAAAAAAGGGGCTATTTGTCAAACGATCTACTTTATTTTGGTTTATACTAATTTAGTATTAATAAACTTGAGAAGTGCGAGTTAAACTCGTTTGGAGAAGGTTCCGTACGTTGATTATGTATTTACCGTTATTTTTCTATTAAATTTATTTTTACCGGTTTTTAAGACCATAGATTTCTTATAGGTTCTCCTGTACTATTTAAGTAAAAAAATATTCTTTGTATTTTTTTTTAAATTCTAGCGTCAGTAGTTTCGGTGTTATAGGGGGGAATGTTTAATTTATGGCTTTAATTTTCGTTCTTTCTTGAATAATTTTATAACTATCCATAGTAGAACTATAAAAAAATATATATATTTGAGATCCTTACAACAAACTCTTTCATTTGACATACCACAAGATACCGTTTGCAAAACAGTTTTTGTTTAATTTTGATTTTGTTATTTTTTTTTAATTCAGTTGTTTACTTTACACCTTTGTCTTTGGATTACAAAAAAGTTTATGAGTACCAAATTCATTTAGTAGTTTCGGAGTAAATTAGCTGTAATTCCGTTTTTAGTTAGTTAGTTAGTTTTTAGGATAAAATAGTCAATTCGGATAATAAAATAAAAACCACCTGGGATATCATTAAAAATGAGACCGGCAACTCTAAATATTGTGACTTTAGTTACGAAATAATGATTAATGGAAACAAAATCACTTCTGATAAAGAAGTGGCAAGCGTTTTTGAAGAGTTCTTCCGCAACATTCCCGTTAAATTAACTAGTACACTATCCTCTTCTTCAACAGAAGCATTTTATCTATTAAGAGATAATGTTAAGGAATGCAATGTGGTATTTGACTTTAAGCACATTACAATCAGGGACATAATTAAAGTTTTCCAGTCTCTGAAAGTAAAAAGGAGGGGTGATCTCTGGGGTATTTCAGTAAAAATAATTCGTCACATAATAGATATTATAGCTCCTTGTTTAGTTGTAGTTTTTAATAAATGCATAGATCTTGGTGTATTTCCAGATCTAATGAAATGCAGTAAAGTTATACCATTATTTAAAACAGGTGAAAAAACGGATATTAATAATTATAGGCCAATTTCTATATTACCAACACTCAGTAAGATCTTCGAAAAGATCATACTGAATCAAATGCTAACGCACTTCAACAATAATAATTTATTACATCCGGAGCAATACGGTTTTACTAAAGGTCGTAGTACAACAGATGCCGGAGCCAGGCTCTTAAAGCATATATATGAAGCATGGGAGTCGTCGCAAAATGCTATAGATGTATTTTGTGATTTATCAAAGGCGTTTGATTGTGTTGAGCACGATACATTAATATCTAAACTTAGTCACTATGGCGTGAAAAACAAGGCCCTTAGCTTGCTCGCATCTTATTTAAGTAATAGGATACTAAAGGTTAATATAAACGATGAAAAGTCATCAGGGTCACCTACTGTGATGGGTGTTCCGCAAGGCTCGATCTTGGGCCCTTTTCTTTTCCTGGTGTATATAAATGACTTACCACATTATGTTAAAAACCATGCGAACATTGTGCTGTTTGCAGATGATACATCATTAATATTTAAGACTGATAGGAATAAAAATAATTTTGACGATGTTAATAGTGCTCTGTCGCATGTCTCACATTGGTTCACTATAAATAATTTACTTTTAAATGCAAAGAAAACCAAATGCTTAGAATTCGTGTTGCCAAATGTAAAAAAAGTAAATAAATCTCTTAAATTAAATAATGAAACATTAAATATAGAGGAATCCACGGTTTTTTTTAGGGGTGACCTTGGACAGTAAACTGCAATGGGGCCCGCACATAGCATCTCTCACAACTAAACTTGCTAGGGCTGCTTATGCTGTTAGAAAAATAAGGCAGCTCACTGACGTCGACACTGCTCGGCTTGTTTATTTTGCATATTTCCATAGTGTTATGTCTTATGGCATTTTACTGTGGGGCAAAGCAGCCGGTATAGAACAAATTTTTGTATTACAGAAAAGAGCCATTAGAGCTATTTATAAACTAAAATCAAGGGAGTCCTTGCGTGTCAAATTTAAACAAATAGGTATACTTACACTAGCTTCCCAATATATTTATAATAATTTAGTGTTTATACGGAATAACATAACTGCATATAAACAAAATTGTGATTTTTCAAATCGTCAAACAAGAAGGATGCATCAATTGGCTACCTCTTCGTACCGTCTTTCTAAAGTGCAACGTTCTTTTATGGGACTAGGTATAAAATTTTATAATAAAGTCCCAAAACAAATACATGACTTACCGGTGCAATCTTTTAAGAAACGTGTAAAGGCTCAGCTCTTAGGCAAGGGCTACTATAGCATAAATGAATATTTAAATGACAAGGATGCTTGGAAATGACTAGCTAGGCAACCAGTTCTGCACAGGTTAAAGAATACCTATTTTTGTAATAGATATAAGTTTTATTTTTAAAAGATGTGCTGAGGAGTTTCTTTACGGCTTTTCTTCTCCTCCATGACAAAGCACCTTTCCGAAAAGCTGGTAGATTAAAAAAATGACGTGCATAAGAGTATCAGTGATACCTACATGAATAAAGATTATTTCATTTCATTCATTTCATAGTTTTTTCGTACGGAACCTTAAAAATGATTTATTTATTTATTGTGGAGTAGAGAAACTTCCGAGGTAGACTAGAATAGAGTTAGGTGTACATACAGGTAGAAGTGGAGTAGTGGTGTTCCCAGTACGGCAGGGAAGCTTAAATATAGGGAAATAGCCATTCTCGGTAACTTGAAAACAAATGTGGTTATATAAGAGGTATGTTTTCCATGTTTAGTTTTAGTCAATTCACTGATCGTGAAAAAGAAGAGCATAGTTTCAATCACCTCGGACTCTGTTGGTAGTGATTGCGTTAGCCGTAAGATGGTCATCCCTTTGCTTGACATACTCACTCCTGTCATAAAATCCATCCTAAACCTATCAATAACAACCTGTTCCTTCACCTCTGTATGGAAAGATGCTGACATTATTCCTGTACCTAAAAAGTCTAAACCATCGTATCCCACCGATTATCGCCCAATTTCCATTCTCCCGTTCCTCTCAAAAGTCCTTGAGCGCCTTATCCATCATCAACTTAATTCCTTTATTTCCAGCAATACACTCTTAAATCCTCTCCAGTCCGGTTTCCGTCCTGGCCATAGTACGGCTACTGCCTTATTGAAAATCACTGATGACATCCGTTTGGGGATGGATAAACAAAATCTTACGGTGCTTGTTCTACTAGATTTTAGCAATGCCTTTTGTACAGTGGACTTTGACATTCTTCTAGCTATATGGCGCTCTCTTAATCTATCTCCGACTTTGACTGACTGGTTTCACAGTTACTTGTATGGGCGCCGGCAACGTGTTAAGTTTCAAGAATCCTTCTCGGATTGGTGTAGCTCTGACACTGGCGTACCGCAAGGTGGTGTCTTGTCTCCCCTTCTCTTCTCTATTTTCATTAATTCTATTAGCTCTCAACTCTCTTCCCTCTACCACCTATATGCAGATGATCTGCAGATCTACCCTCAGTCACCCTTACACGACTTACCTACTGCCATTAATGCCATCAACAGTGATCTGGTTTGTATTCTGGATTGGGCTAAAATTCATGGTCTTAAGGTTAACCCTGCCAAAAGTAAGGCCATTATTATCGGTAGTTCATTATTATCGGCGACTTATAGCCAAAATTGACTGGTTGCAGCTCCCGCCAATCATTTTTGACAATACTAATATCCCGTACAGTGATAAGGTTAAGAATTTGGGAATAGTCATGGACCAGAGCTTATCGTGGGGACCGCAAATCTGCGAAGTAAGCAGAAAAATCTATGCTGCCTTAGGGTCTCTCAGTCGCCTACGTAATCTACTCCCCATACCGACTAAAATTACGCTTGTACAATCACTACTTCTACCTATATCTTGACTATGCTGATATTTGCTATCTTGATCTCACAGAGGAGCAGCTAAATAAACTTGAGCGGCTTCAAAACGTTGGCATAAGGTTCATATTTGGAATGCGCAAATACGACCACATCTCTGAATTTCGTACTAAGCTCAAATGGCTTCCTATTCGTTTTCGTCGGAATGCCCACATTCTTTCAGCATTATACAGCCTACTATTCAAACCGTCTGCTCCTGTCTATTTAAAAGAATGATTCGAGTTTAATAACACCCAGTTGCACAAAGCTCTTCATTAATGCGTCATTACTTAAAGGCATCATTAGTGCTAATGAAATCTTTATTTTAATGTCGTTGCATATAACTTTTACCACCAACATTAGGCCTCACTAAAGTTCCATTAACTAAAGACGACATTAGATAACGAATGAACATCAAATGAATGAAAAGATTGCAAATAGCCAATCATTGTGCGTAAAAAATACGTATATCTGTCAAATTGGCAGCTCGTGTTACTATAATATTGCAATATTGCAGGAAAAATTTTATGAAATTACCGAAATACTCGATTTAATGGACGCTTTTTGACCAATTAAATATTTGTTTCCTTATCTGTCAAACTAAAGGCTCATTAGGTCTTCATTAGCGCTAATGACGTTTCATGCAACGCAAAATCTGTGTAAACAGATTGTTTGCGCTGGTTCGAAGGATTGATATGCTAGACCTGGGAGGGCTTGGAAGGTAGAAAATAAGGAGACTCACCGAAGTTTGATGTTTCTTCTTCTTGACGCCACGTGCCGGCCGGCACTTTTATTTGTTCGAAGTTAGAATTCTAGATAGGTACCTATTGTTTTGAGTGGCCACTCTCACTGACACAACACTGATCACAGGCTTATGGGTATTTTAGTGCACTAAACTTATAAACCCAGTAGTATCGGGTTATTTGCAGAGAAAATGATGTTCACTATACGCCGTTTTGAAAAATACTGTCTTTGAGGTCTGTCGCTCCGCCAATCGCGTGCGCCACTCGGTGATGGGTGAGGGGGCGGGGACGGGATCGAAAGGAGTGAAACCGCGCCACAGAATTATGACAGATTAAGTAAATTTAATTATTCTACTAGGCTGTTTCCTTGTTCATTTGTTATTATTAAATGGCCTAAACATGCCCCCCAGCTTGACAGAACCCCGTTCTTTCAACATAATATTGAATTGAAGCAGAATAATTACGCATTTTTGTAATATCAAAAGTATTTAAATTGTGTTAATAAGTAAATAAAATATATTAATAATAAATATTAAGTAAGTTAGTAAGTAAGTTAGTAAGTAAGTGGACTGTATATATGAATTTATTGGGTTGGTAATGGGTATATTTTTACCACCGGTCTACGATATACGCCGGACTTTGTGCGTACATCTACGACCCGCACTACTCCATCCTTGCCTGGAATAACCCTATCGATAATGCCTAAAGGCCAATCCAATGGGGGACTATTCTCATTCTGAAGCAGTACAATGGTGCCCTCTTTAATTTCGGAGGAATTTTTCAACCATTTGCTACGAGACTGTAAGGTATTCAAATATTCCAGCCTCCAGCGTCGCCAAAACGATAACATAAGACTATCAACCATTTGTTTCCTGTCGATAATGCTGACACCTTCTGAAGCAGTTTCAGAGGGAAATGATCGTAGCGGAGTCAAAGTTAAAAAGTGAGCTGGAGTTAGAGCCAGTGGTTCAGACGGGTCTGAACTCAGCACGGATAAAGGTCTCGTGTTTAACACAGCTTCGATCTGAGTTAAAAGAGTAGTCATCTCTTCAACGGTAAGCAGTTGATTACCAACTACTTTTTGTAAATGCATTTTGACACTGCGGATATTACTTTCCCAAATCCCGCCAAAATGTGGACAGGAGGGCGGGTTCAGCTTCCACTCAATCGAATTAGTCGATAATTCGGAGGCTAACTCCTCGCGATAATTTTTAGACGATGTTAATTTATAAATTTCGTTGAGATATGATTTCGCGCCGATAAAATTCGTACCGCAATCGGTATAAACGTATTTAATAGGACCACGCCGAGAAATGAAACGCTTAAATGAATTTAAAAATGATTCCGTACTTAAGTCGCTAGATAATTCAATATGTACCGCTTTAGTGACAAGGCACACAAAGAAACAAATATACGCTTTCAAACTACGTACACCACGCTTACGAAAAGGAATCACGCGCAGAGGACCCGCGTAATCTATTCCAGTGTGAAAGAACGCCTTAGCTTCTTGCACCCGGGCGGTAGGTAAATCCGCCATTATAGGGTATTCATTTTTAGGTTTATATTTGAAGCAAGTATTACACAGCTGCACTCTTTTACGAACAATATTACGCGCTGACAGAATCCAATATTTTTGACGTAATAATGACATCAAAAGCTGCGGTCCAGTATGTAAGTATTTTCGATGGTAATAATCGATTATCAAATTAACAATATGATCTCGCGACGGGAGCAATATTGGATGTTGGCTATCGTAAGGCAAATCTGAATTACTTAGACGTCCGCCGACGCGAAATATACCGTTATGCAAGAAAGCTTTTAATTTTTGAAAAGCGGGAGACAAAGGTTTGTTATCTTTTATTTTTGTGAATTCGTCACTAAAGTAAAAATATTGCAACTGTTTAATTATTAACAACTCGGCGTATTCTAAATGAGATAATTCAAACCTTTTAGGTAATTTCTTACAAAACCGTAAAATGTAAACCACAATTCTAATTAATTTTGTCCAGGATGAAATTCTCAAAGCGACTGAAACTAGCAAAGGGAGTTCAGTCTTCTCCACTGTAACTAACACCTGCGATTTCCTTTCAGGGGCTTCATTAATGGTAGTGGGGTCGCATTTATGCATGGGCCACTGAGACACCGGCAGTCGAGCGAAATGAGGTCCGTGAAACCAAAGTGGGTGCGACCTTAGTTGCTCAGGTGTTAAGCCACGTGACAAACAATCGGCAGGATTTTCTTTGCCAGATATAAAATAGAAATTATTAGGAGGTATTTGTTCCTGAATTTTGGCAACCCTATTAGCGACGAATGTTTGCCACCGGGACGCAGGCGCATTGATCCATGCCAGTGCCACTGTACTGTCGGTAAATGCATAAACACCATTAATTTTGACGCGTTGAGAATAAGTGTCAATGACTAAACGCATTAATTTTGCCAAAATTAAATTGCCACAAAGCTCTAATCTCGCTAATGAAACGGTACGTATTGGAGCGACTCGCGATTTAGCGCATATTAAATTAATAATTAATTTATTTTCATTCGGAAAATAAATATGCAAGTAAACGACGCCACCGTAAGCCTTTTCGGAGGCATCCGCGAAACCCAGAACAGTTACTACACACTGAGAATTGAATCCTACATGTCTGGGTATTCTAATACTTTGCAAGACAGGTAATTCAGTTTCGATTTGACGCCACAATGTTATTATATCTTGAGGCGGTTTATCATTCCAATCAATGTGATTCGCCCACAACGACTGGATTATAACTTTTATTAATAAAGTGACCGGGGCTACGAATCCCATTAAATCCCACAATCGGGCAACAGCCGACAAAATATTACGCTTAGTACATTCGCATTCGCGTACGTTTACTGTGAAGGCAAATGAATCTTCGGCTGGCAACCACCGAAGACCCAATATTTTTAATGAATCATCGGGATTAAAGTCCACGTCGTTAGATACACGAGCAGACGGCGGAATATTTTTCATAACCTCCAAGGAATTACTCGAAAATTTTACTAAATCAAACCCCCCAGCATGAAACATGTCGATCAACTCGCGCGATAGTCGAATCCCCTCAGATGAAGTCCTACAGGAGGTGGCGAGATCGTCCATGTATAAATCGCGCTCAGCCACGGGAGCGGCGACCGGGAACCGCGCCGCTTCGTCTGCGACCAGCTGACGGACCGTTCTGATAGCGAGAAACGGGCTACTACACAAGCCAAATGGTACTCTCGTCATCTGATACAGTCGAAGCGGCTGGTCAATTCCTTTTCGGTATAAAACCATCTGAAAACGTCTATCTTCGTTCCTCACTAATATTTGTAAGTACATCTGTCGGATGTCCGCACTAATCGCAACAGGAAATAATCTAAAGTTTAGAATAATTTTAAATAAATCATTTTGTAAGTTAGGGCCGACATGTAATAAATCATTGAGTGACAACCCTGACTGACTTTTCATACTTGCGTCAAGTACCACACGTAATTTGGTGGTGCTCTTATCAAGCCGCATAACGACGTGATGTGGAATTACATATTGACAATTAAAGTTCGTATTATTATTATTTACGGGAACTAAATAGCCCTTTTCTAAATATTCGGTGAAAACTTTATGGTATTCTGAATTAGTATCTGAGTTTAATAGTAATTTACGTTCCAAAGACAAATACCTGCGCGTGGCAGCCTGCATGGAGTCTCCTAATTGAATAGGGTCGTCCTTGAAAGGCAGTGCAACGATGTACCGACCGCCATTATCACGCGCAGTTGTCTCAGCGTAAAACTTCTCGCATTCCTGCTCATTCGGAGTAAGAATATTTGCGGATGGTACGTCCTCCAATTCGAAAAACCGAGCGAGTGAGGTTTCTATTGAGCTTGTACTATCGAGTGTGCAGTAAGTATGCACATCGGTATCAGGGTACACGACCGGCGCCTGACCGTAGACTATGAAACCTAATAAGGTTTCTATAGCCACGGGTTCGGTAATTTTTCGGGCGATAATATTCGGCCGTATAATACGAGCGAAGAAATCCGAACCAACTAATAAGTCGATATCACTAGGTTCCGAGTACGAGGTATCCGCTAGTGGAATTTCATTTAAATATTCCAACTGTTCGCTGTTAATTTTAGCGGAAGGTAATTCGCTTGTGATGCGACGAGTCACCAAAGGTTCAATCGTAAAACATATCGAATCATCCAATCGAGAACGCAACGTTATTCGAGTAAAACCCTCGACGGGATTAGTATGATCACCTACACCGTACACGTATTTAGTCGGAGAATGAAATAATTGTAGATTTAATTTCTTACAACATTTAACAGTTATTAGATCCCGCTGTGACGCGCTGTCGACTAGTATACGAACGACATGTACGTTCCCCGCGCTATCGATTACATTACATTGCGCGGTGCCCAAGAGGACTGTATGACCGGACGAAACCGAACGCGCAGTCGACACGCCGTCGCAGATAATATCGCGTGAGGCGCTCGCGCCGCTCACTTGTGACGTAGTAGCGTTGATAGCACACAATGACACGGCGGGGCGGGTTCTTGCGCCGCGGAAGGTTTTGCATTCGCCTGTGACGTCACAGCTTGTCCAGCTGAACTAGCTCGCTGCGTGCGCTGATCGCTCGCCGAGTTGGAACGCGGGTTCGGGTTCGACTCCGTGCGAAAATGAAGTAATGGATGGTGACTACGTAAACATGTAGTACATCTAGATTCAGAAGTACATTGACGAACTGTGTGGTCTTTACTGAGGCAATTGACACAGCCATTATTTAATTTAATTAAATTATAACGCTCCGTGGGCGATAAAGAATTGAATTTCTTACACAACCGCAACTGAAAATGGTCAGCATTACCACAGCAAACGCATTTATTTTGGTCGTGAATAACAAAAGTTTTAGTTACTTTATTACTATTATAACCGGGACGAGAAGCTGGAACAGATGAATAACCTTGCGAAAGACGCGATCCGCTGCTAGACTGCTTTGTACTTACGACATTATTAGCACGTTGTAAAATATGTGATTGATTTTGAATAAATTCAATGAATGTCGACAGCTTTACTGAACAACCCTGTTGGTTATGCAATTCAAATGCCTTAACCATATTTATACCGACCTTTTTGGAACCAATATGAATCAAAATAAAATCTTCTAAGCTGTCTAATTTTAACTGTTTTAATGAATTTACTAAAGAAGAGTATTTATCAATAAATGAGTCTAAGCTATTCGAAACATTTTCGTTAACAGAAGGTAAATTTAATAACTTCTCAAAGTATGAAGCAGCCAGCACGCGTTTATCATTGTATTTGTTCACTAATGTCTGCCAGAGAACAGAATAGTTTTCTGCAGTAGGTATGAAACCTTGACAGATCGTCTGGGCCTTCCCGGTAAGTCGACCCATTAGGTATTGAATTTTTTCGATATCTGTCAAGTCTTCATTTTCATGTATAGTACTTTTGAATGTCTCATAAAATATTGGCCAATTTTCGAGTTCGCCATTAAAAGGCATTAATTCAAGCCGCGGTAGTTTCGGGCTTTGCTTTTGAGAGGCCATTTTGCTCTCAATGGTTGTCGTATTTTGCGTATTGAGACGCGACGACGAAGACAATTGCGAGTATTTAAATTTCACGCGCGCGTATAGATCTTCGAAGGAAAGCATTGATGCGTAGTCTGGATCACCTGCGTCACCTTGCGATAACATCAAGTCATTGCGTTCGTCTAATGCACACACAAAGTCCGATCGTATGATATCAATGGTGCTGGCGTTAGACAGAAATGTGTCTATTTGAGCCGCTGTATTAATGTTTAATGAACTATCGAAAGTATGTTGCATTCTAGCAAAGTAGGTATTAATTTTAGCTTGCAATCTACGCATTTTGCGTTCAAATGTTTGGTCTAGTGATTTAGAGGTAGCCATGATAAATAAGTTAAGATTTTAAACACTGAAACAGCCAAGTATTATTACGCAATTACAATATGGCGGCCGGCAAATGGTCGCAATTTAATTATTTTCAAGCTATCCACGGCCGAAGTGACCAATAAAAATGTTTGCGCTGGTTCGAAGGATTGATATGCTAGACCTGGGAGGGCTTGGAAGGTAGAAAATAAGGAGACTCACCGAAGTTTGATGTTTCTTCTTCTTGACGCCACGTGCCGGCCGGCACTTTTATTTGTTCGAAGTTAGAATTCTAGATAGGTACCTATTGTTTTGAGTGGCCACTCTCACTGACACAACACTGATCACAGGCTTATGGGTATTTTAGTGCACTAAACTTATAAACCCAGTAGTATCGGGTTATTTGCAGAGAAAATGATGTTCACTATACGCCGTTTTGAAAAATACTGTCTTTGAGGTCTGTCGCTCCGCCAATCGCGTGCGCCACTCGGTGATGGGTGAGGGGGCGGGGACGGGATCGAAAGGAGTGAAACCGCGCCACAGAATTATGACAGATTAAGTAAATTTAATTATTCTACTAGGCTGTTTCCTTGTTCATTTGTTATTATTAAATGGCCTAAACACAGATAGTTCGACGTTTCATTAATTAAATTTAATGGATCTTTAAAATCTGTTTAAATTTTGCTTTGTGCAACCATTTAATGAAAGATTAGTGTTTAATGTCGTCTTTAAAAATTAAAGATCGTTTGTGCAACTGGGTGATGTCACAAGAACACCCATTACCTACGCTCTAGTGTAAGCATGTCATTATGCGTCCCCTCCCGCTCCTCTTCCTTCTATGCAAAATCGTTCTCAGCTTATGCAGTCCACCTCTGGAACTCCTTCCTTTATCAATTCGTAAATCCGAAACATTGGACACTTTTAAGCGGAGAGTAAAAGAACATTACTTGAACCAATAAACTCTCACTTCTCTGTCTCACTGTCATTACTATTTTTATCTATTTTCATCTTGTTTATTTCTTCTCCCCCTTATGTCACAGATCCCTTTATTGTTTTTTCCATGAACTAGGTATGTGTAATATTGTATTTTCTTTCTTTGTTCGTCACAGATGATTGATATAAATAGTTATATGTATAAGTATAAAATATACAATTATTGTATATACATATAAATATAAATTAGCGTGCACCCTACCATAATATCATATCTCCATCGCAAAAATTCTATCCAAAGGTTGCCTGGTAGAGATCGCTGTGTAGCGATAAGACCGCCTTTTGTGTTTTATACTTTTAAATTATTTTTCTTTGTTACCTAGTGTGTGCACAATAAAGAGTATTTGTTTGTGTGTTTGTTTGTTTGTTTGTTTTGTAATTTTTTAGTCAACCCGTTGGAGATATATTTTTACGATACGAAATACTGTATAAAACACTTTTCATCCATTAAACAGATGTGTGCAAGTCGCTTCTAGTTCGGATCTTAGGGTATTAACTCTTGTTAAAAATACGATCTGATCTGTATGCTACAACAGACTCGAAACGCTCGCAAAGTGTTATGATATTATGACTTATCGCCACATCTGAATGTCCCGTGCCATTTTTAAAACTTCTATTATGATAATCGGTAACAGATGCGCCTATGGATGCGTCACTATACTATTATTTAGCTTTCTGTGATGACTTCACGCTAATTGATTTTTTTTTCCGCAAAAGTTATGAAATGGTTAAGGCTATAAAGCTGTAAATATGAGTTAGATAATGCCATAGTGAATTTACTTTTCGAACTATAAGGAACAGTTTATTTCCAGTCGTTGTTTTCATGTAACTTTATTTATCCAGCGCACGTTGTGATAGATGGGTATGTGCATACTTTGCATTTGTTCATATTTGACGCAAATCATCATAACATTAGCCAATGATCTAATAGTGTATCTTTTAAATTATGAAATTATTTTTCAAATAGATGCCATAGTTTCTCTCCATATAATATTGTATGATAATGTATTTATTTATAACATTACAGTACATGTTTATCCACAATAAATTGTGTATGAAGCCCCATAACGTTGCTTATACTCCATTTCTTTTATCCGTATCTAAAAGCTGTTAGAGATCGCTATTCAGCGATAAAGTTCCCCTTTGTTAACACTATTCGGTGAAAATCTTCATTGTAATCAATACTGTTAGTTGTTATAAAGTAAAACATATTTGTATTAATATAACAAAAAAATATAACGCTCATACTTTCATAGCCGATTCCATAGAGATTCTAATATCTGATCATAACATAGTCATAAAATACAAAACAACACATATGGTGTGGTGTATATTATTATATTCCCTAGGCTATAGCTTGATAATATGAATGTAAATGAATGAGATATCATCAATGATTGGATAAAAACTGAGAAGGAAGACGAAAGATTAAAAAAAGGATCCAATCAAGGATCCAATTTTGACTTTAGTAGGAGGTTGATAGTTAACTTGACCAGTGAAAACGCTACCATACAAGTGAGTTAAGAGACTTCTTACACAGGCTTAGATTCGGGCTTTAATTTCACTGTTAATTCTAGGAGGCGGTCACACAATAAACACGAAAAATAAGTAAGCCATAAAAATATCCAAAATTTCACTTATATATTGCCCATTTCTTTTAGTCAGTGCCACACATTCCAAATTAAATCACATAATATATTTATTTTAAAATATTATTTAAAATAAAAGTAATTATAGAGCAAGTAAGGCTTTACTTTACAAACTTTATGAAAATAATAAAAAAGTTAAAAAATAATGCGTAGAATGTTCATATTTTTTGTTCAAAATGAGCAGATATAACTAATTTCCTAAACAAACAATACTTAATTAAGCTAATGAAACATTATTTTAGTGTATGCACGTGTTATGATTTAAACATAATATTGTAATTGGGGTATTTATGGGTGTGCGTTGTTTGTGTTACATGTTGTATATTAAAATAGCTTTTCCTAATATATGTGATAATAATCTTAAATTAAAATTTACACAATCCCCGACAGTTTTATTTACGCTAGACATAGCTTACAATACTCTTGATTAAGTCATCTATACTAATATTATAAAGAGGAAAGATTTGATTGTTTGCATTGAATAGGCTCCGAAACTACTGAACCGATTTGAAAAATTCTTGCACTGTTGGGAAGCTACACTATCGCCGGGTGACATAGGCTATATTATATTTTCAAAAAAATTAGGGATCCTTAATAAAACTCCGATTATGTAACCCAAGGTGTATAAAAATAAGAAAACCGAAGCAAAGCGAGGGTGGTTACTCGTTTTTGAAATAAAAAACTAGATCAAAATCGGTTCATCCGTTTGGGAGCTACGATGCCACAGACAAACATACAGATACACAGATACACAGACATGTCAAACTTATAACACCTCTCTGTTTGCGTCTAGGCTTATTCGTAAAGGCAACTAAACTCACATCAACAGTAACTCCAGGAGTAGGGAAGTTGCTAGTCGGTATCCTATTGTTGGGAACGTAGCGGTAGAACTCTCTGCCATCCTTGTACCATTTGACGGAGTACAGCTCATCACCTTCCATGTCGAACTGGCATCCTAGCAATGCCGTGCCTCCTTCAGGAACGTGCGCTGGGACACGAAGGTCTAGAATACGGATGCCGTCCACCAAGTCTGGAATAATAATGCAGTCTTTCTTACGGTCTTTTTTACAATTAGTATTTACTACTGAAAGTGTATGTTTTAGGACATAGGTTAACGTCCTAAGGTAAAAAATTCAATGGGTAATATTACACACATCTTGAACAAATATTTAGACTAATTAATTATATAGTTTTTAGAACTATTGTAACATAACCTACATTTGTTACAAAAGCCGTGATTAAGTATAGCACACGAGCGATTTTTTTTAACATTTATGTTGAGTTCTTTCTGTTGGCAGTTCATATAGGTAAATAAATAAATGGAAAGTCTCGAATCCTTGAGTTAGCTCAAAACTATGTTATAGCGTCAGCTTCTCAATTAAATTTCTAACAATACTGAAAATATGTATGAGTATGTTAAATACAATATAAGATAATTTATGTAGCTGTCTTTTATCAGGCAATCAAAAGTTTCTAAAAAGTGAAGTAAACCATTAACATGATAAAGTAAAATTAAACCTGACTTCCAAAAGGATAAAGTGAAAAAATAAATATGAAAATCATAAGTTATTCAAAAATAAATAACTGTTGTGGGTGGCAACATTAATAACCCTTAAGACACAGGTTTCAGTCACAGCAAGAGTTTTAATATAATAAGCCTTAATGTAATGACAACAAGTTCGTTGACAAAAAAAAATTGCATTATCGTTGATTCAGAACTCTGCCTTATTTTCGCAGTCAATCACAAAGTTACATTCAATTAGTCTTATTTACTCTGAAGTCCATACCTTGTTTCCATGACAGCATAATGAGAAGCGAAATCCACGCAGCCATATTAAATTCACAATATATCACACAATACACATAAAAATATATTCACATTTCACATTGACACTGAGCACAAATTATCGGTAAATATACACAAAAACATTATAGTTTTATTGGTTAGCAGATTCGAAATAGGCCAATGTATTCTGCTTGCGGCGTGTCTAAATTTAAATACCGCGCGATTCGGCGCATGCGCCGTCAATGCGCGCGAGACTGGAAGCGTCTATCAGAATTAAAGCTCGCTTACACTGTGCTAAATTCGATGCGCTGTTTTTATTCCTTAAATGTTTCTCAGGTCCTCATATTATAAATTAATTAAATTACCAGGTAGGTAATTTATACTCAAATTTTTTAAGATACTCTTTTAGTAAGAAAAAAAATGTGAGCCGTCATGGGACGGCTGGTAGATGTGAAACATCGAAATTATTTTATACAACTAATACGCATAAAAGTACAGATTATGAACTAAATTAGAAGAATAAAATAATCACTTCGACAGGATTTGAATTCAGGTATCACGGTTTAGGTATAGTTCCGACCATCTCCCAATACGCCACCGTTCCTTATTTCGAATTTTCGAATTTGTCCTACCCTCTGCTACAGCCTATCAAACAAAGTTTATTTATGATTACCCACATTGTATTATTATATATTTTTTTCATGCGTCGCCACGGTCTGTATCATCACGCCAAAAATCAGGTTTACCCCTCGCCTATAGATGTTTCATATCAATAAAGTTTATCTTACTTGTAATATAGGCACCTAGCCTATAGCACATATTTAAGCCCAGATGTACATAAAGTTAGCGCAAGTTTAGGTCACAGTGTCCTATAAAATTAATTATGACTAATTATTTTGTAAATAAAAATATAAGTTTACTTAATGCTACAGTCTTTAGGATTAAGTAAAGGACAAATAAATAAATTTATACTCTTAAATTACTAAATTTAGCACAGTGTAAAAACGGCATAAAGTTGCGTGCGAGATGATAAAAGATAAGTTAATTTTTGTAATTCTACTAACAATTTCGCGGTAAGCCAACTCAACAATAAAGTATGAAGGGTGAAGTTTATTGATGCGAAAAAAGTGGGTGTACAATATTTGTTAATTAGCAGCTATGACTCACGATGAGCGTTAGGTACACATTCTATATTAGTAAACAAACATGTTAAAATAAATGTGGATTAAGAATTGTAATTTTATACTAGTTGTACTCCACCCTTTAGTACTAAAAAGGACTTAATCTCGGAATCCAATTAATTACTTTAAGTTTATTAAGATGTAACCTTTTATTATTATCATGATTTATAGGTTTAGCAAAGAAAATATTTTTTATGACTCTATTTGGCCCTGGGTGTTTTCTAGATTTTGTGTGGTGTCCGATCCAATCCACGCACGACAAAAGCATCTTAGGCCGTATTAAAAATACCGATCATAAAGATCTCCTCGAACTCAAATTTTGGTTTGAGATGCTGACAAAATGTCAGGTCGTTCGTACTTATGTAAAAAATACATAATGTGGGATCTGAGTTCACGCTATCCAGTTGAGATCGGTGTATCAATACGGGCTTGAGTGTGAGGCTATGAGTTCTTAGCATGCTTATTAAAAGCTGACGCCAGATTGAATTTACAGAGATTGGCATTATATACGTAGTGGTACACATGTGAACCATTTTAAAGAGCACAGCAGTAGATCACAACATTTATTTGTAGTTACAATGGTTCACATAGCTGTATAACATTTCCACCAAAAACTCGAAACAAGGAGGAGAGGAGATCCGTAGACGAACAAGGGTAACCGACATAGCTCAAAGAATTAGCGTCAAAGAAATAGTGCGAAGGACCGATAACCGTTGGGGAAGAAAGGTCCTCGAATGGCGCCCACGTCTCGTAAAAAGGAGCATAGGACGCCCCCCGACCAGGTGGACTGACGACCTGAAGAAGACAGCGGGCATCCGTTGGATTCAGAAGGCTCAGGACCGGTCAGAGTGGCGCCAGTTAGGGGAGGCCTATGTCCAGCAGTGGACCTACAAGGGCTGATGGATGGATGGATGGACTCGAAACAACTTTTAGTCTTTTAAGCGACCATAAATTATGAATACGGACATTCATTACCTGATTTACGTAAGTCAATGAAAACATTAATTTTAAGTCTCTTAATAAAACCTCCATAGTTATAAAATGTTACGTCAAAACCTAGCTACGTAAAAAAATACCTACGCAATATATTTATTTGGATCTTAAATAAAGAAAAGAATATAAGAAGATAGTTTTTTTATCTGAAATAGTCAGAAACACTTTACGTTTATTTACTTTTACTTTATTTGAACAAAGAAAATAGGTCCTATTCAATTGGATTCTAAGAAAAGTTTATCTTCAAGTTTCTCAGTGTTGTGTCAGAGAAACTTTATTAAGGAACACTTTTAAGATACCGATTGATACAAAATAACGATATTTAATTTACCAGAAAAAAATTACAATGGAGAATAAACGGGGAATAAATGGAAAATAAACGGAGAATAAACAACAATAATAATTCATATATTAAAAAGGAAGGGAAGGTTTGGTAAATCTTGATCCTTTTAGCCGATTGTTTGCTCAACTGTCCGAAGGTCCGAGTTTTTATTTTTGTCAGTTTTGCTTTCACAAGCTTTATTTAACTTGCTTTGTTCGTAAGTTTGTTAGCTTGTAATATGTATTGGTCAAATCTTGCAATTAGAACTGCAATTATAATAGAACTATAATCTGAATTAGAACTACTTCCTCTCATCCTACGAAGTTGAAATGTTACAAATTGATTTAGTACCAAAAAAATGCATTTTTATGATACCTAATGGTGAGCTGATACTACGGTCCGTGTGGGCTCCAGATGAATTAACTCCTCAGCAGCCTACAGCTCAAACACAAAATTTGAAGAGCTTGTTTTAAAAAGTATTTTTAAAATATTAATTATTCATACCTTGTTTATGTTTGGTAAACTCTTGTGTGTGCGTTGATGGGAAATATGTCTGGACATTATTTGCAAGCGCTGTCTCACATTTTAAATAAGGCTAATTTCTATCCATTTAATGGTAATTAACTGATTCTCGTAACAGATAAAATAATGAATAAATAAATAATGTGCTCATATCCCCAGATCAGGATTCCCAAAAAAAAGAACACACAACTAGGCCGGGAACAGAAATTCAAACTCATCATTGAACTCGCTGGGAATCCGCCTCGCTGGGAATTGAACCCAGGATTCTTGGCCCGTGGCCTGTGCATGGTAACTACTTCGCCACATGGGTCGACATGGCCGGGTAATTGTGGATGATGTTGCAAAAAGATATTCCAAATGTAATGAAACGTAACAAATACATATTTTGGGCAACAGATATAACATAAAATTGATTTTTAAACAAATTCGCAGTTACATGAACTGCATACCTATGAAACAGTTCAATTAAGCTCTGAATATACAGACTGGAATAGTTCAATTAGAGACTAGATTCCCCAATTAGAATTTATAGTGGATTATTTACACCAAATTGAACGTGAATGAATATGTTTTGAAACTGGGATTTGACGTAAATTATAAATTAAATGGGTTCATTTCACCGGGATTATATAAATTGTGTGAGAGGTCAATTTTTTTTTCAGTTTTTGTCAATTTGTATCCCTTTTTTATGAATAATATAATACACGCATGAAGGAGTCTGATCATGGAGAAGAAGTAAAGAAAGCTAAATTTTACAAACTATTATGTTACAAACGCATTTAATAACAAAATATATCATCAATCATGCTTTTCTGATGTACCCTTTGTTCCCTTTTCATATTGAATTAGAGTCCAATTTTGACTTCTGAAAGAGTCTTTAGTACATTAGGAGAAAATCTGCACATCTATGAGTTATGATGTTCTTAAAGGTGTGTGAAGTCTGCTTATCCGCACTTGACCAGTCGTGGACTATTATGGCCTGCCCTTAACACTGTGAGAGGAAACCCGAATCCAGCAGCGGACCAGTTATGGACGTGGCAGACGAGAAGTCATCGTCACCTATGGATATCAGTAACACCTTAGGCATAAACGATGCGTTGCCAGCCAAGAAAGAAAATAGAGGAAAGAAAGAACAGCTGGATCTGAAGCCCTCAGCCGACATACGAGTCGTTTGGCAAGGCAAACAATAGTAGATAATAATATAGCTATCCCATTTAATTTATGGAGTTATTCATTTTATGGCGATATTTTAGAAAAAAATTTGTTAAGACGCAAATAGAACATCTGATGTTAATGAATAACGGTAGACCCTGAGAAGTCGTTAATCCAATCGGTCGGAATATTTCGAGATCATTAGCTCTGCTATTCTATTTATCGTTCGTTCTGGCGAAAATTTACCTTATAGATCAAATGGAGCACTGAGATTTTTATTTTAAGCACTTAATAAAATGTTATTATAACTGTTCTACTGCTAGGGTCAGGCCTTATCTTATGGTATTACTAGCGCTCTGCCGCGGCTTTTCTTGCGTTTTCTAATAATTAATAATAATAATTACGCTATGTCCTCTATACACTCCGCTATGTACTCCAAATCGTGACTTATTTGTGTGCTTTTCATGAAAATCAGTTCTGTAGTTTTTGCGTGAAAGATAACAATAATAAATTAATAAGTTAAATTAATAAGATAGACACCACACGTGGAACTACGCGAAAAACACTGTAACCCAGCAGCCGTGGTTCCCAGCCGTTTCTCTCTCTTTCTTTCTAATCCATGTATCCTCACGAACAAACGTTCACATTTATAAATTAGGATATAAAACGTAATACAGTAGGTACAGGCGTCGACAACGAGTTGACTGGGCCCGATGTCCTCCAAAAAGCGACGCGACGACGTCCTGAGCCGAGGTCGAACCCCACAGGGGGTGCCGTTAGGACGTCGTATACCCCTACTGCTCGAGGTGTATAGCTAACACTCCCACCTCGAAAATATGTATTCTCAGCCAAGTCTCTCCAGGCTCCTCTACCTATCCTCGTGAAGCTGTAAAGATCGCTAGGGCCAACAGCAACTATCCATTCGAAAAAAACGAGTTGAGTCAGAGCTTGCGGGGTTGACTAATATGTGCCATACACGATCAAGTGTACTTGTCAAGTCTGCAGTTTGACTTGTCTTTGCAGTTTGACTTAACGCACCATCCAGGGTGCATGAGATAACTATAGCCAGATAGCAGATACCGTGGCCATACCCGATCAAGTATACTGGATGCCGCGTCAATTCCGCTTGACGTTTGATCAAGTACACATGATCATGTATGGCCTCCATAATCCATAAAGGACCTATAAAACCTTCAAGATATACGTAAATGTCATGCGGCGCAGAACAACTGCGTGGTGTAGTGTCCGTAGATTTAGTTTTTTTTTTACATTTTAAGCCTCAGATTATACCTTGAAGTTATCAGATAGCGTGAACGCTAACAAAGAGTTTTTCCTAGAAAATCTGGTCGGTCGGGTGCCGACCTGATAGATGAGTTAGACCTTTAATCGTAAAGAATGCACGAGGAGTTGTTTTTTTTAATAAGCACCATCAGTATTGTAGTGTTTTCTTTTATAGATTATGATTAAAAGTTTATTTATTTATTTAAATAACACATTTGTATAACATGTTCTTTCAGCGTAAGATGGCATATTTATCTGATAAGATAAGATTGCATATATCGCCTCTCAAACTAATTTGTTATCCGGAAATTATAATTAGGAACAACCAAGAACCAACCATCATATTGGATCCAGAAAGTTACTACAAAAGGACTCAAAATTGATAACTGATTAAATTCATGTTTTTGCTGGATTTATCAATATTTTTCCATTTATAATCTCTGCTAAACACTAGACTAGTAAAGTATTGAAAGACATAACTGTCCCTTCTCAGACTTAATTAACCCGAGGTGCCTACCTATATTAAATGTTCACAACAGACTAGCTATTTACCGAGCATTACAGCTCTTTCGCTACCCTTGCTTATTAAATTAATACTACTCGCTATAATACTTTCGCAGGCGTTGTTTTGATGGCGGTTGGGATTTTTATTATTTTTCTCCGATGTTCTTAATTAGTGTACCTACCTAGCAAAGGAATGAAAACTGTCGTGTTCTTAATAATTTTTATATTTAATTATAATAATTAATAGTAATTGTGTATGTAATATAATGTATAAATCCATTGTATCGCTTTTTCCTACTTTTATTCATATAACAATAAAAACAACTTAAAAGTAAATAAAAAAGAAGTAAGAATTAAGGTTACTATTTTTTGTAATTATTTTATCTTTTATTATTTATATTATAATGTTCTTAATTTTTTCTGTGAGTGTGTTAAAGGTCATAGATTTAAATACTTTTTCCTTTTTGTAATATTTTTATGGAATCTTCATTATTGAATATTATTAGTATTCACCGAATGATGTAATTATAATATAATTGCTTAGTAACAAACCTCGATTTTCATGTAAATTACGTTTAGCCGACAAATTACATTTCCCTCAATAATGTCGTTCTAGTTTGATGAAGATTAATTTGTGGGACGGTCATTTAAGTTTGTTGAATAATAATTTAATTATGCCAGGTAAAATGCCTCCACATTCAGCGAGTGTACGCGTCAATTAATCATTGCCATTTTGAATAATCTTAAAATTAACGCCATAGCATTTCTCACAATATGATCAAATTGGTCTTACAGCTACAGTGAAAGTGTTAGCAGTTTTGTTTCGAAGCTTAGTCTATTTACTTAGAAATTAACTTAGTCTATATACCAGATACCTACTTCCTCGAGAACCTTTTAACTCACAATAATACTTCGATGAATGAAATTTCAAAATTCGCAGCTATTTAGATCCTCTCCTTACTACTTACTTGAATGTATATCCTAAAGAACATGATTAATTATAAAAAATCCAAAAAATCTTACACAATCTATGAATCTCTGACATCTAAAATAAAGATTTATTATTATTATTTATTTCCCCATAAAATATAACATGGTTACTATTACCTACATATTACACTTATTAAGCAGCTTAGATATTGTTTCCTTATCAGCTTGCAAAATTCAATCATTTATCGCCATTTACCCTGGTCGTAGCACACATATCAACTCGGAAAGGGATCGTCACCGGATCGCCTCGCCGTCAACCAAGCATCAACCTAACGTAAGCGCGTTACCAACCGACCAACAGCTCCAAGTCGACTCGGCTACGGCTAGGCGACGCCGCGCTTACGGCTCGAATGACAGCAGCTAGCAGTTCGCCGACGCAGCGGTAGCCGCGGCGCGGGGCGTGCACGAGAAAACGGAAAGTCGAAGGATAGCGTACGGTGAGACGTAAGCGTGGGTACGGCAAGTCGTCCACGCACCGTACCGCGGTTCGTGAGCTTGTCTCGAGGCGAGGCGATTACGTAACGAATCCGATAAGTGTGCTTTACAGTAGGGAGTTTCATACAAAGAATACTGAAATGCAAGAGTTGATACGTCTACGTTCCGTTTACGAGTTGATATGTGTGCTACGACCAATCTGATTCTTTAACTCGCTTTCACACGTTATACCTAGCCTCCAAACTGTATTTTACTCTTATAACTCTCATAGTTTGTTACTTCATAATTTTCGACTGGGTGCATCAATTTTGATATTTCTTATTGTAATCAAAAGCTGGTGCTTGTCATGTGGTCCCACTTAAATTTGAGCGAGATCTGACAAGTAGTTTTTGAGTTATACCTAATTTTGAAGTCGGTTGTTTTTTGTCAAGAATTATTGTACCCTTGCTATGGTGTACAAAATAGGTACAATAAAGCGTATTATTATATTGGATAACTTCTCACTAGAGGGGTAATTACGCCCTCAAACACGGCCTTAGATTATTATTATTAATTTTCTAACAATGATACATACAAAGACCCAAAATTTTCATTACCCAAGAAACCGTGTCAAGGTTTTAAGCAATCCGTCAGCACTGAGCACAAAACACAACGTCCCAAGATTAAAACTAGAGAAGAAAATAAAAAGAAAAGGCATACTGTAGACTTGCAATTTTACTGAGAATAGACTAGATAAGACTCCGTACTGCGTCCCCATTACTTCAGTTCTGAGATTAATAACGGCCCTAGATTTTATTAAATTACCTACGTACCTTTGTACCATATATCACAATATACGTAAACAAGAATGAACTTATATTTTCGTTTCCAATTATGTCGTTAAATGAGCAATTATGTATTTGTATTCTTATGATGTAATTGGTTCTCGAAAACAATCTTAATAATTTTTATGATAATTGTAAATTAAGTCGTTTTTGGGTCAAGGAATCGATAAGGTTTCATATCAAATCGATAAGGTTGATAAGGTTTCATTTTCAAAAACAATATTGTGTCATGTATAAAAAAATATAAGGTGTTAAAACTTCCAACCAATTGATTGATTTGTACTGAAACTAGGGGACGCTGGCAATTCATTATAACTTAAATAGGGATGTAGACTAATTTTAGGATTCAATTTTATTTTATAGATAGAACCTCAATATTCACGAAAAAAATATTATAAAAATTATAATCTTCAATTTAAAAACAAAAATTGATAAATAAAAATCACTATCTAAATTCCCACCAATACCAATAATCAATACTATCTGTCTACTAAGTGTGTTGAATTTCCATATAAAATTGTTTCAATGACGTCATATTCTCAAAATGGCGTTTGAGGTCACGTGACAGTGAGTACAATTTTTAACATTTCAAATTAATGATATTTAATTTATTGTGATTGATTTCAATAAAAGAATCATATATTAGGCCTTTAAATTTTACCACTAATATTTTACACATATATTAATTTATAATTAGTGTCAACATCCCTATTATATTCATCGTTTTCAGTATTTTAATTCCAGGATGCGCCATTTAGAATAATAAACGAGTAAAGCTTGATCTTTTAGATATTTATTTAGTAGATGGGTGGTAAAGATACGGCACATTTAATTCAAAATCGTCTACGTACAAATAGTAGGTACAAAACTTAAGTTTTCAAATAGTTGCACTCGTAATCTATACCTACTAATATTATAAAGAGGAAACATTTGATTGTTTGCAATGAATAGGCTCCGAAACTACTGAACCGATTTGAAAAATTATTTCACTGTTGGGAAGCTACACTATCCCTGGGTGACATAGGCTATATTATATTTTTTTGGCATTTTTCCCAAAGCGAAGCGAGGGCGATTTCCTAGTACTTAATAATCTTAAAATCACTAGTTGTAATCTAACTAGGTACTTATATCAATATTTCAGGCCGAAATCAAAAACAAGTTTAAATAAATCAATGCACTAAGTAACACAGGTGTAACCCAGTTTTTCTCGTAGATATTCCACTCCTGTCCAAGTTCCTCCAGGCCTCGTAATTCAGATTTTGCGGCTATTTGCGGACAGCACCGAGAAAATTACCTATTACTCGCCGACTTGTTTGTATTAACTTGAATCTTTTATAAAGACAAGGAGTGTCCGTGCTGCCAGTTCCTAATAATGATTTACCGGCGCCTCCCACGGGTAGCGTAATTTTCCCTTAGTACACCACACACTATCGTCGGAGAAGTGAAAATAAACCGAGAATGCGTTTAATCATTCATTGCGGAGGACGACTTCATTAGAATTTATATATCCCTCGCACAAGGTCGGTGAATGCCGTCTGAGTTGCTATGTGTTTCAGCAAATATTATTTATAAATTATAATCACTGTTTTCGATACTTCTTCCTTCTGTTAATAAGTCGGCTGCTTTTAAATATTACTGTAATAATTTATTCCCGTTTAAGTAATCGCAGTTATGAACTCGCTTTTAGGGTTACGAAGTAAAATCGGACCCCTTATGGTTTCATCATGTCCGTCCGTCTGCCCATCCGTCTGTTTGAAGCAAAGCTCCGAGACCTTTAGTGCTAGAACGCTGTAATTTGGCGTAGAAATTATTAAAACTTTAGAATCGTAGAAAAAATATTGTAAAACATTTTTTTCAGGGTACCTCTCCAACAGGTAACGTGAGGATGAATTTTTTATTCGTCGCGTAACCTATAGTGTGGGGTGTCGTTGAAAAGGTCTTTCAAAAATATTATGTAACTTCTAAGACCATTTTTGGAATTAGGGGTCCGTTTGCGAAATATTTGGCTTTATAGTTGGACAACTGAAAACATTCTCAAAAATAGATAAGATGAATTTACAAGGAAAAACTATAACGGCTATATGTAGTTAATGAGTAGTAGTCGATAAACTTACTACTTCGGGATTAATTCGAGGTACATTGCACGTGGCCTGATACGCACTTGCCCGGTTTTTTGAAATTCCAAAAATATGTTTTAGCTTTGATTTTTTCCACATAGCTTAGCTGTTGGTAATGACCCTGCGGCCTGCACGCAAAGCGAAGGGTTGCGGATTCGGTTCCAAACAATGACTTGCTACATTAAAAAATACAGTCGAATTGAGAACCTCCTCCTTTTTTGAAGTCGGTTAAAAATTGGGTGACAACGCGTCGGTTATATTATTATATTTTTGATGTTCCGTGAAAATTTATTTACCATAAAGTCGAACTCGACTGTTCGTTTATATTCCTTAAAATGTCATGTCATCCACCGTATATTTCCTTTTAATCCCAAAGAAATAAATTCAAGAACTTTTGTATGAAGCCCGTAAAGCACATTTAAAACTGAAACCAACCAGTTAAATAAATCATTCAAACGATCACGCCCCTGAAAACACGGCTTCATTCAATTTAGAAAGTTATATCTAAATAATTGAACAAGAAATAACCTTATTGTAAAGTAAGTTGTGAAGTTTCCCACGGCCAAGACGAGTAAATTCACAGAGTGTACAAATTTAGTTTACTTTAAAAGCAGTACATTTATGAAACTGTCGACTGGCCTGAAAGTTTTGTTAATCAAAATAGCGGTGAGCGGGCCAAACTAGTTTCGAGTTTACGCCTCCGTTATCCCTTGATGTGGGCCAATGAAGGAATATTTTAAAATTATTTAAATATTGCAATATTCAACGAGATCAATTTCACCATTTTATGGTGGACTGGAGAATACAAGTGAAGCGACAGAAGCCGGAACCTTGTTTGGTGGTAGGGCTATCCGTAAGGATTGTAGTATCAATTGATTCTTTTTATTGGTTGTATTAACTATTATATTTCCGAAGAGACATGCTTCAGACAGGGAGACAGACAGATAGATGCTCAGGCCAGACTGCCAGCTATCGCACTTTTGCTTGAGTTAGCCGATAAGTTGTGTTTTTACTGGAGGCTTGAGAGCTAGTTATTTCTTTCTTTTTTTTCTCTTCCTTCTTGGCTGCAAATGTTATGCTATGGGCAACGGTAACCTCATCTCTCTCAGCTCGCCCACTCGATGTTTTTACATAAAAATAAAGCATAATGGCGTTTAGTCTTTATATCAATCCACTATGCTGTTAGTCATGTAGGATAATTAATGTATTAAATCAAAGTAATTATCTTAGTGGTTTGAATAAGCCTCCGCACGGGTTTGGCTAGAATCCTGCAAGAACCTCTAATTTTCAAAGTTATGTGCGTCATAATAATTGTCAATTGTAATTGTAATTTTTAGCCGTATTGGGGCGGCTTAGAATACTAACCCCAATCCCACGCCGGAAGGGTGTCGTAAAAGGCGACTAAATCCGGCCCGCTGGTGGTAGGGCCCTCGGAGAGATTGTACCTACTGGTAGTATTGATTTTAATTATTAATTAATACCTTTATTACTATTATTATTTCTCCAGGGGTTCGCCTGGATAGCTACCACCCTCGAGCATGAGTCAGCCGCCAAACGACTCGTCGTGTTCCGGCTGGGGGCTTGAGAGCCAGTTCTTTCTTTCTTTTTCTTCTTTATTTCTTGGCCGGCAACACATCAGTGATGCCTTTGGTGTTGCTGATGTTCATGGGCGGCGATAACCACTTACCATCAGGTGGATCGTCAGCTCGTTTGCCGGCTATTTCCATAAAAAAAATTGTCATTTGCTTAGATGAAAGAAAATTGTAAGGAATCTGCGCAAATAAGAGTTCTCTATAATGTTCTGATAGGTGTGTCTCGTTGCATTGTAAGAGGAGACCTTAACCCAGTAATGTTTCCAAGGTATGCGTTTTAGTATGGAATATCGCGGAAACAAGCGGATTTACCTATCTCTTTCTTTTTCATTTCATTAACTTCAAGTTGCTTTTGTTTTTACCGATGTCCTTGGACAGCGACGACTGTTTGTCTAGTCGTTTGACGTGGTTGACACATATGCTGCCACCGCGATATGGAAGTAGTCTTCAAGATAAGAGTAATATACTTTTAGACTTTTACCAACTTGAAGCGCTTATAGCCGGCGGCTTGTGTCGAACTGTAATTGACAAAGTTAAGCAACAGCGGGCGCAGTCGGTAGTTGGATATGTGTCCATTCCTTGCTGGAGCTAAAATTTAATTAGTGCTTCGGAGGGCACGTAAAGGCGTCGGTACCAGTTGTTATCGTAACATAGCAATTGTTTAGCTATGTTGGAGGCACTCGGGAGGAATGAAAACTTCCGACACACTTGGTTTAGCCACCATCTTCCATCACTCATCATCCTCTTCCGCACTATAACAGCGGAGATGGAGTATGCTCTAAGCCTCCTCAAGAGGAGAGATCCATCCTAAGCAGTGAGCCAAGTTCAGATTGCCACGATCAGATGGGAATTTTGTCAAGTTTTAACATAAACATATCGGAAGAAACGGATGGTTAGGAAAATTAAAAGACAGTGGGCGTTTACATCATTTTAGGCAGAAACTCATTGAGACACAGTTTTTACACTCGCCACTAAATTACGCGATTAATACCGACATAACAAAGATTATTATGTCACTCGAATAACATAATAGCCAATCACTAATCTAACGCGGTGATGTCGGACAGCACGGTACGGCATTTAGGACAACCAACAATAATTCACACGTTGCGTTCCGCTCAGCTCGGAGGCTGTCTAAAGACTCTAAAGAATAACGACGTTCTAATTTAGGCATCTGCTCGGCTCGTAGGCTGTCTAAAGAGTATCCGATGGTTACTGGCAAGTCAATAGCTGTCCTTGGTTATCCCTGCTACTGAATAACAGTAGACCATTTGTATAGCGCTGCTATCTTCAACTTTCGTCCGAAAACACCCAACCTTGATCCGGTTTGACGTTCCATTTTATAATTTCCGACATACATATACGATATTATTGGAAGAAAATAATATACATTCATTATACGTATAAAAGTTACAAGCCCTATGCCTTTTTAATTACTAAATGACACAAAACTAATTGAGCAAAGCTAAAAAGACATGACCAAGTATAAAGACTAACTAAGATTATTACCTGATATTGTCTGGAATTTAGCTGATAAATATTTGCTTTACGTAAAATCTTAAGGTAGTGAACAAAAGTATTAAGAAACACATAAACTAACTAAAATAGTATTTTCTATATTCTCAAAAGACATCACTGCAATATTTATCTGTCACAGAAATGTATGCTTCGGGAATCGAACCTTAGCCCTTCTCACCAACAAGACGAGGTCATCAGTATAAATTAATATGGTGAATATTGACAAAAATTACATCAACATTCAACTTGGGATAACAAACTAGAATACAGTTTAACCTAAACGTTGATACAGCCATGAAACCCAGACTGACGACTAGAGAAACCTCAAGCAAAACTACTAGACCGACGCCTGATCCTTTAATACTAAGCAAAGCAAAGTTTCCTAACGGATGGGTGAGCTAGTTGCATGCTAACTTCCACGCTCCGTGGCCATGCATTTGTTGTGAGATGCACAGATCGAACCAACTTTACCCTCCTATCTCCTATCTTCAAGTTTATCTCTAACGAGTAACCGCCCTCGCTATGCCTCGGTTTACTTTATTTTTTACACCTTGGGTTACATTATTGGAGTTTTATTAATAATCCCTCATTTTTTTGATAGTATAATATAGCCTATGTCACCCGGCGATAGTGTAGCTTCACAACAGTGAAAGAAATTTTCAAATCGGTTCAGTAGTTTCGGAGCCTATTCAATGCAAACAAACAATTAAATCTTTCCTCTTTATAATACTAGTATAGATGTATTAACTTTAATACGAAATTAATAAGTAACGTGTTCGGTTCATGATTTAATTATATGTCACTATCTGTTAATCGCGGCTTCGCCCGGGAAAGGAAAAGTGGGAATATTTCCCGCGGTAAAAAGTAGCCTATATCTCGTTCTAAACCTGAAACTACGAGTACACTACACATAAATCACGTCATCAGTCACTCTCATAACGTGAAAGAGGAACAATTAGTAAACAAATAAACACATTCACTACCACTGCCCTTCTAGAGTGAATCGTGAAATGTTTTAACATACGAAGAACCAGTAAAAATTGGATCCCTTGCGTTTAATAGCAAGCAATGCGTTGGAACTTAGACGTAACAATAACCCAACGATGAGCCTTTGGTTGTTGACCTCCTTGGTGTGATCACTTACCATCGAATGGTACATTTTAATAAGGCTTTCAAGTGCGGCGAAGACGGTATGAATTCTGAAGTCTGGCCGCTGCATGAAGGTTTTTGTAAGATAAAAATTTCTTAGGTATAATAATGGCTAGCAGCAATTGTCTTTTACAGGAAATCTACATGTAATTGGCAGCTCAAACGACGCTATAGTTAACACACGGGACGCCAACTTTTACAACCAAAAGCTGTCGCGTTCACAAAACGGAAGTTAGGGTAAAAGCTTAATTATGAAAGTTTTGAGCATCCGGTCAAGTCATTTGCCTGCCAATTGGGCTATTCTCTACCCTGTGAAAGGGTTTATTCGCTAGAATGTGACTGTTAGACGAGGGATAATTTTTATCTTTAGTGTTAAAGCAGATTCTTTATAAATGAATCAAATCGCAAATTCTCAAAATAACTAAAAATCTGTCTATACGAGCGTAGTATTTAATTCATTCATTTTTTCATTTTCTTTATAATGAAGGCACTTTAATTGCTATAATTGAACTGGTTATAGTAATGGTATACAAGGAGCCTAGAATATTGGTTTATTCCTAAAATCTCAAGACATACCCCAGTTGTACAAAATATCGGTTAATTTATCAAATGATCTTCTTTCTTCTTACTCGAGCAGCAAGACATTGGAGAAGCCTTTGAGATCAACGATTGTATATCTCGTCAGATTCCATCTTATTGTGTCAATCTTATTAAGTTTTAGTGCAACTTGCTGACCAAACGAAGTTGTAATCGTGAAACCTGATTCCTTTAGGAAGTTGCTGAATTCTGTAACACCCAATTTAAAACTTAAATACCTCAAATATTGTGGTGGTAAACTTTTTTTGCTTGGCTAGTAATCATCCCCTTGTAAAATCACAAATGATTTATAATTGATTTCGGTGACTAGAACCAGTTGACGATTGAACACAACTAATGTTCTTATTCGTCAACTTAGTTTCTCAACGGATTAGTGAAGATTACTTATTCATCCAACTTGCCAATAAACTCTCGAACCACCTGATGGTATGTTCTTTCTTTATTTTTCTTCTCTCTTTCTTGGTCAGTAACTCATCAGTGATGCCTTTGGTGTTGCTGATGTCCATGGGCGACGATAGCTATTTACCATCAGGTGGATTGTCAGCTCGTTTGCCATCCAACAAGCCTCTTTTTAATTACAGACCTTTAGTAGTTACTAGGTGCGCTGTCTGTTTAATCATTGTAATCAGACAAAAAGATGATTGATTGGAAATCCCAAATCAGTTTCGAAATCACGGTTTGTTTTACTTCCCCTATCGAATGGACAATAACCGCCGATATGACGCAGTCTGCGATGTGTTCGCTCCAGCCAATCACATTATCAGAACAGAGAATTCGCTCATTATTCTTAATTGTTGGCATGGAATGAATGAAACTGGATTAAACGGCAATATCACTTTATGATAAATCTCTTCGATTTCTCACTCGCTATGAATTGGACAGTTTTTTATTATTGCAAATTGTATGAATTTTGTTTATGTTTAAATGAGTCTTTGTTCTATAGTCAACCAATTGAGGAGAAACGCGGTAAGTCACCATCGTCCATGGACATAAATAACACCAAAGATAAATAAGAGATGCGGATAAGAAAAAAGAGAAGAAAAAAAGAACTGGCTATCGGGCTCCGAGCTGGAACGCAACGAGTCGTTTCGAAGCAGATTCAAAGATAGAGTAAGCTTAGTATTTGTTTGCTGAGATTAATAAAATGTACTTAGACTTTGAATTGCTCATACAATAGACAATTAATGTACATACTAGGTGACTGATACTTTATTAATGCGACAATATTAATAACTTAAAAAAATCATTTTTCTTGGAATATTTGTTAATAAGAAAAATAATCTAACATTTTAACAAAAAAAAATAACCGACTTCAAATGAAGTACATTGTACTTTTGACACGGATACCATTGTCAGATCTCGCTCAAATTTATGTGGGACTACACGACAAGCACCAGTTTTCAATTAAAAAAAGAATCATCGAAATCGGTTGGCGCGACATTGAGTTATTCGTCCATTTATCGCGCACATGCTTAATGCAAATTTAAGACTTATATGATTTTGACATGGATACCATTGTCAGATCTCGTTCAAAAAATCATCCAAATCGGTTCACCCAGTCCAAAGTTCTGAGGTAACAAACATAAAAAAAAAATACAGTCGAATTGAGAACCTCCTCCTGTTTTTGAAGTCCGTTAAAAATTAAAAGACATACAAAACGGCGAATTTTAAGATTGATTTTGAACTATAATTTTTGTTTGGATAATTTTACCTCTGCACAAAGTTTAAGCACGCACAATAATCTCACCTAAGACTCCTTTGAAATCATCAACTTTGAAGGCGTATTATCAAAAACGTTATCAGAATTTCATAAAAGATGTCTTACGTAAACAAGGCAATATGAAGACGTATTTAAGCAGTTCGCTTGATATATTCATGTTTTCGTTTCTACACCGCAAAGTAATTAATATTCCTATTCTGACATTTACTGGAATTAATTTGTTGAAACTATTAAATTTCGCGATTAATCCTACAAGGATAACCTACGTAAATTTTACTCCCAAGTTGGAATTAAAACGTAACAATGGTGTCAATTTTATTGGTACACCGCCGGGGGTCCACAAGTGCTTTCCTCATATCTCCCTCCGCAAATCAAGTGCTGTATTCTGTGGCTGTATTCGACTCTAGCGCACGTCACATCGCAAATAAGACGACTTTTTTAAAACGCTAGGATACATTTTACTCCTAGTTACCAATATCAGTCGCATTCAGTCTCTATTAGAGAACACACGTTTGTTTACTTCAACCCAACCTACGCTTCTCAACCTTAACATAATGTTTACGTGTGCTAGCTGCGGATTAAAACACACGGAAGGAACAGTGTGCAGTATCTGCAAGCAACATCACGACTTTTTATGCTCGGGGATCACTGAGGGAGGCTATCGTAAACTAGGAGACAGGAAGAACTCGTGGCGATGTCCCAAGTGCAAGTCTAGCCCATCTCCGTCTCCCGTTCCTACCTCTCCTCAGCCAAGTCAATTAGACAGAATCCAGGAGCAGTTAAATAAAGTCGTGTTACAGCTGGCACCCTTGTCGGCACTGTTGGAAGACATCAAAACAATCAAGACCGAAATCAACCATTTAAAGGAGTCACAGGACATGTCACACGAGTTTATAAAAAATTTTTCGTCAACTATTGAAAATTTGGACTCTCGTATCAACCAGGTGGAGAAAGATGTTCAAGAAGTACCTGCCTTGAAAGCCAAAGTTACTAAACTACAGCAAGTTCTTGATGACAGAGACCAATGGGCAAGGGCCAATAATGTTGAGATAAGAGGAATCCCTTACAAAAGTAGTGAAAACCTTTACGAGATTGCCCAGAAGATCGGTCAATTATGTAATTACCCTATAAAGAAGGAGGAAATGAATTACATCGCACGGATCCCAACCCGAGTACCTAATGCAGATAAACCGATAATAATTGCATTTAACAATCGTTATACGAAGGAAGAGTTAGTAGCATCGTCGCGCAGAAACAAGCATCTCGACTTGTCACATCTGGGATTCAGTACAGCGGGGAAGTTTTATATTAATGAACACCTAACACAGCGTAATAAAATACTTCTAAGCAAAGCGCGAACCTTAGCAAAAGAGAAGAATTTTCGGTATATTTGGGTGAAGCACTGCAAAATAATGGCCAGAAAATCGGACACTACACCTATTTTGTATATAAAAAACGAGAAGGATCTGATAAAAATATCCTAATCAAAATCATAGTATTCCGAATTCCTAAGTTTATCATCGACACTTTGAGAACCAAGTTTGAAGTCAGAGTTTTTTGTTCTCCTTATCTCTGTCTGTGCGCATCGGTCATCGGGGCAGTCATCCAGCTATTATCGCACGTAAGTTCGCAACAATTTATACAATTAACGCCCGTACATGCGTGCGCTTACTCTGCAGTAATGCACAATATAGCTTGCGTGTATGACAATCTGCGCTTATTTTTGCTCGCGGAGTGCTTAGAATCGTTTGCTGCGAGTAGTCATAATTCTTACGCTACCGTTCATTTAACGCTTTTGTTAACCATAATACGTTGGGCTTTGGCTTTGCACTTATCACGCATTAGAAATCGTCAGTATAATTATTGTCTATCAACACTCTATTATTGCACTAAATTAAAATTTAATGTTACAACTTATTACTTTACATTCCATATAAATTTATGTTTCTGTTTATTTTATACTTTTTACATCTTTACAATAATATTCGTTATTAATAATACAGATAGAAATCAATTCTTTTTAGACTATTTGCACATACTTAGCTATTTACCATTTACTAGTTAACAATGGCTAACAATATATTTAGTATATATTACCAGAATACTCGAGGACTACGTACGAAAACACATGCATTTAAAAGAAATTTGCTACTTAACTCCTATGACGTCGTTGCCCTTACGGAAACTTGGTTATTGGATGGTATTTACGACAGTGAATTATTCGACGACCGATACATAGTTTGGCGCCGCGACAGAGATTATGCAACCACACAAGAGAAATATGGAGGGGGAGTACTTCTAGCGGTACGTCGTGAATTAACTGCCATCGGACGTCCGGAGTGGTCATCTTCTGCTGAAGATGTTTGGGTTACCATCACCCACAAAGATAAACACAAAAACAGCACTAAAATACATCTTTGTTCAATCTATCTTTGCAGTGAGAATCTTGGTTTTAATTATAATTCACAGTTATGCAATTTCACCGATAGTATTACTAATATCATCGAGTCCTGTCCAAACGACTTATTTCTAATTATGGGAGATTTCAATCTAAGCAATATTCAATGGTCACCGAATCGCCATGTAGATTTGCAATACTCTGGTGCCACAGGAGATGCACAAATATATTTCTTAGATACCTTACTGCAATGTAATCTAAACCAATATAATTTTCATCTAAATAATAATAATAGAATCTTGGACTTGGTATTGTGTAACACCGATTTACAAATATCCTCTTGCGCAGATCCCTTGGTACCCGAAGATATCCATCATAAATCATTAGAAATTTCGTTACCTATGACATCTTCTGAAACCTTAAAATCAAATCACAGATTAAAATATTATTATGAATCCGGCGACTATACCAACATTAATTTATTCCTTAATAATATCAATTGGGACTCGTATTTGTTAGGGATACCCATAGAAGAGGCCGTAAATAACTTTTATAAAATTTTATATGAGGTCATTGATAATTTTGTGCCTCATAAATTAATCACATCTTCGTCAAACTTTCCTCCGTGGTATACTGTGCCCTTGAAAAAAGTATTAAAAGAAAAATTCAAATAATTTCGGAAATATCGCAAATACGGGAATACAGCCGATTACGATTCTTTTTCTCTTTTACGTCAAAGAGCTAATAAGCTGGAAACAAATTGTTATATGTCGTATCTCCAAAATTGCGAAGACTCAATAATAAAAAATCCGAAGTTGTTTTGGTCATTCGTTAAATCGAACAAAAGTGGTTCTAATGCTCTGCCCACCTCCTTATCTTACGAAGGTCTCACGGCAAACACAGGTGAAGGTGTCTGCCAACTATTTGCAGACTATTTTCAGTCGACATTTCTTTTGCCTTCTGAGAGTCCTGATACACTGTCCAACACCTCTTTATCTGACTCTAATTTTAATAATGTAATCTCTGACATAGAAATTGATACCCAGACTATCAATAAACAGCTACGATCACACGACTTATCGAAAGGTGCTGGTCCGGATCGAATATCACCTTTATTCATTACCAATTGTTCTAAAACTTTATCAAAACCGCTATCAATATTATATAATCGTTCGGTATCAGAAGGCATTGTTCCTAAAATTTGGAAGTCTGCTTTTATAACCCCAATCCACAAGGGAGGCTCCAAAAGTGAAATAAAAAATTACAGGCCGATTTCAAAATTATGTATATTCGCAAAAGTATTAGAGCGGATAATCTACACACAGGTATATAACAGTCTGTCAGTTACTTTTACTCTCGAACAACATGGATTCCTCAAAAATCGTTCAACAACCTCTAACTTGTTGTCATTCATTGAATATACCACATTAAATTTGGACTCAGGTGGTCAAGTTGACTCAATATTTACAGACTATAGCAAATGTTTTGACCGTATTGATCACACCATTCTTCTGCAGAAATTATTTTATGCCGGAATCCACGGAAATCTATTTAGATGGTTCAAATCATATATCGAGAATAGATCCCAGGCGGTTGTACTTAATGGATATTCCTCTGCTTGGAATCCGATGCCCTCAGGTGTACCCCAAGGTTCATTGTTGGGTCCATTGTTATTTAATTTTTTCATTAATGACATAAAACAATGTTTCAAGCATGCCAAGTTTCTTTTATATGCGGATGACATGAAAATTTTCTTAAAAATAAGTAACATCAATGACTGCTATCTGCTACAACAGGATTTAATTCGTTTTGAGGACTATTGTATTAAGAATAAATTAGATCTTAATGTTGGAAAATGTTTTGCCATCACATTTACGCGTAAAATTAATATAATAAAATTCAAATATTCACTCAAAGGTCAGGAAATCGTAAATGTAGAAGAAATACGAGATTTGGGTGTTATCCATGATAGTAAATTAAAATATGATAAACATATTAATCGCATTATAACTAAAGCTAATAAGTCCCTTGGTTTTATAATGAGACAAAGCTCCCAATTTAAAAGTATAAAAGTTATTAAGATCCTTTACTGCTCATACGTACGTAGCATCCTCGAGTATTGTTCACAAATCTGGAACCCCCAATATGAAGTATATATCAATAGATTAGAATCCATCCAGCGAAGATTTCTTAGGTACTTAGAATACAAGTGCAAGCTGAAAGACAATAATTATAATTTAAGATGTAAAAGACATCATATTTTACCATTAACTGAAAGGCGTAAAATAGGAGACATTACCTTATTAGCCAAAATTCTACAAAGCCAAATTGACTCACCCGACCTATTGATGAACATTAGTTTTAATGTACCATCCAGATCTGTGAGGAGGCCACACCTCCGCCTTCACACACCTACATCCTTAACCAACCACAGAAAAAATTCATTCTTTATCCGATCAGCATATCACCTTAACAAACTGGATGGCTTCCCTGATTTCGATCTATTTAACACATCTCCAAAGGTCATAAAACATTTACTGACTTCAAACTGGTTCAATACGACTTCCTAACGGCTTTTAATATTTGGTTTAATTAATTTCGGTTTTGTATTTTCTTTTTGTTTTTTTTTTTGTAAAGAAGCAAACAAATTTAGATTTATATATGCGGAAACTCATAAATGGTGTAAAAGATAATATATTGTATTAGTATTGTAGTTATAGGACACTGTATGTTTCCCAAATAAAGAAAAATAAAATAAAATAAAATAAAATCTAATGTTTTTTTTCATTTTACTTATTATTGTTATTACTGATTCTTAATGCTGTGTTTTATTTTTAGTATATGATGGGATTAAATAGAAATACTGAAGATTTTGCAAAACTTCCCGGTAGAAATATATCCATGTAGTATATATCCATGTAGTAGGTATATATCCAGCCAGGTCCCACTTCCTTGGCGAGAAACGCTTTTTCTTAATCATAATGTTTTCTAGCATTTTTAGTGATGATATTCGTAATAAAAAAAAATATATATATATAAATCCAATGATAACTATATTAAGAAGGAAGAACTTGAGGCAAAAGGACTTAGGTATTATTTTATTTGACATTTTAAAAAGTAACCATTTATCTATTTAAATTTTATTGAATACAAAATCGTTATAAATAATTCTATTTTATATATTATTATGTCTTAATATTTTAGGATTTTTAATTTGACCGCACCATTTTTTTTTTCAACCCATAAGTGCAAAAACCTATGGTTATTTACAGAACCTTGATTTATTTAAAAGCAAATATATTATGTTATACATATATATTTATTATGTTAATGTAAAATATTCTTTTATCAAAATAATGATCGGTTTTCGTTAATTACTGAGATAAAAATATATTTGACTTATTTATCGTATTTTTCTTTAGCTTTATTGGAGTAAATTTTATTCCTAGTAACTCTTAACGTAGGTTGAAATAAGGTTATCTTTCTAGGGTTAATGCCATTCATAATTAAATAGCTTAGCTTAGCTTTTAAAACTTATTAACGTTATGCTCAATAAGAAGTTTGAAGTGTCGGAGAATTTATTCGAAATAAAACCAATAAGACTATTGAATTCGACTTCTATACAAATAAATGAAACCAATAAGGCTATTGAATTAGACTTCTATACGCGGACAATTGACGACTTGAGATTGTATAAAGAAAAACTTCGCATATATCTAATAAGCAAATGCTACTATACCATAAATGAATTAATTAATAAATGAAAAAATAATAATAATCGTATGATTTAAGCTGCAATTCCGTGTTTTTTTTTAATTAATTGACTATATTTTTCTATTTTATTGTACTTTAACTTGACTAATGTAATTAAATTTTATACCTACTGACATTTTAAATTTTAATACTATTTTACTTGACATGTTTATTTAATTGATAATATAAAGAATCAACTTGTAGAAATTTAATATAATTAATTTTGTACGCCAATTATTGGCAGAGTAAGTGAACTATGTGTTAATGTTACCATCTTTATGTAACTTATTTCAAATAAAATATTTGATTGATTGATTGATTGAATAATTTTATTATAACAATTCAAATAAATATTACTAGTACTCTGCCCGTGGCTTTGCCTGGGCTTTCCGAGAAAAATTTATAGTTCCCTTTATCTTATTCCAGATTATATTCAACCTGTGTGCTAAACTTGAAAATCCATTCTGTGTTTTCTGCGTGAAAGAGTAACAAACATTGAAGAGTAACAACTATGTATTAGTTACAAACAAAATATCAAACTTGTAATATTAGTTGTAGATTTAACATATAAATAAGGTGACAACACAACCAACCAATTAAGTTATCCTATTAATCCTATTAATATTATAAATGTGAGAGTTCGTGATGATGTTTGGATGTTTGTTCCTCAATCACGCCTCAACTACTTAACCGATTTGACTGAAATTTGGAATGGAGATAGCCTATACCCTGAATTAACACATAGGCTACTTTTTATCTCGGAAAAAATCAGGGTTTCCGCGCGATTTGTAAGAAATCGATATCCACGCACGCGAAGTACGGGCCTATAAATCCAAATTAATTAATTAAAAATTCAGTTTCGAAACCACTCTACCGCGCGCGAAGCCTGAGCAAAAGTTAATGTTGAAATATGTTTTATTTCAAATTAGGACAATGGTTGAATCGTGACTAATAGTAACCTGTGACCTATGGAGGTCACATTGATAGGACGCTCGATTGCTTTAATATTTTATTATTAACTGCGACCCACAAATGAATAAAACACTTCAACATACAGGCGAGGATCGCGGTGTTGCGTGCTTTCAGCTAAATTTGAAGGATTAAGAGCCTCATACTACAGCCTCCTCGTTGATTATGAATTAAATTAATATTATGAGCAATCTGTTGTTTAATTTGTAGAAAGCGAATAAAATAATACCCGGAAATAGTTGGTATGTTAAATGTTCATACTTAGTTACTAGTAAATGGAATCAGAAAAATGTAATTGATCTGTTATAATCTGTGTGATATTATAGTATTTGAAAGACATGTAAGTATGTTGTTGAAGTATTTAGTATTAGTATTACATTAATGTACATTCGTGTACCGGAATTCTTATTTATATAATATTTTAAGCAAAATTTCCTGGGCCAGCTATTCCGTTTCAAACATCAATAAAATTAATCAAATAATGACAATTATATAATGAAGTTACTTTATCAATAGTAGTTTGTTCTTAACATTTGAGTTCGAAAGCTTCTTTAAAAATCATTAAAGTCAAAAGTCAAACGTCAAAGTCATCATGACTGTCTCATTGCTGGGCTCGAAATGTGAGGAGTACAGACAGGCCATAGTCTACCACGCTGGCCAAGTGCGGATTGATATACTTTAGACCCCTTTAAATACATTATAGAGAACTCTCCGGTGTGCAGGTTTCCTTTCGACATTTTCCTTCACCGAAGAAAGTGATAATTGAATTCTAATGCACATAATTACATAATTACTTAAAAATCATGTTATCTACTAAAACCGTAAGAAGCTGTTGCGTCGGGGAGAAATTAGCGAGACGTAATAAACGCGTGTGGTTCGCCATGACATATAGGAGGTAATACTGATTTATGGTCCCAAGTTATTGGTTGTTGTGAACTAGTGCGAAACAGCCCTGACAACGTATCGTAATTAATTTATATATTTATATCCTGTAGATTTATACCATTTAGTACTTGCCATAGAGGGGTCGAACGAAGGGTCTCAGGTTCGATTTCCGGGACAACAATTATGTGACAGTGATGAATGATTACGAGTACTTTTCTGTCTGAGAGTGCTGTACAATCCCTTGAGTCACGTGTTCATATTTATTATACATGTTTTTGTTTATTGGTTTGTTTGTGTCAAATCTTACAAGTTGCATTGTATTATAACTACTTCCACTTACATACGGTGTACGACACTGCAACGTCAGGTCAGAGTCACCATGTTATCCAGTGTTGCCAACTCGGTATCAGGTTTTGGGGCTAAACCCAGTTTAAAAAAGGGCTAGATTCATCCAATACATTGAAAATAGGGGCTATTGCTTAATTATCACAGGTGACGGCGAAAAAAAAAAAAACAAAAAAGGTCGTCAGACGCTCTACAAGTATGATAATGGTAATTTTTTTCGACATCTTTCACTACATTTTATCGTTTTTTCGATCGATTGCATCAAAAACTTCGTGGAAAACCTGAATTTATCCCTTGTTTTTCAAGATGGCGGTAAATGATTTTGGGGCTAAAAATTGGGCTAGGTGCTAAAAAATTATTTCAGGGGCTGAAAAGACGTAAAAAGGGCTAGATCTAGCCCCGAAAGGGCTAAATTGGCAACACTGATGTTATCTAATAACATGTAAGTTATAGCTTTACGACGTAGAGACGAGATTTCATGAGACTTTTGAGACAACGAGGTATGGAATGCACGCTTATTGTTACTTTGACTGGATTAACAATGTCACTGCCTATGACATGCCAGTATAGATACACCCATTATGCTTACAGCATGATGTATATGCTTTTTACACAGGAGATTATAAACTTGACTAGGTACGAAACTATACATACCGTTTCTTAATTTTGTTCATCGATCAATTGGCAAAGGAAAAAAGGCTTTACAGATAGTATTTAACCATTTATAAAGAAAAGTTCTACCATTAATTAGAGTTACAACCGATTAAAATTAACCAGCCCAGATACTTATCTGCCCTTGTTAAATGGTCCGAACGTCACATTTCCCAGAGGAGCCACTTTTGTATTCAGGAACGAAAGTCCTACTGTGAAACCGAACCAATTGACATAAAATTTCTACTGACACGCAATTGACATAAAATGGCCATATTAGAAAGTTACCGGGAAATATTTAACAAGTCATTATTTTAATGAACCCCCATCAATTGTTGTTTAGTCAGTCAATGTTAGGAAAGGGAGATTTCTTGTCAGGGTGAGTTTTATTCGATTGGACATTTGCTGCTGGCCTTAGCTGCCTATATAGCTTCACGCGGATATAGGCAAGCTCGGAGAGACTCAGTGGGAGACTATTTGACCGACTAGGAAGAGGGGGGACTATCTCAGCCACTTCGTGAAGGGGATTGCAAACGTCCTTACGACACGCTCTATGGGGTTTGGTCCTCAGCGTAAGATGTCACTTGGTTTAGGATAGCGAAACTTGTATATGCAAGTGTTGTAGAATATTTCGATAGCGTGATTCAGATTTGAAATGAAGTCGATGTATGACCTAAGCCGTGACTACACATATGCACTAATATTTTTATACTGTTGACAAAAGAAACGACGATGCTTTGAGATTTTAATAGTAAATTGCCAACGCCACGAGCGTAATACCGGCCTAAAAGAAAGCGGAGATAATCTATTAGGGGTTTAAGTATAAATTGCCGTTGAATTATATGTCACCGAATAAATAAAAGGCCAATTTCATATTCAAACCTCTACTATTTTGTAACCGGTGTTTTCAACTACTACCGGAAGGTAAAATATATTTTACGATTTCAGCAAAGAACCCTTACAAAAGTGCCAATACGAGCATCGTTAGTATTAGACTGGGAAAAAACTTTTCCATTTCAACAGAAAAGATCTGATAATATTGTCATATAGATTTAGGTACGAGGTATTTATGGTTTATCCTTAATCCCTACCAAGATTGTCCCCACTGGTAGGGATATATGTATAGGTACTGCAGATCTTTTTCCTGAAATTCCCAGTAAAATGTAATACATAATACAAAGTCTTGTGGGGTTTTTTGGAATTACCGGCCAAGTGCGAGTCGTAATAGCGAACTTAAGGTTCCGTACAAACTTGTAGAACCGATGATTTCTCTAACGAAAAGATAAAACAAACTTAGCTTTTCCGTTGGAAAACTGTCGTTCTCATACATAGGTCAATTTAGTCAATGTACAACAACGACCCGAGAATAAACTTTTTATCTCATAAATACTTTTCCGGGTATAAAACCCAGACACTTCTGAGGCAAGTTTACTAGTTTCAAATGATTTAATTTGAATTGGTTTTGCTAATCTACTGCTCGGCTAATTCTCTTATTCTAATGCAAATAAAGGTTATAAAAAGTAATTTATATGAGGCCGTTATCTTGCTTGGTTGAGCAGTGAGTCATCCGGGCCCCTTAGCGCACGGGTGTCTTATAACCCTCGATAAGGGAGCGAACAAATTCAAACGGGAAACGCCTGGAAATGGCCTCACGCTATTGTGATATCGAGGGGAAGATACCGAGGGTTCGATATCTGACTAATACTCACCGCGTATTTACGTGTGAATTCAAAACAAGTTGATCCCACGGCGCTGTTTATCGTATCGATATTTGATTATGAATTTCCAATTCATTATTGCTGTTTGGGGACCATTGACACGGTCATATTATAACTATTACTGCTGAACACGCAATTTTATACGTGTTTATGATGTTTATATTGTAGCTATATGATAATAATATAGAGTATTTGATACACGCATAGTTTTTAACCAACTTCAAAAAAGAGAAAGTTCAGTTCGACTTTTATGTATTTTTTAATGTGTGTTAGGTATCTCATATTTTTTTACTGGGTGTACCGATTTCATTATTATTTTTTATATTCGAAACCTGGTGCTTGTCATCTGGTACGACTTAAATTTGAGCGCGATTTGACGAGTAGTTTTTGAGTTATCCCTAATTTTGAAATCGGCCACCTGCAGAGAATGTATGTACCCTAAATACTGGAGATAGCGAATTTCACCGAAAAGAAATATTCGATTATTTTTTAAAAGAAGCAAAACTGCATTCAAAGATTTTTTAAAATATGCTTGCCATACCCGGGAATTGAACCGGCTAAAATTCAAGAAAACAACAAAGTAAACAACATGGTAAATTGAATAAAAGGAAGTGCTAATAATAATTTTATAATAACCGACTTCAGAAGGCTCAGGACCGGTCAGAGTGGCGCCAGTTAGGGGAGGCCTATGTCCAGCAGTGGACCTCCAAGGGCTGATGGATGGATGAATGGATGAACCGATTTCAATACATTGACAATTATTATAATAAAATGAGAACATCATCAACGTAGTCGAAGTCAAAAAATACGCATTATTAGTACTAAGATATTGTAAGATTTAACATTCTATCATAGAAGAGACATCTCGAACAAAATGTATGTCCGGCCCGGGAGGTTCGATTTTCAAAATTGAGCCCCCGTTCTCCTTTCAAAATTGAACGAATCCATTGAAGATTGAAGCCACGTGGCGCCAATGCATTGGAGCATACACGGTGTTCGCGGTGTCGGTTCTATACGCTAGTAATAATACTTCAATGCATTCTATACTTATATTTTGATTCTTACCGCTTTTAAAAGAATTGAAAAGCAGAGATAAATTATTAAAAATCCATTTGACCCCGATGTCAAGGGATTTATAATCTGTGTGAAAACCAATCTGCGCTGCCAATCGGTCAACATAGAGTAATTTACATGTTGCGAGATTTTGTTTTGCAACTTTTTTATTAAACTTTTTGAAACGATGGACATTGGACCCGTTCTGAAAGTATTTATGGAATATCAAATCCTTTTTTTAGACTTATACTGAAGTTCAGTGACAAAAAAATATATAATATAGTTCAATAATATAAAGTAGACTGGAGGGTTTTATTACATACTAGGAAATCGCCCTCGCTTCGCTTCGCTTCGGAAAAAATAGTAAAAAGAAAAAATATAATATAGCCTATGTCACCCGGGGATAGTGTAGCTTCCTAACAGTGAAAGAATTTTTCAAATCGGTTCGGTAGTTTCGGAGCCTATTCAATGCAAACAATCAAATCTTTCCTCTTTATAATAGTATAGATAGATAAAATCATCAATTACTTGTCTGTTCATCTGTTGGAAAACGTTTACATTGTATCTTTATTCAGTTTTGTTATTATTTTTTCTCGTTAATTTATTTTCCCCCGATTTAATTTTTCAGGGACATTGATTGAATTGATTTTTAAACGCTTTTATTAAACGCTTTTATTTAGCTTCACTTCGGAGCATCAAAGCATCAAATCTTCAAAGCATCAAATCTTGTAACGTTAATTTGAATGACTTCCCTTTAATGAAAATTGATGAAATTTGGCAGACATGTGTATTTCCGATGACAATACACGAAAATCATATTTTAAACTAATTTTCATTGTTTATTTGTTGTTAAATTAAAAAAAACGATTTTCAGACTTTAGACGCATAATTCTCTATGTTCTATTTTACGTAGAGACTTGAAATTTTCACAACTTGTAGCTAATTTTATAAACTAAACATTGAAATAAAAGCGTTTAAAAAAAAAATTTTTTTAGGATTCAACTTATTAACAAAATAATATTACGTAGCTTGATTGTATTTATTTAAAAATAAATTAATAATAATATAAATAAATGAAATTGGAGATTTTACAACCAGCATTTTCAGATATAATTTAACTATCTGTGCGCCGGTTTCTACATGATGTATTTCTTCGCCGAAGCAAGTGATAATTTTATATTAACTATCATTTTGAAAATTTAAGGCGCGTGCTGTTATAAAAGACTATTATGTATGCTAGAGATTAAATAAAAATGAACGTGGACGTTTAGTTTTTGTTATAACGTCTAAGTGGCAATGTTTAGGAAATCATCGAAATCGGTTGGCGTGATATTGAGTTATTCGTCCATTTATCGCGCACATACTTAATGCAAATTTAAGACTTATATGCTTATGACATGGATGCCACTGTCAGATCTCGCTCAAATTTATGTGGAACTACACGAAAAGCACCAGTTTTCGATTAAAAAAGAATCATCCAAATCGGTTCACCCAGTCCAAAGTTCTGAGGTAACATACATAAAAAAAATACATTGAATTGAGAACTTCCTCCTTTTTTTGAAGTCGGTTAAAAACTAATTAGCTATCTTTACAATATACATCACCAAAAGCTTGTCACAAGGTACATACATATATTTGTTTCACAAACCGTGATTCAACATGAGGTAACTCAACCCTTAGGCTGTTTAAACACTAGCTTCAGATAGAGTTGGGGAACTTGGGGACGGTTAATATTTGTCAAACGTATTATCTCGGTGAGGGGACGGAGTCGAAAAGGCTAGGTTATGCAAGTAAGATGTGGAAGGAAGTTTTTTTACGGAACCATTTGTCTTTACATATTCCTATCAGGTTTTCAGATTTACTACAACTAAAGTTTATTGCATTGGTTTCTGTCGAAAGTATGTGGCTATTGTGAAGGTAAAGTAATATCCCAACCAGTATATTTTTACCAAACATAGCTAACAACCATCACGATCACGTCAGCTTTCAAACAAAACCAAACGCATCAAATTCGCTCAATTCGTTTATAAGCCACGTGGCCACAATAAAATTGAAAAGAAAATAAAACATCATTGCTGACCTAAGTACTCGCAAATAATTCAATAAAATATAAAAATCTTTTTTAATGTTTTGGGATTCTGTGATTATTTTAATTGAAATATTTTTGCTACTACAAAATGGCATAATAACGAAATTTTCTTCAAACGACACATGTCATGGTAATAAAACTTTAAATTGAATATGTTACAAGTTACATATTAATGTCTATTATTTAATTATATGTTGTTATTAATGATAATGATATATTTTTATTTACGTCATTGTTTATTATAATAAAGATGTTATTACCTAGTAACTCCGTTTAAATCCGTTCTGTCACATGCACGTGGACTGAATCGATAACTTATTTAACTCGCAATGGCAACATACTATAAACTTTGTATAATTTATATTCCACTTCTTTTCTTTCTCAGTTGCTATAGGACAATTGATTTGTATGTAAGGTAATATGAAATTGTCTTGTAACATTAAAATTATTGGATCGATGAAATTTAATGAAAAAAAAAATAAAGGAGAAAGAAAAAATAAAAAAACCAGACGTGTATGTTGAGACACCGGGTTAAAGAACAAAGGAATGGTGCTTCAATTGCATGTTTCTAATGTTATGAGAATAAACATACAATGTTGATTATTATAAGAAATATTTTGAACTCTCATAACATCGATGCTTGTATACCAACTTACGAGTTTCTTCTTCCGCTACTTAATGATCTCCATATTTTCCATAGAGAGTATACTTAGACGATTCCCAAGTTCGTTCCAAAAAAAAACATACTTTATAGTTAAATGTAAGAAGTGCGAACTTTTCTTCTAACCATGCTGTTGAACTTACAGAAAAATGTTCCCCGAATCTCACCACACAATGACTTTGAAGTTCCTTTTAAATACCAAACCTGTGAGTCGTGTGACCCTCAAAACGAGTGCTTCAAATATCCTCTACGAAGACATAATTTCTTTGTCTGTTGTCCCCTAATGACGTAAGCGGAATTCGAATGTACGGCTGAGTTCAACTGAATGAGGGGCGTACTGTTTACAATAAGTTTTATAACCTAGAATGAATAAATGAATTTTACCAAAAAGAATAACCGACTTCAAATAACAACAACAAAAGATATGATGATCGTCTGATGTTGTCAATGCCCATCGTCGCCCATGCATACTAGCAACACATAAGACACTAACGCCCCAACTCAGAGTCACTAACGGTTATTTAAATCGCTTCTTAGTACAGAATTTGTATGGTGATTCTTTACTAAGGAGCGATTTAAGTAACCGTCAGTGACTCTGAGTTGAGACGTAACAATGTTATTAAGTTAGTATTAGTCTACTTTGCAATAATCCGTGGTTAACATGTATGATGGTATTAAGACATGCAGCACGACACTTCCTTCCTTGCATGCATGTCTTAAAGTATGTACCATCATACATGTTAACCGCGGATTGTTGCAAAGTAGACGAATACTAATTTAATAACAATGGATTTCCGCAAAGTAACGCCTGATACTGTTAACTGCACTAACGATGTATTGCTGGACAAGAAACACGACGAGTTGTTTCAATTGCCGGCTGACCCAACCAAGATTGTGGTTACCACTGCTTACTTACTGAATAGTGATTCCGGATCCTCGAGCAAGGAGTCCCAGGTACTTACGACTCATAGTCGAGACACAGGAACAAAATTCTTTTCCTGCGTTTTCCGTTTTCTAGGATAATAAGTTATGTACTATTCTAGAACATGATCAACCTGTGTGCTTAATTTCATAAAAATCCGTCCAGTAGTTTGTGCATGAAAGAGTATCAAACATCCATAGTTAAGTTATATTCTCACAACTTTACTGCTGCTATCGCTGCCAACTAGGCTACAGAGTCGTCAAATAACATTAATAGGATAACGTGTGTTGGTTGTCGTCAATGTTTTATGCACGGGAGCAGTGTTAAATTAATTAAACCATGTAATAGTATATCTTTTGTGACTGAACTTTGAATACGACTACTTCTCTAAGGTTAGTTAAACGAAAGTGATTTCATAATAAGTTAAGTGTATGCTCGTTTGTTAAGAGGTTAATAGTACACTTTTGCTACTACCATTAGAAATCAAAAGTAGTGAAGTGAATTGGCATCCCATACTAACACGGACGGACAAGCAGTACCTAATGATCGTTTCTCGTGCCTTTTTTGGCCTGTAACGCATCGGTGATGCCTTGCATTAATGATATATCGTCGGGCTACCACCACTTACCATGACCACTTACCATCAGGTGGCTTGTCTGTACAAGTGACAATAATCTAATATCTTTAAACGAGCTATTCTTGTATATATTTTCTGAATTTTGGAAACGGATTCAACGATTTTCATGAAATTTAGTATGCAGGGGGTTTCGAGGACGTTAAATCGATCTAGCTAGGATTCATTTTTAGAAAATATCGTTTTATCTGTGTTTTCAGGCAATGAAAAACTGCTACAATAGACTCTTCCTGAAATCTATAAGCGAGTAACAACACTAAAGCTACTTCAGTAGATGACGTTGTTAAGCAATACTAAACCGAACAAAGCTCGGTCATCCGGGTGCTAAGATCATAAGGAAGTTAAAAAATACAAAGTTTTTGTTCACATAATTTATTAATGCTTCGTTACTTTGAGCTAAAATTAATCCTTTATTTACATATCCATACTTAAAACTATTAATATTTATAACATTAAGCAACAATGTCAACTGCATACTATAATAGTTTAAGAATCATAATACACGATTTTAGGACCCTTTCATACGTCTGAGTAACTTGGTAGTACCGGATTCCCTGTCAAAAATTTTTGATTGTACGAGGCTAAGTTGTAATTTACAAACAATTTACTTTGGTGTTTGTCCAGTGTTAGTTTAATAATTATGTGGTTTATTCCTTAGACACCCGAAACTATCAGGTCTTTAACCAGAGTACGTGAAAAGGCACTAAGTTTATAAAAATAATAATTATGGTTAGTCAGTACATCAAAGTTTTCATACATATTTCATCTTACAGACTTTTTTAGTGACAGCGGTTATTGCAAGAGCTTAAAAAGATTTTCTGATCGGATTTTAAATGACACTGTTATAATACATTTGAAAATGTCAACAAGGAATATATTAAGCTTGAAAATAAGGAAATTAAATAAAGAATCAATAAAATACATGTCAATTTCCCACCACGACGCTTTTAGTAAAATTAAGGTCGCTTCAAACCTCACGAGGCAATGCGGAGGCCTCACTAAATGTAGGATGTCAAGAATTTATGCAGCTTCGCTTGAAATATTAGCCATCATAAACATAATTTTGTTTTATATTTAATATTATGCATAAAATATTTATAATCTTTCCAACAAATTTCTTTATTAAATTAACATTAAATATTCAATCTTACGCTTTTTGGAGTTTAACTCCTATAGAATCGATTTTCATATTTAAGCCCTGGGTATGAAAATTTATGAGGAGTGAAATCAAACTTTCTCCGTTACATTAAGCGTTATGTTTGTAATTCGTAACACAGAATCTAGATGGTGCTATTACTAATATGATATACTATGATAATAATAATCTTTTAACTGATTTGATAATCGCAAACTATAATAGATGGCGTTAAACTCCAGCCGTGTCGGAACTAACACAGACAATTTTTTCTTCCTTTCCGAAGGGTTGATAAATTGACGACCCATGTGGCGCAATGGTTACCATGCCGGATCGTCGCGCCAAGGGTCTTAGGTTCATTTCACAGCAAGGCGGAAATTTGAATGATGAGTTTGAATTTCTGCACTCGTTCTGGGTGTAAATGTTGTTGTTTTGTGTGTTGTCCATGGCACCCACGACACAGGTGATCTTAGTGTGTGGCTATGAGTGTGAAGCGTTATTATTATTATTAGTTAAATAATTACGTGCGTGATACCGAAATAAATAAATATTGTTCATTTTAAAATTGAGTACAATTTTCCTTAATCAATTCTGAAGTAAACAATAAACTTTTTTCTTCTCGCGTTAACTGACTTTTAATGAGTTATTAAATAAAAGCGTTTTGAAAAGGCCTCGAGTAAATAGCAGATCTGATCATGCTGAAAACTATAACAATGTAAGTCGTGTAACAGTGTAGAGTCGTTACTATAATCCTTAGAATTTAAATTCATTATGAATTATAAAAAACGTAGTAATACCAGCACGAAGTGTTCTCCCAGTGGTCAAAATTATGCAAATCGTTATTGAAATTTAGTGTAAATGAATTTTAAAAAGGTTAAGCCCTCAACTCTTTTTATTATTCAACTCCAGAAATGGCGCAGTAACGATACAGCCGCTAATGATTTATAAACAAGTAATACAAGATTTTAAACTTATCGTGGACTGAACATATTTTACTATCTGTATAATACGAGTACTCACGCAACTGGGTCGAAATATCGGAATACAAAATAAATATCGTTAGTACTCGTATTATGGTAAAATATACACAAGAAAAAAAGTTTATTTCATCATGAATGGTTAATGACCCACTTATTCTATTCAGTTAGAGTTATTAGAACTAAAACAATCGCAGCAATGGGCCTTTTAATATAATTGAATGTGACATGATTATAATGTAATTTCTCAATTCACTTGACATGATACATATATTTTTTATAATTTATAATGTAAATCAAAATTGAACTTAATCCAATGTATTTTATTATCATTTGTATTTTAATATTATGACATGACATAGTTAAGAGATATAAGTAATAGATTAGTAGATAAGATATATTTTTTTATATTTTATGAATAAGTTTGCATGCCTTATAAGGCGGAATGTGGCGAACATTAAAGTTACTACCTTTGTAACTAACCCATATTCGTGCAAATAAATTGAATTGAATTGAATCATAAACTGAAACTTGGATGCCACAACATGAGGGTGCTAGACACAAGCCTCATAGTAGACTGATTGTTATCTTCTAGCATGCTTTTGTCCTGTCGCGGCGCAAACTTAAAGGATGACGCGTTATATCTGTAAAGCATTAACAGGTATTTTATAAAATACCACTGTGTTGATAAATATAAGAATAGTTTAACCAACAAAATGCAAAATAATAAGTAGTAACTGTAATCTCAAACTCTCCTCATAATTTAGATGATCAGATGATAGAAAACAATAATGTATTAGCATTGAAATTAATATATCGCTCACCTATTTATATAATAGCACATCTACAAAAAATGCAAAATTGAGTTTATATGGTATATACTAGTAACCAAACCCAAACAATCTGTAAAAAACGTAAAAAGAACCCTTAAATTAATTTTAAACATTTCAAAAAAAATTTTTGATCTTCGTTTCTGTAAAATACAACAAACGTAGATGAACCGTTGTATTACTGGGTGAGCGATATGTATAATACATATGGTAACCACACAAATAATAAGTGAATAACGATATCGCCATCACAACACGTGTTAACAGCAAGAAAAGACGATCACTTCATGACATTGTCATTTCTCCGATAGAACTAAAATGCACTTTGCACAGCCCTATCGTAAGGTAACTCTATTGAATAAAACTAGCGTTCCGATTCAAGAGAACTTTGATAAACAGAAAAGCGTGCCGAAGTAGCGCCCGCAGACCGATTGCTATCTCCGAACGTAACGTGCTTTATCCTGTCGCCTCGGCTCGCCTCGCGCGGTGCCTCGCGACGTCATTGTGCATCTTTAATGAACTAGCACGGCATTGAGATAGCGAAATAAAGGATTTTCGATTCGATTTGTTTACTGCTTTTCTATCACGTAGGCTCTTGCGTAATCTAAGTCAGACGTAAACTCTATTTACTTGATTAAAAAAATACACGTAGTCTCTTTCGGCAATATGTTAGAGGTATACCTACTCTTTATTTCACTGTTGCATTGTCGTTTGATGACTTGGTGTATAATTTATTAATGTATTTATTTATTTATTCGGTATCAGTTACATCAACAAAGTGAACATTAAAACGTATATTTGATCATTTAATATTATTTTTTCTTGTACTCTTATTCTTTTTTCTTATTATTTTTTCTTGCACTTATTCTTCCATTATCCGTATTATTATCTATTAAACATAACTTTCCTTCTGGTGCAGTCGAGTAAAGATACAATACAATACATAATAATATAAGCTAATATTCAGGCTTGTATTAATGTTAAACGAACAGTATGTAACAGAATTATTTACGTCGGCAAATCAATTCGTTAACGTTAGTGATGTACCGTTGGTTATATTTCTTTCATGTATTATTAGTATTATTACTCATTGTTATTGAGACCATGGTAAAATGAAGGAATTAATATTCCAATAGAGGAATAGAGACAAATGGAATATGAGTAATGATGTAGACAAAGTTTTTTCAGTAAATAAATTGATTGACTAACTAAAGTAACTAAATTGAAAAATATCAGATATCTTTTGCACCTTGAAAAGGTCTTGATTTTGCAAAGTAAAGTGCACTACTAAATAAATAGTCACTCTTGATTTTAAATTAAAGTACTAGACATTCTAGCAACTTTAGTTAGACTCTGTTACACCATAAATTACGAGTAGTTCAGAGTTGCTCAACCGACTATTTGGTATGCCTGAAACCACTTTGAATATTATTATTATGTATCGGCTACAGAGAAAAGACACTTAAGTGCCATAATTCAACTCCCAAAAGTAAAGTTACCCTCTGTAAACTTGTAATTCAAAAAGTTTAGTCATTTGCAAGTTGTGAAGAAAGAATAAATACCTAAAACCAGCAACGCCTGAAAATTTTAGTAGGTTGATTCATGTATTGTTTAAATATTTTATTTAATGTGCCTAAAATGAAAACTTTTAATCCGTACTTTAAAAGTTTCTTTAAGGCTCTTCAGACGTGCTTAATATGAATGAATTTGTTCTTAAAATCTGTCAGTAATTAGGTGTTTAGGGACTAATTCTTAATATTTCCGAGTACTCATTAGGATGTTATAGAATTTGGATGTAGATTTAGTGTTTTTAAATGAGTTCCAAATTATTATAATTATTAATTACCCATTGATTTAATTGATTGATAAATATTTTCAATTCCTTTAGAAGGAAAGCTTAATTCATATTAAAATTGTTGGTGCTCAACTTGCTTTGATGAATAACGTGGTAAATGAAACAACAAAACAATAATTGAAATAAACTAATAATAAATAATTATTTGAGATAAACGCCTTTTTGACAGTAAAAATTTTACAAAAAATATGACCGACTTCAAAGTAGTCTTCGAAAGACATTTAGGTATCCGACTCACCATAATATATTCCTATAATATTTGAAGAGTTTCCTCAATACCTCACGGATCCTATCATCAGAATAATAATTTTAATAAATATAAGGCCAATAAGGAAAAGTATCTTAAAACAAATAAAGATTTATCCAAGTTAAGTTGATAAATGACAAGTATGAACCATTGAAGTACTATTACTAGCGTATAGAACCGACGCGCGCGACGCCGCGAACACCATGTATGTCCCAATGCATTGGCGCCACGTGGCTTCAATCTTCAATGGATTCGTTCGATTTTGATAGGAGAACGGGGGCTCTCGAGTTTTGAAAATCGAACCTCCCGGCGGGACACACGTTTTGATTGAGATGTCTGTTCTATGTCATTATACTTCAATAATATGAACCTCCTTTTTTTGAAGTCGGTTATTATCTAAAAATTGATACGCTTCAAACATTGATTTTTCAAAGCGATTCTCCCTAAGCTATCTATCCCTGTACAATTTTGCAATCGGATAATTTCTATGTAAATCACTTAATACCTATGACTTTAATTTACAGTCGATATAAATATATAAAATTATATTACAGACCAGCTACGAAACAAATAGGAAAAATTATGGACTTGCAGGTTTGCAGTTATTAGTAGCTTTATTACAGTGACTAGGGGTTTGTTTAAAAAAAATCGTGCATTGAAATCATTATAAATATAGTACAAAAAGTTGTTTTATGTCTGAACGAGACCTCAAACACTATAACACTGATTTTATCATGATGTACAGATATGTCAAGCTTCCTTGATTTAGGCAAAGGTGTAATGTGTAGCGTGTCGCAAATAAAAATTGTTTTGGATGCGCATACAACGCTGCATATACTGTGGATTTTCACAAGGCATTTATAGACTACCTCCCATAAAAACAAGAAAAGTTACAGAAAGCTTATAAGGTGTTTTTTCTTTCGCTTTTATGAAAATATAATAAATGACTTCATAAAACATAAACAGCACAACATCTAAAAACTATGCCACTATTGTTTTAAAAGAAATTATTATAATAAATAGAAGAAAAAACTCTTGAGATAATGTTGACACTCTTTGTTATAATTTTCCATAATTATGGTTCCTGTAGTACATAGAACAATCTGCTAATATTTAGATGAGATACTCCTAACGTCAGCTGATAATAATATCGTCAGAAGATACTCGTAATATTCGAACTAAATCCCAAAGAAGTTTAATGTGATTTGTGAGTGTGAGTCTTTTACGTCAACTCAATAAATAAATAACTATCACCGTCTCTGTACTTATGTACAATTAGTTTATTTATAAAACAATGTTTAAAGAAGTTAATACATATTTATTTTAAGATCAATAGAGCTTTAACAATGCAAAGTACCTTTATTTATTTTCCATTGATTTATTTATTGAAATGATTGGATGATTTTTATACTTCTATCCCAAATTAAAAGTGAATTTTAATTGAGTTTTCATAACGGTATTTTATATATTTTTATAATGTAAATGCTTAAAATATGATTTGTCATTTCAGATTTTGTTAACACACTCTAAAAAAATTTCGGTAACTACTTATTTTACGATTATAAATTGACTTTCATTTAAATTTACATTTGGTTGTTTACTACGCTAGTTTACAGATTTAATGATACGTATTAATTTGTCCGATAACTAATATTCGAATCGATATACTTGTATTTACTCTAAATCGATTTTACAGCCATAACACACTGGCGATTTCCGAGCGAATTGAAAGCGAAGCGCGCGCTTCGAGATCGCCGCGATAACGCAATGATTTTGCGGCGATATCCGCAATTTCAGTACCATTATAGGAGGATCTATTAATTAATTAATCAACTGGAAGAAAGTGATTTAATGCAATGTTTTACAAAATAGTCACAAAGAATCCTAAAAATTGCAAACTCGCACGCCATGGCTTCTCTTTCAAATTGATCGAAAACACATAGTAATACCTAGTGATAGTATGATATCAATCTTTCAGTGGATATAATCTTTAGCAATATGCAATGATTTGGTCTTGAAGTAGACATGTAGTATGTATTACATTCAATAATTGTATTCGTTTTCAATAGTCAAAAACATTGTTCGCCGAACTCTTACATTACTTTTTTCTAGAAAAAAAAATCTTTTCATATCCAACCAATTTTTTAAATACCTAACTACAGTATTCTATTAATCAATTTTATCATATCTTTACGATAATTCCAATATACTCATAAAGTGATATGCATTTTCAATAATTTCCGTAGAGAGTCATTTTGCGAGTATTAAAATTAATACATAATCTTGAAAATTATTAAACTGATTATTTTTAATGACATGCTTTCATAAAAATAATTATAAGAGAAATATTATTAGCAGTTCAACACACCAACAGACTTGAGTAATACTGCAGGTGATTTTTTGTACCTATTCCATTTCACATTGCTAAAGTGTCACTATATAACTATGAGATACGGATTTTAAGCGGTAGTTCTTCGGTCACTTTTAATTGTAGTTCATCTATAGGTACATGCATTTGATAGTTTTAATAGCTGCTATTATTTCAAGCCACTATTTCTTTTTACTATGCATTATTGAGTCCGATACATTCTGTTGGTGGGTTGGACCATATTTAAAGAAAAATATTTTCTCATTGACCTCAGAAATAATGTCATTGAATAGATTAAAACATTTTAAATAAATCGACAGCTACTTTGGTTGGCATATTTCTTTGGAAATTGAGGTGATAAAATATCAATGAATAATGGCACTATACAAAATACTTTAAATTATTCACTATTAAATAATATGAAAAATTTCAATACACTATTTACGTATCACATCTGTCTAGTAATTATTTCTATTTACATTTTATAGACGCGAATCTACATAACTCCTTTAAAATATCTCGTGTGAGATTAGCCATAAGCAAATAATACATTCTTCCTGGTATCTGCATATAATAAACAATTAAATATACAGTGTACAGAAATAATACAATTAAGGTGCATAATATGTGAAAAACTGACACATTTAAGAAGTATTAGCAATTCTGTAGAACGTAAAAGGTGAAGCTCTAATGGCCCAAATGAGTGAAGCGACAATGGCGCGATCGGTAGACTGGTGGCCAAACTTAAGCACTTCCAAGATTTAGAAGGTGACAATTTGGCATCAGCAGTTATCGTTAGATAACAGTCGAATACGCTCCACAATTATTAATATAAAGACGTACCTTAAAATAGGCTGGTTACAATTTGAAGATGAATCACTAAGCGATACGTTTTTAAAATCTGAGAATAAGCAAATTTAGTAATTTTTTAAGCAACAAATAAATGCTGAATCTTTATGCACCTTGAATAACAAAATATTTAAAGTTAACAGAATTTAAAGCGAACACAAGTCACTGTATCACAATAACAGATCCGTTCAGATTCGTCCAAACAACATCAAAGACTTCCAAACTAGTATAACAAGGAATGCCTGTAGCATCAGATGTGAGTCAATTCACAGCGATGATTCCAAGGACCAGGAGTCTCAGACCCAGGGTAAGAGAGATCGTGCAGTGGTCGGATCTGCCTGCTGCTTGGACCCTGTCAGCTCTGGAGGATCCGTCTGCGAGCTCCCTGGACCTCGCATAGCCCTTTGATCGCTCTCCTTGCACGCTTTCTTCATTACTTCGCCAATACACCGTGGCTATCGTCGCGAGACACTGTTGACAATAAAATGTCATTATATCTTTGCTAAACTAATTAAACTGTGACGAGATTGTGTAGGTAAATTGTAAATAATTCTTGACAAAAAATAACTGACTTTAAAATTAGGGATAACTCGACAAAAGCGACTTGTCAGATCTCGCTCAAAAAGTGGAATTACATGACAAGCACCAGCTTTCGATTAAAAATAATCATCAAAATCGGTTCATCCAGTCAAAAGTACCAAGGTAACATACAAAAAATACAGTTAAATTGAATACCTCCTCCTTTTTTTAAGTCGGTTAAAAATTGAGGTTACCTGTGCATTTTTATTCAGTTTTCTCATTTTGATGCAGTGAATGTGAGAAAGATTTTGGCCAAAGGTTACAATATTTATAACTTTTATTACGCTTTACTCTCAGATTCCTTCACGAAGATTACCTGTGTCGTGGTTATGGACAGCACACAAAAACAAGAATAGTTTGAACTCATCATTCAATTTCTGCCTCGCTGGGAATCGAACCCAGAACCATTACGTCGCACGGGTTGTCATGAGATAATTAAATAGGTGCATATCTGATCAGTGATCAGAATCATTTATATTGAACTTAACTTACAGCTAAATTTAGAATCTATTGCCGCTGAATAAGCTAGTGAAGACATTAAATATTATATTAAATATATTTTGACTGTCCTTTATGTACTAAAAATATTATATTATATTTATGTTTCACCGCCTGAACGATGTTGTGGAATGAATAATAAGTTTTTAAAATGTCTTAAAATGTTTAATAATTGTTTCGAATACGGGTACTTTTTTACCGACTTCAAAAAAAGGAGGAGGTTCTCAATTCGACTGTATTTTTTTTATGTTTGTTACCTCAGAACTTTGAACTGGGTGAACTGATTTGGATGATTCTTTTTTTATTGGAAAGCTGGTGCTTGTCGTGTGGTCCTACATAAATTTGAACGAGATCTGAAAATGGCATCCATGTCAAAATCATATCATAAAATCTTAAATTTGCATTAAGTATGTGCGCGATAAATGAACGAATAACTCAATATCGCGTCAACCAATTTCGATGATTTTTTATTTAATTGAAAGCTGGTGCTTGTCGTGTAGTCCCACATAAATTTGAGCGAGATCTGATAATGATATCCATGTCAAAAGTACAATGTACTTCATTTGCAGTCGGTTATTTTTTTGTTAAAATGTTAGATTATTATTTATTGAAAGAATAGGTTTCTGATAGCGTCGCAAAAGGGTGTTACTCAGTAATAAATAATATGCGTTCGCCATCTGAGCAAAGTTAGATATTAAAGTGCTAAGCGACGTAGACTGAATTGATTTAGGGTTGACTGAACTGGACAGTTTATAGATAGTAAATAAACAACTTAAATAAGATATAATAATAGTAGATACATGTATATCTGTTCCACAAAGATTTAATTGTAGGTGTGTTGTTTGATAAATTGTCATTACGGCATTTCAGGCAGTATCGATCGAGACAAAAATATAATAATCAAGTCGAGAATAATATCACATATAATCTTAAATTTAAATTTAAAAAACCCTCCGACAGTTTTATTAGTTAAACATAGCTAAGAACACTTATGATTAAGTCACCTTTCAGACAAAAAAACTAGATCAAAATCTATTCATTCGATTGGGAGCTACAATGCCACAGACAGACATACATCACACAGATACACAGATACGTCAAACTTACAACACCCCCTATTTTCGTGGGGGTTAAAAAAAGTAAATTTTAAATATCCGATTTTTATATCTGTGCTTTTTCTAAATACAAACCATAGTTAAGTTTAACATGCATACTGTTCTAAATCGACAACTATATTAAACTTAAGAGCATTCGACTTTCAAGCTATTATGGAAAACGTTAATTTTGGCAGCTCAAGATTGCATCTAGAATAGCGAAGTTGAATAAGGTCGCTTTAAGTTATAAGATGACGTTCTTATTCGTTTAAATTTGAAATTTAAAATGAATTCCTATGTTTTATACCAAGTTACACGGACACTGCGATATAAATACAGATTATAACTATTTTTAAGTCAAACTTTTCGATTCATTTGCGTTAAAGATCATGTCACGTACCTTAAGTTTTAAATCTCCTTTCCTAAAATGTTTTGGCTTGACTTTGAAGTCGAGTCCTAAGCTGGTGGTCTCCAATCCGTCTTCATGAGTGACGTACGTTGGAGCAAGCAGGGCACTAGTTGGGGCTGGTTCCCCGTTGATGTACCAGGCGAGTCTTGTCGCAGGTCTCGACCTTCCAGAAGTGCAGTTGACCTGGACTCGGTCTCCTATCTGGTACTTCATGCGAGAGCCCGTGATTGTTGGACCCATTGTAGGTAAAGCTGGAATCAAATTGAGCAGTTACATTGATAGCATGAGCTTTGAAAGCTTATGGAGGCCATACACGATCAAGTATAATCAAGCTACCATGTAGCTATCTCAAACACACTGAACGCCGCGTCAAGTCAAACTGCAAATTTGACAAGTCCAACTGCAGACACGACAAGTCCACATTGTCATGATTGTGTATGGCCTCCATTAGTTCGAATCTTGCATGTAAAGTGTTCAAAATTATGTGCTTATTATTAATTAATTTCCTCTCCTTTGGAAAGGGAAACATTGTGAGCGCAGAGATTGCTTGAAGATGTATCAAGTCAATCAATCTGCACTTGGCCAGAGAGTGCCAGTGCACTAAGGCAGTTAGCACTCATATTTGTCGATTTTTTTATTATACATTACTCTTTTAAGTTAAAAAAACCTGATTTTAAAATTTCGGTAATTGTGCCATTCTACAACGGGTCCTACATTTTAGACTTAGTTCATTATCAGCTATAATATCTCACCAACAATGACCATATCTGCATGGTCCGAAACAGTGGGGAAGAGTGGTCGTTCACCAGACACTTCGCAACGGTACCTTCCACCGGTCTCCAGCACTGCAGGAGTTAGGGTCACATTTGATCCGTTGGGACTTGAATTCTGTAACAAATTGTAATTATATTACTAGATGATCCAACGGCTTTAATAACTAGTTCCGAGTTAGACGAGCAACCTGATGTTCAGTGGTCCGCGTTGACCATGGACATTATTAAAGGTCAATGATGCATTGCCAGCAACCGGGAAACTCGTATTATTGGCTTCGACCCATTAATTGCCCACTACTGGGTACGAGTCTCTCCGCTTGAGGAGGCCTAGAGCATACTCCACCACGCTGGTCCAGTGCAGATTGGTGGACTCGCATTATTTGGGTTATGATAATGACCAATTTATGAATTTTTACAGGAGCAGCGTTGGGAAGTAAATGATATTTTATAATTGTGAAAATAAACTATGCTCTCACGAAGCCAAAATTCAGTGTTAAAATAAATTGTTATCTTATTTGTTCCAATATAATAAAAGTGTTAATTCGAAAAATAAATGAGTTCGAAAATATTTTATGAAGGTGAGTAAGTGGCTTCGTAAACGTATTTTATAAATTTAATAATACCGTAAATATTTTACCGTTAACGTGCGCAAAACATCAATAAAATCCTTTGAAATTTTATGTCCACAGTGAAGTACTGTGATCATTAAATTCAATTAATTTTATGACTTGTGTTTTCGGTTGTGTGAAAAATTGATTATAAAATTCGATATAAAAGTCATCTAGTGTGCTTTAAGGAGCATCACTTTAAGGATTTTATTGTTTTATATTACGGAAATGATAAGAATTTTGTAGAATTGTAGGTTTTTAATTCGCATTTGAGTCCACTTCTTAAAGGACGGAAGATGGAACTGAGAGTAACATGATGTCAGATTAATACAAACACACATAATAAAGAAACAAAAGATGCGACATTCATGCGTCCGCATTGAGTCTTCGTACATTTTCTCTGCGTGAATTGCGTCTGTTTTCAGTAAAATAGGACTGTGTAAAACCACAACTTCAAAATAGAAGCACTTGGATTTATGTAAAAAACTTCTGAAAGTTAAATAGTGACGAGTAATTCAACATCATTGCTTATTTTCCGTGCCAAGTATCTGTGATATCAATTACAAAAAAATAAAAAGTGAATTGCCTTCAAAATTACTTTAAAAACTGAAAAATTATTTAATGAATAAACTGAACCTTCTACGTATAAAATTTCTGAAAGTAATATTATATTAAATACATACCTACCTACGATTGAAATGTTTTTAGCCTTGCGTTACATCTTGCACAAAATATTTTGGTATTTTATTTCAAAAACAAGAAAAGAAACCAAAATATTTCGCAAAAAGGCCAATTCGAGCCAGCTGTGCTGTCGCTGCACTATTACTTGAATTAATCCTCTTAATTTATAAATATAGCCAAGCGCAGTGGTACAAAGTAACGTGTATTTCCGATTTCATTATAAAATGCACTCTCCGCGTTGATTAAATGACATTACTTTGCTTAATGAGATTATTTTTGTTGATCATAATAATATTACGTGCATTGTTAAGTATATTCGAGCGGGTAGTATTATTTATGTAAAACTCTGTTTCAACGTGATAATGAGGTGAAATTGAATTTAGATTGGCTTAATGAGGATGGAATATGTGGATGGAGTTAAGATGGATTATCAAAGTGGTGAATATTGAACATAATATAAATTGTTGTGTTGAAGATAATGATCATTACGATGTTAATTAATTAACAGCGAAACTAACTAGTGTTGAAAGATATATTTCCTCACTATTGTATCACTAGGGCAACTTAACAATAGTAGTTCTTAAGCTGCCCTAGTGATTCCGATAGAAAAACGCCGAAAATAACTACTATTGATTGAGATCAGTCTCGGTAACCCGGTCGATTAAGATTGGGGAAGCTGTCAGGCTACGAATGTCTTAAAATATCAACACTTCAATTAAAGCATAAAGCCTTTGCCTCGCTCCATGAGCAGAAGGTATCTTGAATAGAAATCGTTGGTTTAGAATTTGGAATACACAGTACCATAAACAAAATTACTTAAATATGCTAGTCGTTCAAGCTTTCGACTCAGTCTATATAAAATAGCATATAAGTACATGGAATGGAGTGCAAAGCATACTCCGATTGTATGAGAAACTTTTATGAATTTCCTCATTGCAAGCCTCGAATACTCCCCAGGTACACCATATTAAGCAAAAATTAATAAAAGCAAGCTGTAGAGATGAAAATTTGGTTTCGTTGTTAATCCCCGGCGTGCGCGGTCTGAAAAATACATCAGTTCGTCATACGAGGAACAAAACGTACAAAGAACAACAAGGAACAAGGTACAATAAGTGTTTAATGCACAACCGTAGTGACGTAGCACGTAGTGATTGCAAGTTGCAAGTTTAAAGTGGCGCCCGGGAGCAGGTAATTGAAGGAAAGTCGAAATGGCTTCGTCTGAGCGCGGGTTTGTTTACCACTCTCCACATTGCAATATCCGCTCCAATTTTGTGTAAGATAAGTATACGTTTGTTCTCATGGACCTAAGTAAACGACGCTTCTGGATTAATTTAATTACAACGCTTTGTACTGACGGCAATATTTGATCTGGTCTGTCCAATGTATGTCCAGGAAATTTCCTATGCTCTGTGGATTAATATGAACATTAATGTTAAAATGTTATCGCAGCGAGAACGTTATTAGGTGCCGAACGAATTTATGTAGATATTATTTTAATATGTTTATCTATGAACCAGTATGTGAGGATGATTTCGAAATTACAAAGTATTAATAATAATATTCCTGTTATTATAAATTGTTTCTAAAAATTTTACATAGTTTATGGACCCTATTACAATAATTACATTATCGCCTCGACGCACAAAGTAGGTCAAATTTAATTAGTAAGATTACACAGACACATGAATAATAATTAATAAATAAGAGCTTTATAACATTTTAATAATAAAATTCATATTCAAAAGAATTTAGTGTGTATGATGAAAAGTTCGTTCTCTTGGAAGTAATACCTAAGTGTACCTATCTAATAGGTCTTGCTAATGTGTTAAATTTCAACTCCGTAGGACACGAAGAGTTGAAATAATTCAGTCTAATAGCTGCCCATACGTACTCGTAGTAAATTAACAAACAAAGCAAGTTTAATCAAAGCATTAAGATACTAATAATTACCTCAACATCAACACCAGGTAGCAAGAACTTCCTGCGCGGTTCGACGTCTCTCGGCACATGTCGGAAGAACTCCTTGCCGTCCTTGTACCACTTGACGGAGTACAGCACGTCGCTGGGTCCCAACGCCCACCGGCATGACATCGTGGCCCGGGTCCCCAGGGGCACGTGTGTTGGCACTCGGAGCTCCAGGAGCTCTAGGCTTGATGCACCGTACTCTGCAAAGAGGATAATATATTAGTTACTTACCAAGACAAAGTAGGGGATATGGTTCATGTTCAGGTTTCAGTTTATATGGATCACTAAAAACCCCCGACTCAAAAAAAGAAATAAAAGTCTGAATAGGTAAAAAGTAAAAAATCATATTAAAATAAATTCATCCTCTCTTCCACCCCTCCATAACTATTAAATAGCTGAATCAATGTTCTACAAACATAGCCTAAAAAATTAAAAAAAAGGTAACTAAATCAAAATCGGTTCATCCGTTCGAGAGCTATGATGACATGTAGACAGAGTTACAGACAAACAGAGTTACAGACACACATGTCAAACTTATAATACACACCTCGTTTTGGTGTCAGGGGTCAAAAATAGTAATTTATAATGGCAGATCTGAAATTAGTCAAGTTTAGCTACAGTGGGTGCCATTGGTAGGTCAATGGATTACCGCTACTAGCAAAACAATTTTGAGCGCTTCCGTACTCCAGAGGGCACGTTGAACCGTCGGTCTCGTTGTTATCATTAGAGAGACCTTGGTGGTACAAAACTTCCAACACTTGAGTTGGTCACTAGTCTCTTAATCAGTCTGTACTCGATCAGCGTGGCAGAGTTAGTAGTCTACCCTTGGCCCTATAGTGGGCCATTAATAGTTCGAAACGAAAGAACTCGCGTACTTTGCACTCTATACAATAATTTCAGCAGTTTATACAACAAAAGAGAACAAAGTAGACACCCAGACGGTAAAAATATCACCCGCGTTTCATTTGGACAACTAAAAAGAATTGACGATACCGCGTTAGGTCAATACTCCGTCTTAGAGCACTGCAGAGTAATGGTTTTAATAATACTGACACCAATATATTGCTATTCATTTCTGACAGGCGCTTTAAATTTACCCCATTTTATTGTTAACACAATGTTTTTGTACTGGTTTTTAATCATAGTATTGATATAAATAACTTTTAAAATACTTTAGTTATTTTGATATGTTGTAACCACAGGAATATATTTAAATTATTCCTTTTATTTAAATTATGAAATCTTCCTATATTAAAATTTCAAAAAAATTTTAGCTGCTACCTAATTTACTAAAAAATATATTACTTCAAACGCAACTAACTCCTAATTAGATTAGAGTAATTGAAATGCACATCGCCACACTCGTGCGACGTTTCATGGTCATCATAACTGTAAAACCGTCACCGCTAAAAATATTGAGCCGCTCACGCCCCTAGATATTTAAGTACCTACTTTGTATACTGTATTTTATTTGCCTGTAGGTAACATGTTATGAAGGCAGAAATCCATTAAACGCCACGTCAAATAATTTCCCATGTGACGCGCGCTCGCGGCCCGTAAAAGAGCCACTATTGCCGCCGCCGTGCCGCCCAGCGTTGGATAATATTACTTTACGAGTCGCGGGTGGAGCGAAAATGTAAGTAAATTGGTGAATAATGACGACATACTCACTTCTAATATGTTGTCTAATAATATCAGAAAAGTAACGTGCTTGTATGCGTGAATCGTAAATGGCTTCAACTCATTAATGGCCCACTACTAGGCACGCGTCTCTCTTCTTCAAGAGGCCTAGAGAATACTCCACCACGCTGCTCCAGTGCGGATTGGTGGTGGGGTTAGTGGCCAACCCGAGTGTCGGAAGTTTTTAAACTGCCCAAGAGACTCCGACATGGCTTAACGACTGTTATCTTATGATAACAACCGGGACCAACCGATTTACGTGCCCTGCGAAGCACGGAAACGCTCAAGAATTTTTGCCACTAGCGGTCACCCATCCAACTACCGTACGCGCCCGTTGTTGCTTAACTTTCAGGGCTATGAGCGCTTCAATCGTAAATAAACTATGTCTATTAGAAAAGGTAACCTCGGTAGTTTCTTGCCGCTTTTCACGATATGGATTTGTTGAAGCGATGGCGTAGAGTGACTTTCAAAAAGCGTTTGTAACAAACCTACTTCTAATAAAACTTACTTCATTTCATTTCATATAATTATTCAGAAGTATTTAACGATAATTTTCTCATCTACGTAGAAATAAGAACTCTTTAGTTCGATGGGTGACCGCTAATGGCATAAATTGCTTGAGCGCTTTCGTGATTCGGAGGGCACGTAAAACAGTCGGTTATACGGTCCCGGGTAGGTACGCATCCTCAGTTATCAAAACAGTTCCGTCTTCCGTGCCCTGTAGTGGATCAGTATTGGGTTGTAGCTAGAAAAGTACTTTAGCATTATTAAAACGAAAAAGATGCTTCTGAATGAAAGCTTTACCAAAAATTTTATGTAATTTTTGGCTACATACTCATAAGACTACAATTATTAAACTACAATAAAGTAAAAGCATAAGTTCTGTGAGTAAAAACAAGATGAAAGAGAAAATAAAAACATACTCGTAAAAAACGAAACAAAATTTAAAATGTGTATCTGTAATTTTCCGCGTGTTGTTAGATAGCAATTTTACAACACTTGGTACTTTAAAATAAAATGTCTAAACGCAATTATCTCAAAAAGCACTGCGAAGATTTTCATTTAGTTTTTAACAATTTCATGAAAAATATTTTAGTGTTAATATACAGGGAGCCCCGTAATTATACAGCAAATTAGATGTGGGTGATACAGGAGTTCATTTTGCATCAGGTCCACAACATTTTATTGTCCTAGGCCTAGTACTTCAAGAAAAAATCACGAAAAACAAAGAATAATAATATCGGTAGCGGTTACTATTTTCGTGATTCTTAGATCATATTTACGAAGCGCGGAAGCAGAATTTACTGAATTAATTAACAAAATCTAAAACAATACAAGCACAGTAATAACAATTGTTTATTAATTTAAACAGTAAATTTTCAAATTAATTTCTGTGGCCGACACGAGAGAACTCGGAGCTGAACTTCGTCACAGTGAGGGTACTTAAACGGTGCCTCTTTATTACGGTCAAAGCACGGCTCGGTATTATGGCGGTAAGTATTCCGAAGCAGCGTTCTCCATGAGTTTTGTTTTTAAACAGGATATTCTTTTACCCCCCCCCCCCCCCCGCCCCCTTCCCCAAGATGGGTGTTATAAGTTTGACGTGCCTGTGTCTGTCTGTGGCATCGTAGCCCCTAACGATGGACCGATATTCATGCGGTATTTTTGTTTGAAAGCTGACGTAATCGATATGGTTGTTAGCTATATTGTGTGAAAATGAAAGGGTCGGGTTTCTTTAGAATGTTCTTTTTTATGTAAATAAAAATGCCAATAATCGAGCAGATGAGACACCTAAAAATTACAGTTGACGTTGTATATTAACATAAGATGCTTCACTGATACGATGTCTGACAAGAAGAAAGATGGGACTCGCTTAATAGATAAAGGATGACCTTTACAACCTTCTTCTTGTGATATTGTTATGTCACTCATTTTTCTTTTTTATGTATACACCTGTCCCCGATAATTCCAAAATATGGTATCCCTAACTATGTTACGACGTAATCCTAGTTTGGGAGGGTGATTATGGTGAATACGGCGTTTGTATATTTACGCTCGGAAAGTTAAATTTTCAAGTAGTAAACAGATTGCCTCGTTAATTTGGGCAATTTTCAACGCGTTTTATTTGAGCTATTTTATGTTTTGCATTCCTAAAAACACTTTTAACATTCAGGGATTTAAATTTTGATAAATACTCAAAATATTCCGGATATTTTTAATACTGAATACGAAGGCTGTATTCCGGCTGGGGCTTGAGGGCCGGTTCTTTCTTTCTTTTTCTTCCTTCTTTCTTGGCCGGCAATGCATCAGTGATGCTTATGGTGTGGCTGATGTCCATGGGCGTCGTTAGCCACTTACCATCAGGTGGATCGTCAGCTCGTTTGCTGGCTATTAATAATTTTTTCGTAATATTTACGCCACCGGATCGTCAAATTAGCGAATGAACATTTTTTGAACTTAAATTGTAGTCTTTTAATCTAACGCCATCGATGTCTAACGCTGACCAAACACGATCAATTATACTTGTCAAGTTTGCAGCGGACTTGACGCGGCATCCAGTAAACTTGACTATGACTATGGCTATCTGACTTTACAATAGCTATCTCATGCAAACTGGATGCCGCATCAAGTCAAATTGCAAACTTGACAAGTATACTTGATCGTATATGGTCAGCTTACAGTACTTCAAACGTAAAATAACACATGGATCAATTTTACAGTCTGAGTTATTATAAGAACATAGTCATAGAAAGGTTTTGCAAGCTTACTAGGGTTTATTGTCTATTCCAATGCTGTAGTCCATTCAATTCAGAACGCCGTGATATTAAAACGCATCGACATCACAAGAAAACAAGCTTCAATAAGGATGAAGGTGCCTTTGAAGGATCGAGCAACGTCCACTATCTCTTGTCCGGGCTACTCGTAGCTGGGAGTGAACGGATTTCCCGGTATTCATTTAACTTGACGTTATACCGTGGACAATACAACTGAACGTTACGTTAAATTAATATGCAGTTTTGTTGCAACATCTATGAATGAAAAATATATTTATTGACATAAATTTAAAACAGGAAAACACACATGAAGCCCTAGACCCCATACTAAGATTCCCAACCTCTTCTATTACATTACATATACATTTCGTCCACCCTGCCTAAAAATCTTTGTCCTATGTAATTTTCCGCTATTTAGGTTGTCTGCAACTGCATTAGCAATAAGACCGCCGATTGTTTTCTTATTTTTATATATTATATTTTATTGTGTTGAAATTGGTGAACAATAAAGAATATTTGTATTTGTATTGTATTGCATTATTCTACAGTCTGTGAGGTAAGTAACTCTGCGTTTCATTGTGTGTGTGTGTGTGTTATTCTATATTTTTCCTATCAAATAGTAAAGATAAAAAATGTACCGGTGTACATACCCCATACTAAGATTCCCAACCTCTTCTATTACATTACATATACATTTCGTCCACCCTGCCTAAAAATCTTTGTCCTATGTAATTTTCCGCTATTTAGGTTGTCTGCAACTGCATTAGCAATAAGACCGCCGATTGTTTTCTTATTTTTATATATTATATTTTATTGTGTTGAAATTGGTGAACAATAAAGAATATTTGTATTTGTATTGTATTGCATTATTCTACAGTCTGTGAGGTAAGTAACTCTGCGTTTCATTGTGTGTGTGTGTGTGTTATTCTATATTTTTCCTATCAAATAGTAAAGATAAAAAATGTACCGGTGTAACATCGTTTAAAAAAAACATTATTCGTAACTTCAACCCATTAATGGCACACTACTAACGGGTCTCTCTTGGCTTTAACATACTCAACCACGCTGCTCCAGTGCGGATCGTTGGAGGATCAGTGTCCAACTCAAATGTCAGAAGTTTTCATTCCGCTCGGGGGCCTCCCACGCCCCACAGCCCAAGGGTTTTACAACAACAGAACTGTTATCTTAAGACAGGATAATTTGTTTAGATGTAGATATTTTTATGTGTAAGCATCTAATCATACTCGTATCGTATGGTATTGTCGAGAATATGTAAAAACAGTAGTTGTTGCTTTATTTATTTCTGCTATAACTAAAACTTACGAACCAATACCTCACGTCAAGATTGTCTAGTCTACTGACTGTCTAAGACGGTACTAGAAAGAGTACCATTTACAAAAATACTTTACATTTCAGAAGTGGTATAGACAACGCTACGCTTACAGCTTACCCTCTTCAATGTGTTATACAATCCTCAAACTACACTCAACAGCGTGTTTCAGCGTTCAATTTACTAACGCCATCTATCGGCACAGTTGTCAACTAGGTTCGTCTGTTTTCTTATATCTTGCTGGACATTACAAAATGACCTATTGTAGACCAGTGCCGATAATTTTTGAAACCACAAAAAATAATAGTAGGATGAAACCCATTGCAAAAGGAAGAGAATATAACAAAAATGAAAGGAAAAATAATTTACAAATAATTGCAAAAAACATGCAAAAATAGTTATCGTTTCATTGCATTTTCTGAGAACATTTAACATAGTAGTGTATATTTTTATATACCATCAGAAAGAAGAGATTTCAACGAACAACAAGCCCACCGACTTTTTAAAAAAGCAGATATCTAGGTGGGTGAATTTTCGATTGAAAATTAGGGTGCTTTTTCGATATTAAGTCAAAATAAGGTGAAAAAATCATTGAAGTATTATTACTAACGTATAGAACCGACACCGCGAACACCATGTATGCCCCAATGCATTGGCGCCACGTGACTTCAATAGATTCGTTCGATTTTGAAAGGAAAACCGGCGGCTCAATTTTGAAAATCGAACCTCCCGGGCGGGACACATTTTGTTCGAGATGTATGTTCTATGACATTATACTTCAATGGAAAAAATAAATATTTCAAATCAAAAAAATACAGTATATTTGGGACATACAAAGGTAAGTTTTCACCAAACTTCGTGAAAAAAATAAATATTTTTATGAACAATAAAAATAAAAAACCAAAAAGTTGATTATTTGAATTTTTCACATACCTAAGTTTTGAGGTTATGTAAAAAAGCATAAATAAGTTGTAGATCTTTTTATTATCTACAACTTTGACACTTAACTTTTTTCCATAGGACTTGTAGTTTTGCCGGAAATTGAGATAAACCGTTTTTTACCCTTTTTACCCCTTCCCCCACTTCCCGACCTCAGATCGCCCGTAAATTATTTTTCCTTACATTTTTGTTTTTATTTCTTCCTTTTGCAATGGGTTTCATCCTACTATTATTTTTTTTATTTTTTACCCTTTTCAAAGGTATCGGCACTGGTCTATAATAGACCAATTTTAAATAAAAAACGACCAAGCACGAGTCAGACACGCACACAAACAGTTCCGTAGTCAATCCGTACCACCGAGCAATATTTTACGCGGAAAAAAAGACCTTAACTGTAGGGTATTTTATCTGAACTTCATTTAATTTTAATATTTGTAGCATAATCATTAAGCTAGCCAATTGTACCATGATTTTGTGGTGAATAAAGTTTAAATAAATAAATAACGACAGGAACGGGTTGTACGTGCCCTCCGAAGTACGGAAGCGCTCAAAAATTTTTGCCACTAGCGGTCACCCATCCAACAACTTCATAATTATGATAGATAATTATAGGATGAGAATCATTGAGATAATTATTGGATGAGAATCATTGAATAGAAATAACCCTTACATACACCACACCAGGTCTTAGGCCGTAGGTCTAGGCTATGATTAGGCTGATGATTAGGCGAGATGGGTTACAGCTAGTGGCAAAAAAAAATTCTTAAGCGTTTCCGTGCTTCGGAGGGCACGTAAAGCCGTCGGTCCCGGTTGTTATCATAAGATAACAGTCGTTAAGCCGTATCAGAGACCCTCGGGTGGTTTGAAAACTTCCGACACTCGGGTTGGCCACTAATCCCTCCACCAATCCGCACTGGAGCAGCGTGGTGAAGTATGCTCTAGGCCTCCTCAAGAGGAGAGACCCGTGTCCAGTAGTGGAACATTAATGGGTTGAGGCCATGTTCTAAAGTTTTGGGAGTTTGTTATATCGTATTATTATAGTATTTTATTTAAACCAATTAAGCACAAGACATCTTTGATCTACTTTACAAAATTCTACGTGAAAAATTCTATTCAAATCAATTTAGCCATTTTTGCATTATTGAATGAAATAAATAAATACATGAGAGGTGTCAAGGGACACCCGGATGGAACGAAGTTCCTTTCGATTTAAGTATTGTTGAATCACGATAGTAGCGCCATCTCTGTAAAACTCTCAGAATCACTTCAAAAAAAGTGTCGTCATTCGTAAGAATCAAAAAGTGTCGTATTTTTCCGTCTAGCCCCCTTTTACAACGCGCGATAAGGAACTTCGTTCTAAAACCTACAAATTGTCACATTTATAACATTAGTAGAAGCTGTAGAAGCCCCAGTATAAACCATACAATATGGTAAATATTCTTGAATTCACACTGAAAACAGTGTTGATGTAACGAGAAATAATTGCAATATGATCTCAGTAATTGTCGGGCAGCTTTTTATGTTAAAACCGTTAACATACTACGTACTATATTATAATAATTTAAATAACATAAAAGTGTTTAAGTGTGAATGAATGAGTATTATTATTTACCGGTGGTGAAATCGTTAGTGAAGACAATTGCTGACCAAACACGATCAAGTATACTTGTCAAGTTTGGAGCGGACTTGACGCGGCATCCAGTAACCTTGACGATGTATGGCCACGGTATGGCTATCTGGCTGTATAGCTATCTCATGCACACTGGATCCGCATCAAGTCAAACTGCAAACTTGACAAGCACACTTGATCATGTATGGTCAGATTTACCTACTAATATAAATAAAATAATATAAATAAAAATGTGAGTTTCTGAGGATGTATGATGTATTTTTATTAGTCTTTCACGCAAAAACGACTAAACAGATTTTCATTTTTAGTTCACTGATTCTGGAATAAGATTTTCAAATTTTCAAATCGCTTTTGTGAAACATTCTAATAAAACTAGCTTTATTTTACGGGCAATTCTATTATGATAAAAAAACTCGCTAAGATGTATTCGCTAGTATCGAGCTAGCTAAAACTACCTACTGTCGAGTTAAGACCATTAACAACGTATCGGATTATGTGTCTGGGTGTACATACATACGAGTACGTACAGCGCTAAGAAGTGCACTCGATGCGCTTGTTACTATAAGTGGACTTGCCCATACCATTATTATAACAATATAGCGTTTTGTTAGAGAAAAGTTCGAAATAATATGATATTTCAGCCAGCATATTTAACTTAAACTGGCTTATAAAACTACATCTCTAAATATAAAAAGGTATGTTTATATTTCCCAGTAAACTCCGAAACAACTGGGTCAATATTGATGACATTTTCAGGTAATCTTTAGATTAGCCCAGCAGGTGATCCTGTGATGTTTGGTAGCGATAGGATCAACAGAAATAAATGCGCCTTTTGTCAGGTTTTTGAATAGGTTTTTTACACACGTAACACATAATCCAGTCTTCAACGGGGGGATATATATATTTATCTCTACAAAAAATACAAAAGTAGTTTTCATTTTCCTTTTCGCCTTTTTCTTTTCCTTTTTCTTTCTTATTTTGACTAGAGTCACTAAAGTTTTTTATGTTTCTGAAATTCCTTAATACTTTTTTGGTTTCTTTTTTTAAAGGTTTCTTATCACTACATTCCAATTATTTTATTTGAGATCCTTTTTTTGGCATTTTTTCTGGTTTTTTTTTTCTTGATTTCTTCTGCTTTAGCTCTTTTTCTGTTTTTCTTTTCCTCTAACTGGACTTTTATAGGAGTGCTCGTAAGAATAGTTGATTTTGTCTTCCTGATATTGCGTTTTGATATTTTTGGGGAAATAATAGGCAATTCAATGATCTCGGATAGGGAAACTGCACGCGTGCTTATGTCATCGCTTTGTGAGTTAACAGGAACTGTTTCGGAAGCCTGGACATCAAGATCTTCAACACTGTGAACTTGGGCGACTGCAGTTATATGGGCATGACTGTGAGCATCAGGAGCTTGTTGAACGTCAGTTGCTTGGTTATCTGAAGGTTGGGTATTCATAAGAACGTTTTGTGTTGGATTTATTGTTGTTTGTGCGGTATTCTGAGATATATATGGCTGAATTGAATCTTACTCAATGGGGCGCAAGGGATATATTCCTGCAGACCTACATCCACTTGCAGGCTTTTCAAGGTTACTGCAACGATTAAAAGCATTTGTAAACAATTCGACTATGTCATATTGTGTAATTGGCTGTCCAAACCGATCTGCCATATGATTTTCACACTCTAGATTGTATTCAGTCTTGAGAGGGCCAAAATATGTCAAGTCCAAGGGTTGGAATTTATGTGAGGTGTATGGTGGCGGAGTTAGCATAATGATTCCATGTTCTCTGCAGAGTGAGAATGCATCAAGGCTTATATGACTCTCATGGTTATCTAAAATGAGCAAAACGGGGTCTACCTTTGAAGGCTTTGCGTATGAAATGAAATGATGTAGCCAATAAACAAATAGGCTTTCATTTTTGGAACATTATAAGTTTCTGCTGCTTTGCCGATCCTGAGTTTTTTGGTTTTAACATCGTCTATAGCCTTTTTGAAATCTTCAAGACTGTACTTCGGTTTGGTCTTTCGTTTGTAATTACGAGGCATCTGAAACGATATTTAAAAAAAAGATGAACGGGGAACCAACAAAAGGGAGGGGGGTAATGCCGAACGATCGAGATTGCCCGACATGGAGTGCTCGCCTTTACCCCGCAGGATCGAAAACAATAAAATGGAAAATAAAAATGAGGTTATATTTCTTTTGCCGATTACGTCATTGCCATTTAGCTGATTAATATGTGAGTATTCCACTATGTAAAAGTTAAATTACTACTGTAGATAGATATAAAGCAACATCAACTTGAATGTACCAAAAAAGTTACATCAAAAACATGCAAAATATTGAAAAATACATACCTTGACAGGTATATGCGTCCACGTCTCGCGTGTTGTCGACTGGCACTAGTGGTGGCGTGATCTCCGGAATGGCGGAAAGTAAAATATGTCTATCTCTTTCTAACACATTAAAACGATTGGATTCGGGATTACCCAGCGTTCGCGTTTCCCCCACTCTCCCCTATACATATTTATTTTACTCTAAATCAACAGTAGAAAAAAGTTAGTTCTTGTCATAAAGAATTATTTGTCATAATCCTTTAAAAAAAATTCAAAAAATATTCCTTTTTGAGAGCATTCCGTTGCATGCGCTGCGTAAACGGTTTAAGTTACGCAAAAATCATGTATGATGGAATTGTTCCAGACAGGGGGAAGGAGAGGGCGGGAAACGGAGAGGGAATTTAATGGTCTCTGATTTTTTAAACTTACCAAAACCATAAAAGTTAAAAGTAACAACAAAGTAAATTCATTGATTGTTAGGAGATCGCTGGGTCAGCTAGCGACATATACATAAAGATCTGCGCAATATTATTGGTCGAAGTTACACATCGACAACATGCGTGTGAGTCAAGACAAACGTCAATCAGGCCTAGGACTGATAGAAATTATTCATCCAATGTCACGCGATCCTTCAAAGCTCTTGTTCAAATCCTCGCAAAGTTCTTGTTCCCGACCAACGCTGCGACGCACAGTGGGACGAAAATAGGGGTTTCATAGACTTAGGATTTTTTTGTTAAAATTTGTTTGTTTCTTGTCGCAAACTGACGTAGAACCTTTTTGGAAGCCACAAAATTACCATATTTATGCACCGCAGGCGACTATAACACGAAAAAATTTTTTTTTAATTAAATTTGTATGGAACACAACAGACAAACCGATTTTATTCGAGACTGAGGAGAGTGCCCCTAATTCCCTCTGGTACGATTATTGCCACTATTTTTCTCTATTTTTTGACATATCGCACGTTGCGCGCACTCGATAGACTTTGGGTGAAAAAAAATGAAATGTGTTTTTTTATTGTTTTTCATTTTTTGCACGTTATTTTTTATGCTTAAGGGCCTTCAAGGCGCTATTTATTACTAGGCATGTTATCTAAAACGAGCTACTGCTATAACTTACCAATTTAATAACAGTTTACCGGCTAACCTGCCATTGTATAATAGGTTACATGGTTATTTAATCACTTACTAATGACGATCCCTGTGTTCATCAATTAAGTCAATGAGCTCGACTTGATGTTGTCAGTACTCGGCTGATTATTGTTACTATTTTAATTATTATTGCATCTACTTAACTAATAGGTTACATGGTTATTTAATCACACACTAATGACGATTCATGTTTTCATCAATTAAGTAATGAGTTCGACTTAATTAATGTTGTCTGTACTCGGCTCATTATTGTTACTATTTTAATTATTATTGCACCTACTTATTACCCTATCGCCTCATAGTCCCAGTCCCATTATGATGGCTAAAGCAAGTATAAATACAGGGAGCACTGTATATTTACTTTAGTTAAATTTTAACTACTCTCTGTAAAACTTTGCCAGTAATCATTGTGAAAATGGAAACTTCTACTTTAAAAACAAATTTGGACCTTTATTTGATACTGAAGCAATCTGGAAAGCTTGGAAACTATTTAAGAATGTTCGAGACTATTCAGTCTCAGTTGAGTCTAAGATTGTCAGAAGAAGATATAGACATTCTCCAGGAATTCTGTCGAAGATTTAGTCAGTCTGTATTGAAGAAATGGAAGTTGGCGAAATGTAACACAGACTATTTCCGAAAACTTTACGCGGATTGGTTGGATCATAATATTGAGTGGCCAACTTGCGTACGTGAAAATCTACGGCCACAGTGGTCTTTTCCTGAACTTCAAGTAACGAGTGAACCCGGTGATTTTTGTCTACCTTCTACAAGTGCATCAGTTGGAACATCAACTTCAACTCTAAGTCCACGTAAACCATTCACAGATATTGGAACGAAACAGAAGATACGAAGGATTGAAAATTTACAATATCAAGACCGAGAAGGCTTTGAATTGGCGTATGCCACTGTTGCTAAATTTAAACAAGAAGGTAAAGATAATTTGGCAGCAGCAATAGATATTCTTTTAAAAAACCCAAAAGAAGCTAATAACATTGTTCAACGGACAAAAGGAACGAAGAAGTTTACACTTACCCCTGCGAAAGCACTCGGCCTATATGACTTTGAGGGAATCTACTCTACGTGAAGATTTCACAGATAGATATCCTTCGTATTACAAAGTCCGACAAGCTAAGATGGATTGTTACCCTCCAAAAGAAGCAATAATGATAACAGACAGAATTGCCAAAGTGTCTCTTCAAGCACTTTTAGATATTACTGCTGCTAGAATTATACAAAGTTTACCACAAGTGGGGATTCGATGGAGCTTCAAGCCAGAGCAGGTATAAACAAAACATCGAAGGGGAAGAAAGCAGCGATGACAGTGATGAATCATTTTTTATGGCAACTTTAGTTCCACTAAAACTTACTGCAGCGGAAGAAGTCATATGGGAGAACCCGAGACCGTGTTCGGCATTGTATTGCCGTCCAATACAGTTTCTCTTCTTAAAAGAGTCTAAAGTTCTAGTACAAGAACAGTTGGCCATAATGGAAGATGAAATAAAAAACCTTAAAGTTACCCTATACGAAAATAATGAAATCAATCATAGTCTATTAATGACCATGATCGACGGGAAGGTATGTACCTATCTTTCAGACGCCAAATCTCCTGCAACTTGTTATTTGTGCTTGGCAAAACCTTCTGAAATGAATGACTTGGAGACAGTTGCGCAAAGACAAGTGCAAACTGATCTCTACAAATTTGGATTATCTTCTCTGCATGCTCGTATTAATTGTATGGAATGCCTGCTTCATATTTCATACAGACTAGATTTGAAAACATGGTCTATAAGAGGAGAAAACAAGCTTGTATTAGAGGCAAAGAAAAAGGAAATTCAATCTAAATTCCGGGAAGAATTAGGTTTGCTGGTCGATAAAGTAAAACAAGGATCAGGAACAACAAACGATGGGAACACGGCAAGAAAATTTTTTGAGTTTCCAGAAAAAACTGCTGCCATTACCGGCTCGGATGAAAAGCTCATACGCAGATTTGCAGTAATTTTACAAGTGATAGCATCGGGCGAAATTATCGACATAGAAAAATTCAAAGAATATACTCGAAAAACTGCAGAAAGGTATATCGAGCTGTACAATTGGTACTATATGTCAGCAACGGTACATAAGATCCTTATGCATGGTGCTGACATAGCCAATGTAGCAATTGTACCTATCGGAAAACTTTCCGAAGAAGCCTCAGAAGCTATAAATAAAGATTTCCGCAGGTACAGGGAGTTTCATTCTCGGAAGTCTAGCAGAGTTAATACTAATCAAGATATTTTGAACATGATGCTTCTTTCATCTGACCCATTAATTTCTTCCACTAGACCTGTACTCGATGCAGCTCAAAGGAAAAAGTTAAGTGCTGAAGCCCTAGGACTTTTAAAACTTAGTACAAAACATGTTGACATAGAATTTTTCGATGTAGGTACCATTGATCCTCAAACAGATACCGACTCAGAATATGAAATGGATGAGTAGTTGTATCAATGTGTTTATTTTTTTTTCTAACCTAGTCACTTGTGTTGTTACTAGGGCTCTTGGCTTTTATATCTTAAGATTTTAGAAATGATTTTTTTGGGACCAACTTTAGATAACCATACATAATTTAGCCTGTTGTAGTAATTTACCTAGTGAGTAACTTGTAGATTATACGTATAAGTAGGATTATTTGTAATTTTGTAGGTAATGAATTTGTGAATAATGTAATAGATATTAATATTATGACAAATGATTGTTTTAAATGTAAGCTTTAAACCTTAAAAAGCAATGGGATTTGTAAGGTAATGCCCATCATAAAGTATTTGGGACTATGAGATAATGGTTGATAAGTAGGTGCAATAATAATTAAAATAGTAACAATAATGAGCCGAGTACAAACAATATTAAGTCGAGCTCATTGACGAAATTGATGAACACAGGTATTGTCATTAGTAACTGATTAAATAACCATGTAACCTATTATACAATGGCAGGTTAGCCGGTAAACTGGTATTAAATTGGTAAGTTATAGTAGTAGCTCGTTTTAGATAACGGGCCTAGTACCAAATAGGGCCTTGAAGGCCCTTAAGCATAAAAAATAACGTGCAAAAAATGAAAAACAATAATTAAAAAAACATTTCATTTTTTTTCACCCAAAGTCTATCGAGTGCGCGCAACGTGCGATATGTCAAAAAATAGAGAAAAATAGTGGCAATAATCGTACCAGAGGGAATTAGGGGCACTCTCCTCAGTCTCGAATAAAATCGGTTTTTCTGTTGTGTTCCATACAAATTTAATTTAAAAATTTTTTTTTCGTGTTATAGTCGCCTGCGGTGCATAAATATGGTACTGTTGTGGCTTCTAAAAAGGTTCTACGTCAGTTTGCGACAAGAAACAAACAAATTTTAACAAAAAAATCCTAAGTCTATGAAACCCGATTTTCGTCCCACTGTGCGACGTCGACGTAGGAAAAATTTGAGCCTTAACGTTGTCCTCGTCTAGTTTAACTAGAAGTAACACAACACGTAACTATTAAGTTACGTGTTGCCTGGATACCTACGCTGGGGAGATACGTGCTGATTTTTATGATACAGCTGCTCTTTACTAGTTTTCGTGTATTGAATTTTCACAACGATGAAGGAAAGTTTAATTCTTCCCTCTAAGTTTAGGCTTTTTTCGCTCATTGATATTGTTTTGAACTTCTTTTTGGTATCCTTGTAAATATGTATTTCCCGCCGATGAAAGTAAAACAAGTTGTACTTTTTTATCAAACAGATTTTTTATTATTAAATTCTAGATAAATACCACTGAATATTATATTATTATACAATAAGGAGTTAACACACTGTTCTCGTTTAGAACCACGTTAATAATTAAACAAAATTATCATTGATATCTATTTATAATATGTTTTTCATTGATTATATTACTGACTTATAATAATTATAATTTATGCCGAGTTGGATACTTTTGGGAACTCTTTTTACTTTAAAACTAGCTGTTACCCGCAGCTTCGCATGCGAAAATTATGTTTTACATTATTTGTACCTCTTTTATTCATAGAATTAAAGTACTCGTATTAAGCAATTTATATACTGAAACCCAAGATACAAACACAAAGGATTTCTTCGGGAGCATTTGAAGCAAATCAGTTGATGTTCAAAAAACAAATTCCATACAAACTTACATCCTGTATCCCAGGGAAACCTATAAATTTTTAGGGATGAAAAGTTTTTTAAAGTATGGTACAAAGTATAAGTAACAACTTTACCAATTTTCATAAAAATCGGTTCACGAAATTCGTAAGATGCCTGGACAGACATACAGATAGACAGACAATAATTTAAAAAAATATATTATTTTTGTGCTCTAATAACATGTTATAGTCCGCCCTAATTGAAATTTTGAAAAAATATTAAATGTACAGAAAATTTGCCCCTAGAGTTATAGATTTTATGATTATTTATTGTAACCACTGTACCTTTTACAGAAAAAAATAAAAAAACGGTGAAGTTTTATTGAAGAATTGATATTTAAGAATTTATGTTCTGAAACCTACAATCATAAAGGATTCTTCCGGTGGGTTTTAAAAATAAAGAATTTTGATATTCATTTGTTTTTTCTTCTGTTTCATTCAAAATTATGAAAAACTGGAAAATATGTACTCCATTTTGATGCTGAAGCATTTTGAAAATGTTCCATACAAACTTTCATCCTATTTTCCAATGGAAATCAATATTCCGGGATGAAACGTTTTCTAAACTATGACCCAGAGTATAAGTAGCAACTTTACTAATTTTCATCGAAATCCGTCCAAGGGTTGTGATGTGATGCCCGGACAGACAAAAAGACAAACACACTGACGTACAAAAATTCTAAAAAAATATTTTTGTGCTCTAACACGTTTTTAAGACACCTCTAATCAAAATTTTTAAAAATATTCAATGTACAGAAAATTTGCCCCTTGAGTTTTATTATAGTTATTAAGTTTTATTATTTTAGAAAACTACTGGAACGTTTTTCAGTGTATCCATTACAAAGTAACAAACAAATAAACCAAAAATCAAAACTTTCATATCAATTCACTTCATATTTCGTTATTTATATGGATTATAAATTTCAATATTAATTCCTCTCCCTCTTTCGCTTCCTCTCCTTCTCTCTTTTCCTCTCCCGCTCCCGGTTCCTCTCCCGCTTTCTATCCGTCTCCCTCTCCCTTTCCCTTACCCGGTCCCTCTCCCGCTTCCTGTCCCCTTCCCTCTCCCGCTGCCTATACCTCTCCCGCTTCCGGTCCATCTCTCACTTTCTGTTTCTCTCCCTCTCCCTTTCCCGCTCCCTCTCTCTCTCCCTCTCCCGCTCCCGGTCCCTCTCCTTCATCCTGCCCCTCTCCCCTCCTCCTTCCATCCGTAAAGCCTCCTACATGAAATTTTTGTTTCTCACTATAAGCTTACATATAAATTTTCAGATTTCTGAGTTCAAAAAATGACGTAGTTTCTTAAATATTTACAACCCCTTAGTTTTACTTCATATGCTGATGAATTTCGATGAAACCGTGATACAGTTATTTTTTGTGTCTTCCTATAACCTTATATGTATAAAAATTTTCACCCTCTTAACTTTAAAACTGACGAAGTTTCCATGCTAACTTGCGCCACCTTAATTAACCCTTTAGGGGATGATTTTACAAAAAAAAACGTAATATTTCCAAATTTTGTTTGTAATTTGGAGCTAATATAATATAAATTTTCATGTTTTTAACTTCGAAAATGACGAAGTTGCGTACTAAGATCCATCCCCTAAATTAACCCTTTAAGGGATGATTTTCCAAAGCACGTGTCAAAATTAACTTTTGTTTCTGACTATACCTAATCTTACGTAAAAATTTTCATATTTATAACTCTAAAACTGGCAAAGTTAATTTGTATGTAGTTGACTTTCAACCCCTATTTTTAGGGGATGAATTTCGAGAAAACCGTGACACAGTTATTTTTTGAGTCTGACTATAAGCTTATATACAAATTTTCACCCTTCTTACTTCAAAACTCACGAAGTTGCCATACTAACTTCCACTCTCTTATTTAACCCTTTAGGGGTTGATTTTTAAAAAAAAAATCCACATAACTTTTAAATTTTGTTTCTAATCTTGAACTAATATGTAAATGTCTTTAACATTCAAAATGATGAAGTTGCGTACTCAGTTCCATTAGCTAAATTAAGCCTTTAAGGGATGATTTTCAAAAAAATATGTATTAAAGTTAACTTTTATTCATAACTACAAACATACATAAAAATTGTCATATTTAGAACTCGAAAACTGGCGAAGTTGATTTGTATGTAGTTGGCTACCAACCCCTATTTTTAGGGAAATGAATTTCGAGAAACCAGTGATACATTTATTTTTGTGTCTAATTAATAAGCTTGTACATAAATTTTCACCCTTCTTACTTCAAAACTGAAGAAGTTCCCATACTAACTTGCGCCACCTTAATTAACCCTTTAAGGGATGATTTTCCAAAAAATGTGTTAAAGTTAACTTTTGTTTACAACTATGAACGTACATAAAAATTTTCATGTTTATAACTCTAATACTGACGAAGTTGGTTTGTATGAAAGTGACTTCCAACCGCTATTTTCACCCTTTAGGGGATGAATTTCCAAAAATCCAATAGCCTATCATATAGCCATCAGGAATAATGTAGCATTCTAATGGTGAAAGAATTTTTAAAATCGGTTCAGTAGTTTTTGAGTTTATTCGTTGCAAACATACAAAAATACAAAAATCCAAAGGTTTCCTCTTTATAATATTAGTAAAGATTGATGATCCTATAGCTTAGTGTGCTAACACTGAATGTATAGCAAGTAATTCCGGTAAAGTTTCTGGGTCTGATCAGTTATTTTTGTGGCAAATTAACGATAGATCATGCTGCTCCAGTGCAGATAGGTAGGACAAGTTTATTATGTCACCCTATGGGCTTAGAGAATTAGTAATCTAACGATAATAATCAGGATGACGATCCCGATCTAACGATCGAAACATAAAGACGATTGAAAGTCACAAGCCTTCCCATCATTTTATAGCTGGCATTAATAGATGAAAATTCCAAGTTATAGCAAGGGAAGACTCTCACACCGAAATGAACTGTAAAGGGGTAGCAGACAAGTGAAAATTAACTGTAAAAGTCACCACAATTACGAGTAAGTACTGTATGACAGCGTCTGAGTGTAACGTACGCCGTTTTCAAGCATACTTATGAGTGGAAAATTAATTTTTACTCCTCTGGTGTCAGACTGTAATACTCGTAATCTAGAGGTATCCGTCAAGTTAAATAATTAGTCTTTTTAAATTAACTAGTACTTCTATTAGCTACCTATTTCCGATGTAGAGATCAAACTATTTTATTTTGATTATTGAATAGAACTTCAAGTGATCGATTTCTGTACATGGCAAAAAAGTATAGTATAGTAAAAAGTATATGGTGATATTTATTAACGCAATAGATCTAATAAGAAGAATTTGCTTTGTTTGTCGGTTTGTCTGTGCGTTTGTTTTTGCGTTGAGTGTGATCCTGAGTCACTGACCACAGTGACCATATATTATCACCTATCCACTCGTTAGCCTATAGTTACTAAAAAATCGGGGCCCCTACGTGGGGGTGAATTTTTTTCTTGTCAACCCTATATTGTGGGCTATCGTTGAACAGGACTTTTAAAAATATGGGTCTACAAAGACCATTTTTCGATACAGGGGTCCATTTGCGAAATATTCAACTTGGATAAACTGACTTCGGAACTCTACATTGCGCGTGGTGGCCTAGCGTGAGATATATAATTTATTTATTTGTTTGTTTATTTAATTATTTATTTATTTATTTATTTATTTATTTACTCCAAAGTTACACTAACATTACAGGCAAAGCCTATGCGTAAGCATAATTAACAAACAAAAAAATTGTAATATTAACATTAAAAATCTGAAAATTTACATCTATACCTATTACTAAATAAATTAAAATTTCTATTCAAATATTAATTAAATTATACAAAAATCTGAACAATAAAGAAAAAAATTACTTAAGTTTAAATAAATATAAAAAAATATTTCCTATACAATTTCGATTTCTCCCTTTACACTTCTGTCGCAAGTCGCAAGGAACTTTGTTCCAGTAAACTATTAAATAAGTTAAGCGAAATGCGTTCAATATTGGCGTGGGCATAAATATTGCAGTTACATAAAGGCTTAATTATACACTACTATACTATACTTCTACTATACTACTACTATACTATACTAATATACTATAACTTCTGTTATATGTATAGGCAATTCACTTGACTCACAATAATCGATTTGGAATTAATTAAGTTAAATAGCCGACTAATTACGAATAATTACCCAATTGGCAACACACAACCGTTGTGCGTTTCATTAAGTTTCCGATGTCTTCTGTAGTTAATTCTTGCCCATTACTGTATTTAAGGATCGTAATGTACCGAAATCGCCCTTCCTCAGGCTTATATAAATAAATACATATAACTTGAATAAGGACCTAAATTTTAAGGATTGCATTAAAGGTAGTTAAATAATACTTAAAAAGTCAACTTTAGTACTACTTTAGAGCCTTATATGCGAAATGAAAAAGGTTGTTTTCTTAAAAAGGTTTTCTCTTAAGAAAACTATAATAGTTACACATATTGAAGACACTAGAGATGGCCATTTCTCGCCAGCTGATCCTCAAAATTATTGCATCTGATATAACCTCATAGCAGTCATAGCTTATAGTAAAAATATTATCTTGCCAAGTTTTTGGCGAGTTACTAGTTTAAACTAGATTTAACCCACATAAAGTTATTCTTTCGCCATCGGCTGATATCAAGTCGTTGCGTACACAATATGCCCGAAAAATAAATTTATTCATTGCCAAAGAACAAAATTCTGACGGCAGCACTTACCAATGTTTATTGAACAATATTTTTCTGGAACGGGTTCTTTGCATCTACACTCCCTACCGTAATCGGGCGAAGAATTGCAAATAAAAAAAATGTGATCCCCGCTTCGAATACGTAATGTAGACATCAGGTGTACCGATAACACGAGGACAGTGTTATGTATTGTTTCAATGTTATAAAAACACCTGACGTAACCTAAGTTATATACGCTTTTTGCATAAAAGCAAAGCAACAACCCGTAATTGTCCCACTGCTGGGCTCGGGGTCTCCTCTCACAATGTGAGGGGTACAGGCCATAGTCTACCACGCTGGCCAAGTGCGGATTGGTAGACTTCACACACCTTTGAAAACTTTATGGAGAACTCAAGCAAGTGATAATTAACTTGTAATACGCACATAATATTTGAAAATTAGAGGTGCGTGCCAGGTTTGAACCCGGGTCCCTGCGTTCGGGAGACCAACGTTCTAACCACTAGGCTATCACTGCTTCCTTCGCTTTTTGCATACTTTTATCAAAAATCAAAATCAAAATATTTCATTGTGGACTGTACGTATACAAATGTGGTAACGTGTTGGTAGTTTTATAAATCGCTACGTCCTACCCATTAAGGGCGTACAATGTTAACATAATTTAATAATACATTTTTACAATAAGAAAATCGGAGCAGTCTAATTATTACAAATATTACATTGTATCAGTAAATCTTCTTAATATATAATTATAAATTACGTGTCACGTTGTTATTCCTCGATGTACTCCTGAATTACTTAACCAAATTTAGTTAAATTTGTACACCATGTTCAGTTTGATCCAACTTGAAAGATAGAATAGCTTACATGTCAATTTATTAGTCGTTTATTGGTTGTAATACTTGTAATTATTGCTGAATTATATGGGAAATAAGAGAATCCATTCATTTTCGCGAAGTAAATGTTCTCTGTGGTGCATTTGGAAGCGCTCTCTGGGGTCCAGCGAAGGGTACCAAGTGCACGATCTTGCCGAATAACGTAGATACCATAAATGATCCCAGGCCGCTTGTTTTACGCATTGATGGGCTATGTATGTACCTAACTTAGTTAGTTCTTATGTGCCTTTACTGGGCTATTACTCTCATTCTAAAATCAATTAAAAAGTATTTTAAACATATTTATTTGATTTCAGTATTAAAGAGCCGATTACCGTGAATATTTACCAATTATAAAAAATATCTTAGTCATTTTGTACAACAATTGATCACTTAGGTATTTATTTTATTGTAAATCATTGAGAGTACACTAATTCAAATAAAAATTCATAATCATTTTGTGTATTATTAATGTAATTGTTCCACTTATACAAACAAGAAGACATGATGTCTTATCGTTTAGAATAAAAACATTATTCTTTCTCGTAATCCAATCGACCTTCCAACCTTGTAAAAATACTGGCAGAAAGCATGTTCTAGTTTTTTTTAATCATACAAAATCTCCCGGGAAAGAACACACGATATCTAGATTGTTCCAGAAGAGTTTTATAAAAGTTTAAAATAAAAATGAGAAGCGTACACGATACGTTGAGAATTCCCAACACGCCCAATACTGGCTAAGAATCGTTTTGGAAAATATTAGTTGTATACACTAGCCGTATTTTTACGCTTGAAGCGCTTGAAAATTACTGTTTATGTAAAACGGAAAATATAGCACCTTTAGAATTGAAGTAGCTTATCTAAGAATTTTAAGAAAATGACTTTTATATTTTGAACGACATAAAAATATGTATACTATGCCCAATAAATAATAAAAAATGACCCAATTCTTCAATTACATTTTTGGCGTTTACCAAAAAATACGAATTTTGGATATAATTCTAGAGGTACGACATATTTTTATGCCATTCAATGTATAAAAGTCATTTTCTTTAAAATTCTTAGATAAGCCACTTTAATTCAGTTAATAAACAACTTAATTCTGTGGTTATAAATGACTTAATCTTAGTAAAATTTTTATATAAATTTAAGATTAAAGTTTCGGTCATCTGTAATTTAGGAGAGAAAAAGTAGCTTTATGAAATAAAAAAAATCTTCAGATTTTATTTTTATAATAGACAAATGATTACTTACAGCATGTCTTTGAGTTAGATCATAGAAAATAATAAAATCCCTGAAGGACTTTAACAAAAAGAACCCTATTAATATACAAAACCAAAGAAAAATATATTAACCATAAACAAATGAATGTCACATGTGAAACGTGGGTTCTCTAAAGCTTTATACAACAGACAGCAGAATAACAATTCGAAACACATCCGTTTAAGTTTGGGATCTTTGCAGAATATTACGTAAACAGGACCCGATGTGCTGTAAATATTGCAAAGTACTGGCCAACTTAGCTCGTAACTTTCAACAGCATACTATGCCAGAAGTGAAACAATAAGTTGAATGCCTTTACATAATATCTTCGGGAAAGAGTTAAAACTAGACAAAACACATGTACGTTCGTAGCTATCGTTTATTGAAACTATGTCCACTTGGCGATATTGTCTTTTTACGTGTCGTAGTTCGAGACGAGTTTTCACAACAGTTTGTTCGTTTCAACACTAGGTTTCACAACATTTATGAAATAGCAATGAAATAGGTATGTTTATCGGCGTGGATTAAAAGAACATGCTGTAATCTTTAATTTCATTCGGACACTTACCACCTTACCACGAATAAATGTTTTGTTACAATCGTAATCGAGGATTAATTGTTAGAAAATACCGTTTGGCATTAAGTTTACCCATTCTGAATCTATTTTAAAATTTACAACGTACCTAATGCGGGAAATGTAGATGAGAATTTTATTTATTATATTTTTTATTTAAATATATTCGTGGAAATAAGTATTACTAGACGACCGATTTAGCTATCAAATCTCAAGTTATGTTATACTAATCGTAGGAGCCGTAAGTCAAACCACCCAATTAATGCCTGCATTGTATCTATCTATGTAATATATCTAATAATACAAGGTTATTACGATGCTGGCAAAGTTCGGGGCCCAACGCTTTCGGATAGTGTGAGTGATAAAGTTAATAATGTTATACAATAGGGTCAGGTTGTTGTTATCTCTCGCTATTGTAGGTGACCAAAATGAGTGTGAGGAATAAAGGATGACTCCATCTTTGAGTCCAACTAAACCAAATCGTGGTGACCCTGGGTGACCCTGAACAGACGAGGCTCTGGTAAACGTTTCCTCCTATTGGAGGTTGTAAGTCCACTCAGTTTTATCGCAACGGTACCTACTCGTGGTTGTAGGGTTTTCAGCTGCCTGATAAGCTACTGTCCTAAAGTCAACCGTGGAATGTTTTAGTCATAGTTTTATCGGTTAACCCTTTACAAGCTCTATCGCCCCTCAGTCTTCGTGAAGCAATAAATGCCGCTAGAGCCAACATACTAAAACGTTACACTATAAAATGTAGTATGTACCTACCGTAAAATGTAACACTGTAATGTCTTGTCAAATAAAATAAAGATACTGACTATGACGGTGATACGTTTCAGTCATTAGATCAGATTTCTGTTATTTAGTTATACGGCAAAATGTAAAATCCGCTGAAAATTCTACATTGTTTTGGTTACACAAAATGCAAAAACCTTTAGTAAAATTGCAAGCATCTATAGAAGTACAGTCTAATTAACATACCTACTTAACTTTAGCGGAACTCCATTGTGAAACGCAACGTTACGTTGGCAAGTAAAGAATATTTTACAATTTTATATTTTACGTAATAGACAGCCAAGGCAACAGGTGGGACGTATTTCACCTGATGGTAAGTAATTATGGTCCTCGTTAATAAAAGTGGGAGAAATTTATCAAATAAATCGCGCCTGCTTTAAGCTATAGCTGTAGAAAAATGATTAAAAGGGCTTATTTAGGATTCATAATGATCTATGAATCGACATTGGAGCAACGTGGTGGAGTATGCTCCAGTCCTGCTCAATAACGAGAATATATTCATAATACTTTTTCGGTACGAGTCATCGAGCATAGGTTATTGCTTATTAATTATTTCTCATTTGTGTGTTCATGCAACACGCGACACGGAATAAAAATGCAGAGATGAGTGTATGAGCGAAAAAAGTTGTAAGTACGTAGTAGATAGTGCATTGTTTTAGGTAGATGAAAAAAACATCAGATACTTTTGTGAAATGTGACTTTGAGATGCTTTGGAGTAATGTAGGATGAAATGGTAATAGACTACGTAGTTTTAAAGTTAGTTCAAGGATGTTGTTAACCAAACTGATTTGCATTTCTGATAAAGTTCTTCGGTGGGAAATATTCTGTATGTTTCACTATATTTCAGTATGTACATTTCAATAATATAGGATTAACATTTGACAGCCTAACTTGCTTGTTAAAACTGAGAACTTAATTATTTTAGGCGCTGGTACATGTATAGGTTTCTTAAAGACAAGCGAGAACGGGGTAACAGTTACAAATAACCATTTCGTGCGCGTGATAGAAAGTAATAGCTGGAAAAGGTGAAAAGATTTATCTGTAAGTAAATTTCGCTCCCTGGTGTCTACACAACTCAGCTTTACTTTTATTTTACTGACTAGGATACAACAGCAAGGTTTATGGCAGATTCTTGTATGTTAAACATTCAGATATTTTCATTTTATTTACTAGTAACTTGCTCTCGCTCTGCATCATAAACCAAAGTCCTAACGTTAACAAATAGTAACTGCATCTGAAATAATTATTCTATTTTATTAGACACTTTCATATTTTATTCTAATTTGGGTGGGGCCAATGTAAAAAAGTAAAAAGTAAAATTAAAAAAGAATGTCGGCGGAAGGGCAGGAACTTTTGGGTTTCTGAGTTCGATACCTGCACGCAGCTGTAATTTTCAAAGTTATGTGCATATTGATTTTTTTCTTTCATTAAAATTGAATTATAACTTTCTTTGGTGAAAGAAAACATAGCATAGGAAACCTCCGCACCTCTATGTTCTCCATAGTATTCTCATAGTAGCATGAAGCGGTACCTAAGTGAAGTTTCCTAATCCTTGGCTAGCGTGGTGGACTATGACCTGTAGGCAGGGCCGTCTTTAACCTATTGGAGGCCCTGGGCATATTAGGATAATGGGGCCCCTATGACTTTGACAGAACACTATTTTGTTAAAATAAATAAAGAAGGTAGATAAGGAAGCTTCTAGATTTATTTTATTGACAGTCACATTAAACTTAATCGCTGCTTAGATGAACGCTCAGCGTATCAACAACAAGGCACCGGGAGATGACGGGATCACAACCAAGCTTCTAAGAGCTGAAGGGAAATTCCTTCTAGTGGCGCTCCAAAAACTGTTCGATTCCGTCATCAACACTGGAACTACCCCGGAAGTGTGGGGTAGAAGTGTGGTGACGCTGTTCTTCAAGATGGGCGATAAAAGCCTTTTGAAGAACTACAGGCCCATTGCACTCCTGAGCCACGTTTATAAGCTGTTTTCGAGGGTGCTCACAAATCACATTGCACGCAGGCTTGACGACTTCCAGCCTCCCGAAGAAGTAGGATTCTGAAAAGGCTACAGTACCATAGACCACATACATACACTGCGGCAGATTATACAGAAAACCGAGTAGTATAATCTGCCGCTATCTGTTTCCTATGTGGACTATGAGAAAGTCTTTGATTGCATCGAGACCTGGGCGATACTAAATTCTCTCCAGTGGTGCTGGATCGACTACCGGGCTACTACTACGGACTACTACTATATCGAGGTGTTGAAGTGTTTGTACTCATCTGCCACCATGTCCGTCAGAGTACACGACACAGCAACGAACCCCATCCAACTGCAGAGGGGTGTCAGACAAGGGGATGTCCCATCCCCAAAACTGTTCACCGCTGCATTGGAAGACTTGTTAAAGCTGATGGAGTGGGAACGACGTGGCATTAACATCAACGGCGAATACATCACACACCTGCGATATACCGATGATATAGTCATCCTGGCGGGTTCCCTGGAAGAACTTGGTACAATGCTCGGGGACTTGAACAGCGCCTCACAACGAAAATCATGTCGAATGTCCATGTCACACCCGTACCGGTTGATGTTGACGGCGCTGCTCTCTAAGTTGTAGACAAATACAATACCTCGGACATGTGATCCAGATGGGTAAGTCCAACTTCGAGAAAGAAGTCACTCGTAGAATCCAACTCGGATGGGTTAAAGTAGAATGTAGCGTTTACACAGATATTATATTTATAGTATTTGCAGTTCCAAAGTAAAAGCGGAACCCTTATAGTTTCGTCATGTAAGTCCGTCCGTCTGTCTGTCCGTCTTTCCGTCCGTCTGTCCGTCTGTCCGAAGCAAAGCGCCGAGACCCTTAGTGTTAGAAAGCTGTAATTTGGATATACATATTTATTAAAAAATCCAGAATCGAAGAATAAAATATTGGAAAACATTTTTTTTTCAGGGTATCTCCCATACAGGTAACGCGAAGATGAATTTTTTATTCGTCACGTACCCTAAAGAGTGGGGTATGAACGTTGAAAAGGTCTTCCAAAAACATTATGGGCCTTCTTGGACCATTTTTGGAACTAGGGTCCATTTGCGAAATATTTGGCTTTAAAGTGCTAATTTTGGTTAGACTCAAGTGTCCTCCCCCTGCTGGCTAACAGTTGGAATTGGACAAGTGAAAAATTCTCAAAAATAGGTTATATGATGATAGTCAGTGAGCAATAGTTGATAAACTTACTACTTCGGAACCCTACATTGCACGTGGCCTGACACGCACTTGCCCGGTTTTTTTAATATATTAGAGTAGTTTCACTCTAAAATGCTTCGTAAAATACGTATTTTCTATCGGAATGTATATTTCATCAGAGAGCCTAATTTTTGGGTGAGAGTAGAGTAGCTTCGCGCATGCAAAAGCTAATAAGCAAGCAAATCGCTATTAGTCAGTAATTTAGGTTCAATTTATTTGAATGTAAAAAGTTTTTCGGTAATAAATTTGGTAGTTACTAGGGGGCCCCCTCGATCACGGGGCCCTGGGCACGTGCCCAGTGTGCCCAGTGGGAAAGGTGGGGCTGCCTGTAGGTACTTCTCATGATGTGAGAGAAGAACTAAGTTCAGTAGCAACAGTTAAGGGTCATTCCAATAGTGGAATGACCCTTAACTGTTGCTGAAACTGTCGCGTTTCAGCGCGACAGAAATGTCAAAAACTCAAAAAAATTCGAATGAATGCATGTGCTGAACAGACACAATCAAAACACGGCACGACTTTTCAACCTACATCTACTCTGCCAAGAAAACTCCCATTGTTAAAACACTTAACAACCTTATTTATTAATAGCAATCATAAAATACCATATTTTTTAGTGAAAACCCTCAAAGACCCACTCGGCATCGATAGAGCACAATATTCTGCGAATTTAACCTAAAATTGAACAATAAATCGTGAAATATTTCCACACGTTGCCATTACAGTAAAAACCTCGATAGCATAATTTAAATCACGCTGCATTAACGCTTTATTTTAATAATATGACAACCGAATGACAGCTGTCACATAAACCACAGAATGTAATTCCTATTATTGTGACGTGTGACGTGCCGAGTGGTACCTAGTTGTTTTCATCAATATATTGTTGTATCTACTGATACACAAGTATATTAAAGGAAATAAAATAAAGTGTGAAAATTCGTACTTTAGATATGTTCGCCTTTATTAGAAATTTTATATATAATAACTGGAACTGTCAGTAGGTATATTGTGTCATTTAAACGCACGGAAGATCTCAAGAATTTCCGCTACTATTCACCCATTCGACTAAAACTGTATCCCATTGTCATTGAGATCGCAGTTAAAACGAGTATTTCAATGTTATAGTTATTAAATATCATGTTCGCGCCTACACCAAAACAGACATTTTTAAACGCTCAATTTCTTTGCTCCTCGAATTGGTCAGGAGTCGATAAATGTCGGTACCTTTAAAATAATTTTTTATTGTAAAACCTTCTGTTAGTAATATAGCTTGTGAATACGAAGTAATCGCCTTCGAGACGAGACACGCCCTCCTTCATGTTAAGACGAAACCTAGTTAAATCAGATGATACTTGTATTAGGAAAAGTACTGAATACAGTTTGTGAATTCAAGAAACATCTTTTATTGAGCAACCATCGCTCCAGTGTCGCAGTAAGCGACATAGTTGGCGACCGTGACAGGACTCGCGACACGAAGTGGAGTCCGAAGACATTACGCAGTTCCAAGGTCTAGCTGGAGTTGGTCAGCACGGCGCCGCAGCCATCAGCCAGTCAGCACCGCGCCGCACCCAGCCTTTGGAACATACCTACAAAGTTATAACAATAGGACGGAAGGAATTTAACATCGCCGGATCGTGCCCCTTGCAACGTCACACCGCAGCGCAGCAGAATATAGTCAGTTAAGTGCCTTCCCTGTACCTAAATTTCCCTTTGAACCACAATACCCGTTTTCCAACCTATTTTTAAATGGTTTTTTCATTTGTGCAAATTAATCTTAGCTACGGGTTCAAAAGTCAACGCGCAATAGTACTAAGTATTGCGTCATACTTTTGATAGTACTTTTTCGTTTTATTTAACGGGTTTCGTTATTCAAATAGTTACTAAAGTGCCCCACGAATATTATTGTTGCAATATATAAAATTTAATAGCCCATTTTGATCTTAAATTCTTTAATAATTTCATTTCTACGTCGTGACTTTTTTATTACCTACCTACTCAATACATTAAAATAGTTTGTAACATCTCCATTATTTAGTCAATTAATGAAATAAAGGCATTTACGGCTTAATAGCGCCGTATTCTTCTATTCCATATAGTCATATTTTTCGCCGAACATTCCAGGCCATCCTCGTATCCCGTTCGACGTAGCAGCAGCGCAGCGCCAGTCGCAGCGCAGCCTACGGCTTCGGTCTCCCGGGCGGCAGATACACCAAGGAGGGGCGTGAGCGTATTTTTTTCTGTTTTGTTTTCAAATAAGCGTAATAATATTAAATTCAACTTTTATATTTTTAAACTTAATTTCTTGTTCATGCGAAACATTTTTAAATTATTTTTTTTATTTTTATTTTTTATTGCGTAACATACGTAAATTAATACACAAATAAAATGGGTGTAGGAGATGATGCCAAAACATTGGCAGAATTAATTGTCAGACGTAGTTCCGTCAAGGGACAGGTTACAAAATTTAAAAATTATTTAGAAAAATTATCTTGCTTAGAGACCTTTACTAATACAGAAAGGGCGGAACTCACACTTAAACTTAGCAAATTTGAAACTTTGTCTTCAAGGTTTGACGACTTACAAAGTCAAATTGAAATTTTTAATCCTACTGGGTTAGACGATGAGCTTGAAGAAAGAGAAATCATTGAAGGGGAGTTCATCAGTAATATTGTCACGGCTCAAAATTTATTACAGTTGCACAGTAGGGATGAGGGCGTCCATGATTCTAGTATTGCTCATAATGTAAGTCAGTGCTCTTTCGATCATAACGAGATGGGTTTCAAGCTACCTTTAATACAGATCGCGAAGTTTGATGGATCGTATTTTCACTGGATGGCTTTTCGTGACACGTTCAGATCTTTAATTCACGATAATAATAAAATCAGTTCAGTTAATAAATTTCACTACTTACTCTCATACTTAGAAGGTGAAGCAGCACGAACTGTCTCCAACCTAGAGGTATCTGCTGATAACTATAAGGAAGCTTGGAAATTATTACTTGAGCGTTATGACAATAAACAATTATTAATAAGTCATCATTTAACTGCTTTGTTAAATATTGAATATATAGCCAAGGAATCAGAGAGATCACTACGTTACCTGGTCGACCACGTCACGAAGAATTTGCGTGCCCTTTCCAACTTGGGACAAGCGACCGAGCACTGGGATGTTATTATAATCCATTTAGTCGCTTCCAAATTAGACAATCACACGTTTAGGAAATGGGAAGAACACCGTAACGCATTAACCACAGATACAGCTACTCTTAAGGATTTTTTTAAATTTTTAAATGATCGCGCATCTGTACTAGAGTCTTTACATCGTAATAAAACAGATGATACGAGTATTTCTAAATGCACTAATGTCAAACGTCGCGTGGAAATCAATTCGAATAAACAGGAACACAAATCTTATAAATCACATGCGTACATTAGTACCAATACCACACAGTCGCAGTCTCAACCGTCCACATACAAACTCTGTCCATGTTGCAACTCTGCAGATCATAGGATATACGATTGTCCTTCTTTTAAGGCGCGGAGCATAAACGAGCGTATAGCGGAGGCCACTAGATTAAAATTGTGCCTTAATTGTTTAAGGTCTGGTCACTCTGCTTTCAGTTGTCGTTTAGAACACTGTCGTGAATGTAACAAGAGACACAATACAATATTACATTCGCCTTCTAGTACAGCCGAGCCTTCATCGAATTTCAGCACTCCTTCTGAGACGCTGACCAACTGTAACAACTAAGCTATCCTATCTACTGCATACTAATCAAATTGAAACAGTACGTGTCCTACTCGACTGTGGGAGCCAATCCTCTTTTATAAGCTCGAACTTAAAACAACGGTTATCCTTAGAGGTGAAACCTATTAACGCTACAAAAATTATTGGTTTTGGCAACAATGATTCAGGCACGGTTACCGATTATTGCATTGCCCAATTAAAATCAAAGTCTTCAACATTTAGCGTTATTTCAAACTTCTTCATATTGAACGAACTAACAGGTTCAGTTCCTCACACATTTATAAACATTAATTCTTTAAAAATTCCAAATAATATTACATTAGCGGATCCCAAATTCTATCAGCCTTCTTCTATTGACATACTCATTGGCTCAGATTTGTTTTGGGATTTAATAGGTTGTGAGCAGCGGTCATTAGGACCTAACCTTCCTAAGTTACATAATTCAAAATTGGGTTGGTTAATTGGAGGTCCCCCTGCAACATAAACAACGTCTATCAAAAAATAAATCTACAAACATTCTTGCAAATTTTTGTCTTTGTGACAATACAGAGCATACATTAAGGAAATTCTGGGAACTAGAAGAAATCCCATCAAAGTCCCATTTAAATGAAGGTGAGCGAGCATTATGTGAACATAACTTGAAACACACTCGCCACTTAGAAAATGGCAGACTTTTAATTAAGTTACCTCTTAGTGAATCACCTGACTGTCTGGGTGACTCTTTCAATCAAACTAAGAAAAGGCTTATTTATTATTTATTATTATTATATTCTATCTACGTAATTTAAAATTTTGACACACTTGGTTTTGTTAGCCCCTGTATTATTAGCATACCTAAATTAATAATGCAGCAGCTTTGGCTTGATAAACTTGGGTGGGATGATCCTGTTCCTACCGAAATAGAAAACGCTTGGCGTAAAATTTCTAATGATTTTGTTTACCTTACCTTACGTTAATGCTGATATTTTGACGCTGAAATCCCTGAAATAAAATCAAACATCGTTAAAATAAATAATGATTCATATTAAAATATAATTGTATTTAATAAATATAATAGCATAAATAAAATTAAAAGTGACTATGCTTATGTAGTTCAAAATCTAGAATTATTTCAGTCACACCTTTTATGGATACAGATGGTTTAATTCGAGTAGGAGGTCGTCTCGATGCTTCTATTGTACCATACAACAGCAAACACCCTATCTTGCTACACTCTCCGCACCATTTTACTAAGCTTATATTTGAAAGGGAACACCTTCACAATTTACATGCTGGACCACAGCTTCTTCTTGCTAGCGTGAGACAATATGTGTGGCCTGTTAATGGTCGGCATCTCGCCAGGAGGACTGTTCATAACTGCATTAAATGTAGGCGGTTGCAGGGTAAGACATTATCTCCTATAGTGGGGAACTTACCTTCCCAGCGAGTCACGGTGGATTTCCCATTTCTTAGCGTAGGAATTGATTTCGCCGGACCTTTTCTTATCCTTAATAGGAAAGGCCGCGGATCTAGGGTCATCAAATGCTATCTCTGTATCTTTATTTGTCTAAGATTCAAATGTGTACACCTAGAAGCCGTTAGTGATCTCTCAAAAGACGCCTTCATTCTTACCTTGCGTAGATTTATATCTCGTCAGGGGAAATCTTTAGTGACAACGGTCGTAACTTCGTAGGTGCAGCTAAGGAAATTGGTAATTTTTAAGAGATAACCGTAAGGCTATTTTAGATTTCAAACGAAGAAGAAATTAAGTTTCTATTTTCTCCTGCGCACGCGCCCCACTTTTCGGTATTTGGGAGGCCGGGGTAAAATCGGCTAAATTCATAAATTCATTTATTTGTTCGTTCATTGATTTATTCATCATTCGGCTAAACAAGACGTGTCATGGGCAACACACATTTGACGTTTGAAAAGATAGCCATATTGTTTGCACAAGTGGAAGCCATTTGAAATAGTCGTCCGCTTTATCCAATGTCCTTGTCTCCAAACGATCTCCTTGTCCTCACCCCAGGGCACTTCTACTCGGAAGACCGCTGACTGCGCTGCCTTCACCGAGCTTCAAAGACTGCAAGGCTACTCAGCTGAAACGATACCAAAGGCTTGAGCAAATCAGACATCAGTTTTGACGCAGATGGCAGATGGAATATCTATCCGAGCTCCAGCAAAGGTCGAAATGGCGCACCAATGATGCTTCACTGGGTGTTGGTGACCTGGTGCTACTACGAGAAGAAATCCTTCCTCCATTATGTTGGCGTATGGGTCGCATCACAAGGCTGTTCCCTGGTCCTGACGGAGTCAGCCGTGTAGCAGATGTGCAGACTACAAGTGGATGTTACCGGTGGCCCTTCACGCGACTCTGCCCTCTACTAGCGACGACGGAGCAGTGCAGCGAAGGTTAAAAGTCGGAGACTTTTAACGGCCGGGAGGATGTTCGCGCCTACACCAAAACTGACATTTTTAAACGATTAATTTCTTTGCTCCTCGAATTGTTCAGGAGTCGATAAATGTCGGTACTTTTAAAATAATTTTTTATTGTAAAACCTTCTGTTACTCTTGCATAGAAAATACGTAGTAATCGCCTTCGAGACGGGATACGCCCTCCTTCATGTTAAGACGAAACCTAGTTAAATCAGATGATATTTGTATTAGGAAAAGTACTGAATACAGTTTGTGAATTCGTAAAACATCTTTTATTGAGCAACCATCGCTCCAGTGTCGCAGTAAGCGACATAGTTGGCGACCGTGACAGGACATGTTATTAAATATTAACTTGATGTTTTATCAAATTCTACTAAATATTAGTATGATATATATGAGTATAGTATGAGTAATAAATCTGATAGTTTGTTTGAACGTTGGTTACTCTTTCACGCAAAAAGTACTAAAGAGATTCTCAAGAAATTTAGTACACAGGTAGACCAATATCTAGAATTGTAAATAGAGTACTTATTATCCCGGAAAACGCGAGCAAAGCCAGGACAGAGCGCTAGTATTAAATCACTTGATATTTTACTTGATAACTAGTTTAAACTAGCCACGCTTCGCTGTGGCCTAAAGTTCCCATAGCAATGGTCACCATAATTATCAACAATAGTAGCAAATATGCCTAGTTGTAGTTCCTAACAAAATGCCTAAAACTCAGTCCCGTAGAAACTTTGGGATCAAAAGTATAAACACCGTTCTTGTATACTTTTGATCCCAAAGTTTCTATCAACATACTAACTTGTATAAAAATTTCAAACCGCATTCTCGCATTCATTTTTAAAATTTGCGCCACAAACATACGAATTTAGATTTTATATAGGTATATATACGTCATAAGTATACTCACATACATCTGCGAACCCAGATTGAGAATAATAGAGCATTTTCAAACATCGTAGGCCAGGCATAGTAATGCGAAAAATATTCCTCTTTTGCGGTAGAATTACCCAGGAGAGGTGTTTGTAATACTAACACAAAATAACTTTTTGACTGTAGCTATATTATAAGGAAACTTACTGTATATTACTTTTTGTAATAATATACTGTGAAATATAGTCTGTCTCTAGATAATTTAAGCTGTTTACTCAATACAAGTTCCTTCTCCCTTCACTCTTATTTGCGACATTCAGAGAAAGCAAATATGTAATTAAATTCTAGTTTTGTGTTCAGCTCCGTTTGAGATAAGGCCAATATCAAGAATTTCAGTAAGATCTTAAAACAAATTTATTCAATTTTAAACAAATTTCATCAAATGAATATTAAAACTTCACACAACCTACCGACCTACCAACCTGAAAACACTTAAAATAAAAAAAAAAAACTTAAACAAGAATAACAATATAAAATGGAATAATAGAAGCAGTAAATATAATTAAAATCCTGTTCATTGCTAATATATTGTCATATAACCTGCATGTGTAAATGAAACCGAAATTGGAACACATTTTAATCGCCATTACGGGTGAATTACGTTCAAATGTGGCTCGATACGAGCTGTGTTGCAGGAGACATGAATTTTTTTTAATATTGTGAAAAGCTAGAACTATAGGATAAGTATAAAGTAAAACGTTTTCTAATACAAAAAGTCTTAGTTATAAGAAGTTAGAATATTTAAATATATACATTACACCATTTACACCATACCTATTAATTATAATAAGTCCAGAGTAGTTTCTGCTATAAAATTTGTATGGCTGAAATTGCTTTAGTTTATGCACTCATTGCATCATTGATTGCTTTATTTTATCTTTTATTTATTTATTTATTATTTATTTATTTTATCATTTATGTACACACAATAATTTCTCTTAATCTTTGCTAATTTTATGTATTTTATGTAATTACAACGCGGTATTTTTCATCTATTACAGACCCCCTGATCTGACTTACAATATGCTGATGTTATTAGATGGTTAAATATTAACACTGCATTTTCCATCAGTAAGAAAAAAAATTGTCGAAATGAAATTTTGCCATTTATAATTTTGCCTGTATTCCACATAGTAACTGCAACTGATCGTATGCACCTAATCAAAGTGAGTACCGAACATTCTCTATTAAAAGACACTCAGGCTCATATGTGGAGTGTGCCGATCGGGGCGCCGCGCCCCTCTTCTTGAGTGTAACACTAAACAGATGCTCCAATTATTCTTAAAGTGCTATGTAATTTTCGCAATGTTGAAGGAACCATTAAACAGAGTGTATCAGTGTACTGATAGGTTCCTACACTTTGGTCCATCTCAATTCATCAGAGAAAGATATAGAAATGATAATTAAAATGCAAAGAGTGGAAAAGTCAGATTATCCAACTACACAACTGTGTAGTTCAATCCAACATCACCGATACAAAAGGCATCACTGATGCGTTGCCGCCTAAGACTCAACCGGCGTGAAATTGGGGTTAGTATTCTAAATCCATCCCAATACGGCTAAATGGTAGCTTAGATCAATTTTAGCGCTCCCTTTTGTTTATTATTTTTGGATTGCTGTCGATAAGCCTTCTTGGAGAGCTTCGGAAATTTCGGGATGCGGTGAGTGGTCCAGAATAGTCTATTTAATAGTTGCTAACGAATATTGCGGACATTTTCACGCTAAGACAAAACCACAATTCTTATGACTGTGGTGACAACATACACAGTCACACGTCATAAGGTGACGTCACGCCAACCTGAATCAGGCTATCGAAGTTTTCTGAATCAATTGCATTTTTTAAACAGCGTTCCACTTAAACAGTTGGTTTATACAACACATCAAGAAGGATACATTTACTATTATACAATGGTGCTATCAAATGAGATCTCAGATATCTGCCGAAAAATTTGTAAGAATCCCACGTATCTCTGAACTTTCTTTGGGGTTTTTCCTTCAATTTTCCTTGGATCCAACCCCCGTAAAAACAAAAATTACAGGAGAAGAGGAGTGTAGTAATAGACACATTTTCTTGTTTTTTGATTTCTCTGATTACACTCATGGGCTTCAGTAGCCCCATACTAGCTGAGCTGTCCATCCATACGTTACTTATGTCAAAAGCAAATTAAACCTGTTCTAGTAAAATCATCGAATCACACAGATATCTGCGAGATGTCCGTTTTCAAATTCGTATGTTAGCTTTGAAATGGGAACTGGGTAAAGATTAATCCATGCTCCAGTTAGAAAGAAAAAATAAACATTTATATCATAAAAATAAACGGACTTTGGCCCGTTTTATTCCTTGTTTAAATAAAACTACACACGGTTGCGGGTTACGTCTGGCCAGTATTCTTAATAATATTTGGACAGCCGTGTTATTCCTTAAGATGTAAATTGCAACTCGTTAACCTAGTCTATGATGTTTTAAAAGGAATTCCGCTTTGATTTAAATTAGGTAGGTAGGTACGCCTCCGTATATTATTATAAAACATAATATTATTATAGCACATACTTTTCAATAAACATCTACGAAAGTTATATTATTTGTATCAAAACGTAATTAGAAATTTAATGAAATCAATCGAAGAAAATTATATTATTTGAATTACATTGTTTTGAGCTTATTTATGTTAACAAAATATTATATATAGTGGTCTAAGTTGGAATAATGCCCACAATCTTAAGACCACTGAATATCGTTACCACCGCTGCACCGTGATCAAATCGTTTTCTTTAATGAATTGTTTAACCCTCGTAAAAAGCTAATTTAGGGGCATGTAACGGTATAAAATAATTCAGTGCGCGGCCTTAATTCTCTTCAAAAAGATACAAAATATAAAAATTTACATTAAATGGAACGCGACTTGAATAAAAACCGAAACCTCTTTTTGCTTGAGGCTTATTATTTATAAGGCCTTTTAAATATTTTTTTTGCATCAATAGGGGGCATAAGGAGTTGGAATTTTAATTAAACCACTTGAAGGCCTGCCACGTTAATTCATATTAGTACTTGCAATAGAAATGCTAAGAGCTCTTAAGATGTACTCAGTAATTAAATTCTATACAAGACTGGTAAGTAGTCGTTCAATAATAAAATTCATCGTGACAAAATTCCCGATAGCTTGTAAGAAGGTACTCGTTTCACTACCGGCGATAAAGTGAAAATTTTAAGAAATCAAAGTCAGTAAAAATGTTATGAAGGTAAGGACTTATCAAATTTTTATTAGGTAAAATGTGATAATTTAAATTTTACTTTAAACAATAAAAAACAAGCAATGATTAAAGCGATTTACCTACTGGTATATCTTGATGTTTTGACTAGTGTGTTTGAAAAAATAAATACCAATAATTAGAAGTACCGACGACAAAAGTTTTTAACACAAATAATAAACATACATTCGACTTTTACAAAGCGAAAATTAAATATATGATCAGTAAATTATCTTATTTCTTATCTCTTCTTATCATTTATCTCTCCGACATCCCGATGAGACCTTTACAAATCGGCTAAAGATTCTTCAGAAAACAAGAAAAATTTCATGAGTTTAGAAAGAAATCAAATAATGAGGGTCACATCTTCGTTGAAAATTCGACATCATCCATCATTATCAATCACCTTCGATAACGTTAACGAAAGTTGATAAGTACTGTTGAAATAAATGAAGCTTATTTTTCACGTCAATGTAGCCGATAAACTAGTAGACAGACCTCTTGACAGTAAGTTTAATACCGTTGACCGTTTATTGATATAGGTACATGAAGTCAATGCCATTACGTTTGAGTTACTTATCAACTTAGAAATCCGGCTCTTAGATCATAGCCCATATTAAGAGTCACGTACCTAAGTGAAGTCAATTAAAGTCTGATTCTATTCCTTTGGTTTACCTATGAGAGAAATAATGTGTTTAAACCTGCATAAAATACTAGCCTATAGATGCACACATACTTAAACGTCATGCTACTAAGTATAAGCGTGTAAAAACGATATGTAGGTACACACATGGGAGCTCTAAAAGTGCCCGCAGTCAGTTGAAGTAGTGTAACGAGCCGTTGATATAACTGAGTGTGTAAAGCTATAAAAAGTGTTATGTGTACAATTAGTAACGAACTTCCGTTTAGAACGTCTATCTTTTAGCTTATATTAACAAAATAAATTGAAAAGTAGCTTAGATGTATAATAAAGTCGATTAAAAGCTTATAAATTTTTAATATTATATTTTAACTAAGTTTTTTGTGGGTTTAGAAAACTTGTTTTATTTATAATAGAAAGCTTCCCAACTGAAATAATTGTTACGCATTTTTATCAGATAATAGATATTATTATAGTTTGAAAAAATCGTAATTATATCTCTACGTGGTTATGATAAAATAACTCCGGATAAACACAAAAGTATTGGCTCAAATTATTTAGTTACAAAACGGGTTCCAGTAGAGAGTTATTGAGAAATAATGTATTTAATTGTCGCATGAGTGTGTCTGTTCTGTCAATTCGTTTGTGCTTTTATGGGCCATTAAATAAATAGGACACAGACAGAGAAGTGTTTGGATACTAAACAAATAACAATAAATAATAACACAGTAGTTAATTACCGACTAATGATGTTTATTATATGACTAATACGTGATGGATCAGCAGTTTAGAGTTTGTCTTGTTTGAAGGGACTTGGATTCGAGTGCGTTTAAATATTTGAAGTTAACGAATAAGAGCGAAGGTAGAAACTATGCAATGATACACATTAGTACACGATACGTTTCAGTCAACAATACTTCTATGTAAAATCAAAGCAAAGCAACAACACATAATTGTCCCACTGTTGGGCTCGGGGTCTCCTCTCACAATGTGAGAGGTATAGGCCATAGTCTACTAGCTTGCTAAGTGAGGATTGGTAGCATTAACACATCTTTGAGAACTTTATGGAGAACTCCCCGGTGTGCAGGTTTCCTCACGATGTTTTCCTTCACCAAAGCAAGTGATAATTAACTTCTAATACGCGCATAATATTTGAAAATTAGAGGTGCGTGCCAGGATTTAAACTCAGGCCCCCGCGTTCGGGAGACCAACGTTCTAATCGCTAAGCTATTACTGCTATCTACTTCTTACATACATAACAAAATATTGCGATACTAGCGCTCTACTCGTGGTTTTGTCTGCGTATCCCGGGTAAATAATACCTTATATCCTATTCCAGACCATGGTCTATCTGTGTAGCTAAATTTCATGCAAAACCATTCCATAGATGTTGTGTGAATGAGTAACAAACATATATTATATAGGTATATCCTGACATACTTTCACACTTATATTAAGTAGGATTTACACATTTTGACTCGTGTCGTATATATATTATTTGCGGTAAGAACGCAGTCCTCGTTATGTGGGTATGACGTTTTAATTTACGTATTGCACCGTATTAATTATTACGAACATTATTTCAGAATTTAATTAAAGATATTTCATTATCACCATCCATTATGATATTGTGGTTAGTACTCGCTTTTAGCACCCGTAGTCACCTCACTTGCGGCTTTAGTCACGGCTCACGGGTCGAGAAATTCGCATCCACGGAAAGTCCAACAGACGAGCTGACGATCCACCTGATGGTAAGTGGCTATCGTCGCCCATGGATATCAGCGACAATAGAGCATCACTAATGCAATGCCTGCCAAGAAAAGGGAGAACAAAAAGAAAGAACGGGCTCTCACGCCCCAGCCGGAATACCACGAGTCGTTTAGTAGCTGATACAAGCAAGAAGGTAGTTATTAATTTTCAGGGACTATAAACATCACATTAATATATTTTTTTTCGCCACGTGACATGGTGCCCACTAAATATTTTGTTTCATGTCACGCAATAATTTAGTAAGGTTATATTTTTTGTTAGTACTTCTTCTTCTTACACCTTTGTTATAACCATGTTATTTTCATGACGAAATAAATGTTTCTTTCTTTATTTCTTTTCTTAATTTACTGCGATTTTAAGTTTACGAAAACAGTCTTTCAGTCCAGGTACGTCGTTATTCACTTCCACACACTGCAACGTTCACAATAAAACCAATATTATACGTGTCGTAAGCATCAATTTCAAGCCAAAAGTGATTGTCAAAGTTCGCCCGAACACTACAGAGTTCGAAGATTCGAAGTTCTTTCACATCTTCATAAAAATGTATCGATGTGTAACTCGGGAACTCAGATTAAAGAGCTCGGGAAATGATCGCAATGAAAACCGAGTACTACATTTGTCTGAGTTTGGGTTGGATTGATATTGATTATTAGTCTGACATCAAGATGGCTGTTCACAAACTTAATACATCTCCTTTCATACTGCACGTTCCCGATATTGACGTATATTACAAGTAATGAATCTGACTGGATAGACGGTGTTCTGAATTCAAATTTATATTTCGCTTTACGAATACAGAGTTCGTTAATGTTGTTGATCATGTACAAATGATTTGTGTTACTTAGAATAAAATAAATAACATTTAAATAACGTATCTTTTAACATAATATGTCCGGGTTATACCTATTTAAAAAAATAAAAAAATATTGAGTATTTTTTTATTTTTATGTAAGTACATTACTATGTTTTACCCTACATGAAACTCATTCGTTTAAAATTAATATCGACTTAGAAATGTCATTATTATCGCTATAATAAAATTTTGCGTTACTAGTTGAGGTCCAGAGGGACTTAAAATCTGTTACGCTTATTGATTGATTGATTCTTGTGTATGACTTGTATATTATATTCGTTGCGTGGGGTGGATGTATTTCTTTGTCTTACGCCGTACCTACTCTGAGTGCGACCCTTTTCCGGCATGTTGGTGGCTGCAACTCCGAATGCAATTTGTAATTGTTGTTATAAGTAATAGTTTTTTAACATTGTTGCAGTGCCTATGTCGGATTAAATGTTTATTTCTTTCTTTCTTTCTTTCATTCTTTCTTATAATTACTTTAGTTAGAATGATAAAGAATATTATTATGCTGAAATAGAGTAAATTTCGATAGTGAATCGTTTAAAAACTAGGCACATTTAAACAAATCAGCCGAAGAAAAATCCCTGTTTATTTAGAAATTTTATTGACCTTTTTAGGATTTAGTACCGAAAGTGCGCAAATGGGACCCTATTCATAAGACTCCGCTGTCTTATTTGTCTGTCCGTCTATCATAGAGCTCTATCTCTCATACTGTAATAGATGTAATACTGATTTGATCTGATTTGATTGATGAACAGGTAGAGACACTTGCAACTTTCACAATGTATGCAGGTAACATAAGAACAAAATAATAAAAATAAATCAAAGTTAAAAATGAAAGGGGGACCCCCATAAAAAACATGTTTTACAGCGTAAATATTGCACGGTTACGGAAGCCTACGTATGCGAATCCAACTCTGACCGTTTTTAACCCAGATTCGCCTAGTCAGTGTTTCCAAGTTTAACTAAATTACTTTTTCAGATAGCGCGGTTTAGATTTAGCGCCGAAATTTAATAAAAACCACGTTGCCAGTTTCAGGCTAGCTCAGCAAAAACTGCGCGAAAATTATGGAAGCAGAGCCGGTACGGATCATTAGCTTACAGTATTAGGGTCAAAATCATACCTTGTGCAAGTTTTGTGGCCAATCTTGTAGGTATCTTAGTTACCTAATATAAAATTGTAATAAGGTCGTGTTCCGGCTGGGGGCTTCAAAGCCAGTTCTTTCTTATATCTTTCTTGGCTGACAATACGTGGGATATACCGCATCAATGACGATTTACAATCAAGTGAATTGTTAGTTCTAAAATGGGTGTTAAATCTATGCAAATAACATCTGAGAAGAAGACGATCTTTTCTGAAATTAATTTGTCTGTAACGGCATCATACAAAAACTTTACAAGAAAAAACTATGGATTCTTAGGATCCTTCTATTGGATTATTATAACCACCGTTAAAATTATATAATACTTAATGAAATGATTTTTTCGCCTATGCCTTGACGCTCAAAGATTGAAGATATACGTACCATAATTTACTTAACTTTTTTCCTGTGGAATATGAATATTTTCCGAGGAATAATACCATCGTGGAATCTTTATTAAAATAGCAACTAGAATAAAGAAATTTGTTCGAACAAGTAGCAGAAGAAGAAAACTGAGAAAACATAAAATTAATAACTTAGATGAACCTAGAGCTCTGCGAGTATTTTGTTATTTTTAATTATTTATATAATTATTACGAGGTGTGATGAAAGAACATAATGAGTGACGTTGAATGTAATGTGTTGAATGACAGGAAAGTAGGAATGAATGAACAGAAAACTAAAGGACTTGGTCATTAGTATCATGAAAGCATGGTCTTGTTAAGCAATTACTACTTAGTAGCAAATGTTCGACACATTTTTTTTGGGATTGTTAGGTACCACCAACGCTGGTAGAAGGGTAAGAAGTGGGTGGAGCAAACATCTAAGAAGATGTGTTTAGATAATTTATTTTCATAAAGACAACATTCACTTACATAGATACATATATATGTTATTAGAAAGTAAGAAAGAAATACTTTATTCCAACAGTTACTTACTACAGATAACAAGTATGGGTAAAATAAAAAAACAAAAAAAATATTACACAGTTAAGCTCTCTGCTGTAAGCACTAAGGAAATGGATCGCACTCAGTAATTGCTATGGAGAACCACAGCACTGATATTCTGTGCGAACCAGTTTTGGAGTGCAGTTCGTGCCACTATATACTTACACACACCACCGCCACGCCGCCGTTCGTGCCACTATTACATGTATTCATTATGTATGCGTGTGTGGTATAAATGAAAATGCTTATCTCAAGCAAACGTATGATCCTAAAGGAGCATGCTTGAAATAAGCATGCTTTGTAACCGACTACAAAAAGAACAGATGTGTTTTTTTTCATTGTTTGTTAGCTTAGAATTCCGGTCCGGATCATTGAAGTATTATTACTAGCGTATAGAACCGACACCGCGAACACGAACGCGACGTGTGTCCCAATGCATTGGCGCCACGTGGCTTCAATCTTCAATGGATTCGTTCGATTTTGAAAGGAGAACCGGGGCTCAATTTTGAAAATCGAACCTCCGGGCGGGACACATTTTGTTCGAGATGTCTGTTCTATGACATTATACTTCAATGATAGTATGCAAAATATTTGGCGAGTCAGACAAACTAGGTATATTAAGCTTATTTGAAGCATCTTTCTAAATACTATAAGATAACCATAATGGTTGAGGTTTAGCTAGTAGCAGCGAATCTATAATCCGATAAGTATAATGAATCCTGGAGGTTGCACCCCAAGTAAATTAATTCTAAGGAATATTTGGCTAAATCCATCCTCTAGGAACTTGCATAAAGCCGGTAAAATATGGTAGCCAATATTATTCTCATATTACGGGAGCTCTGATTATTTTAATCCTTTCATTTCTCTACATAACTAGTACAAGTGTTGTGAAAATATTTATCTTTCATGACGGAACACATAAAAAATCCATTAATAAAATCTTCCAAATGTACAATAGCTACTTCAATGACATTTTTATGAGATATCGTCTGAACAATAGCAACATACCCATAGTAGATGAGAAACTTCGGCAATCGCACGAGCCCCTTATGTTTCGACGAAGCTATTCCAACACGAAGTTCCGACTTTTACGATAATGCCAGCCATTGCCATTCAAACACGCTAAAACTTTATCAATGTGTGTGAAAGGATAAGCTGGCATCGCTGCGGTTCTCAATAATTTCTCACAAGATAACCTGGTTACAGAGACTGCGTACATTTCATCGTTAATACAATGTAGAAGGTCTTATCAGTATAATTAAGTACATAATGAAGTCGGTTAAATGAAGGAGACCTGATTCATTAACCCCCAGCTCAAATCCCTTGGAACTAGAAAGCTGAAATTTTGTATAAATGTATACTGTATCTAAAATGGGTCATAGCCCATAGGCCTATATTGACAAACCGATCTTAAGATCTCTGCGATCTCAAGATTCGGTTTGAGATGCTGACATACGTCAGATCATATCTAAAACTGATATTCTTTAGTACGATCTAATATCGCGCTGTTGAGCCGAGATCGTTTTATTAATGTAGGCCTAAGCCTGATTTAAGGCCTATTTTTCGAAAACATCCTGAGGGTAATAGGCGTAAGTATTCGTGCGTACAGCTTATAATACAACAACGAGTAAGGCTTCACATAAGCTCTTATTACCAGTCCATCAAAACTTTAATTGGATGCGTCTTCCAATAGTACTGCCAAGGATGATTAGCTGTTAAACGACACTTTCGTTGCAACACGCGATGATCTAATGTCACTTACATTTTTGTGTTATAATTTGTATGTTTAACTAGCTGATGCCCGCAGCTTCGCACTTATGCTTATCATATTTATCCCCTATTTCATCCCCTTGGGGGTTGAATTTTGAAAAATCCTTCCTTAGTGGATGCCTACCTTGATGCGATTATGAGTTTTAACTAAAAAGCGAACCCAAAAGAGATATCCATCAGAACGCACAATTTATGTGAAAAATCCTTAATCCTGAAAGGAAGCCATCAACGGCATGTCCGGGTTTCCCTATCACTTTACATGCCGCGGGTACTAAACAGCTAACCCATTATGGCCCTTGTTGCATGGCCACCGAGCAAGCTATAACTAAATATCGTTTTGACGGGTTTTTCGGTGTATCGTAGGAATACGTAGCAGTATCTACGCGTACAATAAGTTTTGTGTTTAGTTCCACATTAGTGGTCCTAATGCTATTCGATATGTCGGTAATTTTTTTGGTAAAATGTTGATAATGATTAGGTGTGAAATAAAAATATGTATTATATATTGAGTCTTGAACTCATATTTTTGGTACTTTTGAGTCAGAAGGTAACTGCCGTAAAGTTCTAAGGAATAACAATATAATATAGAAGGTCAAGACAAATTGGTTAATGAGTGAACTGGTTTTTCAGTGATAAACTCTACTTATATTTGCAGCTAAATAAAAATTCATGTTCATAGCTTGTCACACTTGGTCTCGACTTGTAGTAAGTAAACTTAACTTTTCTCATTTATTATCCGACAAGTACCTAAGAGTCAAGCGTCTGTGTCAACACTGCGATCAGTATAATTAACAAAGGAAATTGATATGTTTGTCAACGGCTAGAAGATTAAATGTAAAAAGCAATGATTAGTACATAACAGTAGCGAATAATTAATCGTTTAAATTTTACACGTATTGCCGCGTGTTATAAAAAAATTAAAGTAAAAAAATTCAAGAACCTTTATTTAAAATGGATAGTACATATTTATTTTCTAATATCTAAAAATATGCATTTGGCACACACACATAATAATACACACAAATTTTAATGTACCTAAAGTAACCCCTTCACACTTACGGTCGAAATTTGACCGTAAAATGGGTCTCCAGTTTAAAATAATATTGAATGATAAATAATTCACTTTTATATGATTCATTGTGGTCGTTTCTCATATAAAAGGTAAAAATCTCTGTATTTTCGTCATAACCACGTTATTTTGGTTCAAACAATCGGCTCCTGACTTTCATCCGAGGTTGCTTTGTTCCTTTATTTTTAGGTTTTATTGCTCCCTGTTTATTTCTCGTATTCCTTTACACCCTTTAATAAGTCTTTGATGGCTTCAGGGCTTTTTGAAGCTCTTCAAAACAATTAAAATAAAATGAGAGAGTGTGTTTTCTTTTTTTGCCAATCGAAATAATATTAAGCAATGAAGCCAAAATATCACTTAAGAAGACATTTAAATTAGCTTTACGGTCAAAATTTTACTCAATATTTCAAAAGGGTAACATTTATTTCGTAAATAAATATATGTAAAATCTACATAAAATTTAGCTTTCGCACTTCTCCGTATTGATTTTAACCGTACCAAATCTAAGAATGATTCCTTTCCACATAATAATAAACATAAACATCTTTTTTGGTTAGTAGCAATGATCAATTTATATGCATTAAAATATATCTTTGTTTAGTATAAAATCAGTTACACCTCCTAAAGTTAGTAGTCCTCATCTACTAGAGAAATATTTGAGTATGTAACATAGTATAACTATGTTACACACACACTCTAGGCTCTTCTGTGTAAAGCGCTCGACTTCCATAAAAGAGATGCTTGAGATTCTATTGATACGTAAGTATAGATACGAAAACGGTACATCGGCATACTTGGTAAAATCATCAATAGGTAGTCTTTCTTTCTTCAAAAATATTCAGACATTCTTTAAAGTGACATATCCTTCTTATTTGAGAACCGATTCAAATAAACGAAAGACGAGTTTTGTACAATTCATCTAGGCAAACTTCTCCCAAACCAGACGTTTCAGCGATTTATAGGAACAAAAGCATATTTAGAAAAAAATCTAAAACATGAAGAGATATGGGATATCCCAAGTTGCCTTCTCAATTATAAATAATTCGATGAATTCGATGTGTGATAAAGTACATTATATCTGTATAGAATAGTAGCATTACAACAGAAGGTGCATAAATAAGTGCTGTCACTCAACGTCCGTAACCTAAATATAGTATTTTTTGTAATACAGGTAACATTATAAAGTAGATTAACATAAAATATGCATTGCTCAGCAATTATAACAAGAAAAAAAATCTTTAACCATAAAAATATCTCGTACACATAAAATAAATTAATGTACATTTTTTGCACATGTAGAGAAACCTTATCTTAATATTTCAACTTTTCAATTATAAGGAATCTGTGAGCCCGCTTGCTCCGCAATATTGCTAGAAGCAGCAACTCATATGTTATAAATTAGTGCCCCTTAGGAGCGTCTGTGGATAGTTGTGCAATTTTTACCGCGTCTGATACCGAGATAACTAAAAAGATTCCCCACGGGCGGAGCTTTTCAGACTACCAAAAGCGTACAATATAAAAATTTACTCGCCTACCTTTGCTACTAAGTAGGTGTATTATTCCTGGGGTCTTCAGTTTTCCAGGCTTTTGGTCCCATGTGTCTTGTCATATGTTTTAGGAAGAAAGCGTAGAAACTTGCTGTATGATCTTTTATGTGATTTCATGACTTGGCATGACTTTCAGGGTATGGACATTGGACAACACAAATAAGAAATTACAAACACCCACCCAGAATTATTCTCGAAGGTGATGATCCAACTTCTTCTTATCTAAAGGAAAACTTTCAATATCTCTGCTCAACAACCAGCAGGAAGCTACGTTCATCCAGAAATCTAAATAATTTTCTTTTTAATACAGTTGCTCAAAAAGTGACTTATTGCAGGGACGTATAGCGTTCGGGATGTGGGCTATTACATACTCGTGCTTTTTCTTTACCTTTTCCGAACTCGTCCGTTCTCTTTCCCAATTATCAAAATACTGTCTATTAAAAAGAAAAAACCAACCACGAAGTTTTTACAAAAAAAATCATAGAAGTTTTTATGATTCATGCAAATACTTCTAAAAAGAAGGTACTAATTTGTTTCAATATCAGATTTAATGATTTGATTCAATGAGTTAGGTAAGGTTTCGTTTCATTTCATCTCATTAAATTTCATTTTCATTTCATATCAATAAAAAAAATCTACTGAAGACTTGGCTGTATGGGCGTAGTTCCCTTTGCCAACCAGAATGGGTGAAGAAAACAAAAAAATCTCTGCGGTTGGCTCTCTCTTTTACGGTTGGCGCCATTTTTCAAAAAGATTGTGTTTTATTATTTTATTAAATTGCTTCATTTTTTCGCAACTGTATTAAAAATAGTTGTTCAGTACACGTGCGGAACCGTCATTGCAACTTGTTCCGACTTTCAACCCTCACCTTCGGCTGCGCCTCGGCTCGGGTAGACATCGGAACTCTTTGCAATGACAGGCTTTCCACACTCGTAATGAAATATACTATTCCACCACATAATAGTATTTTTTCGGTAATTCCTTTACTATTTAGGCAACACTACTCTGGAAAGTCTTACCGCTTACCATCAGAAACTCACCCAGCAAAAAAAAATTTCAAAAGATTAGTCCGGGAACAAGTTTTGAATATTTCCCCGAATTCGTGAGTGAATCGAGTTTTGTTTCTTTTATTCCACTTTCTTTATACTACTTTATGTAATTATGTATTTGTATATGTATATATCGGTGAGGCCATGAATCTCCAGTGAAGGTCCAGGGACGGACCTCTTTATTCTACAGCGCTTGCCTGATGCAGATGCTGGCATATAAGAAATGTCATGTCATATTTAGATTAGGGAATTGTCAAGAATGTAGTACAGATTATTATTGATCACGTAGTGTTGAAGTACTTTGGAATATTGATGTGAATGTTAGGAGAACTGGAAATATATCATGGTGCAAAGTAAAAGGAATATCATTTCATAACCAATAACATAGAATACCTCCTTCTGCTACATCAGAAGTGATGGACGAAACATGCCCACAAATCGGAAAATAAATGAGGAATGACACTAGTTCGGATGACATTTGAAGAAAATTTTGCAATGAGAAATGAAACAATACAAAACGCGATGAAATGAGAATGTGGAAGTTCATAATATAATCAACGTGGACAATGCAAAACGTAGTGATGCGACTCAGTGGAGCTAGAGTTCATATAAACCAAGCCATCCAATGTGTCATGATGACCGAAGGAGTATGGATCGCAGATAAGTAGCCTTAGTCTAGCATCAAATGTGTTATCATACGAGTAACCTGATATCATACGAGTCAAATTAACCTTATTTATTTTTCAGTTGCGGAAAATCGAAAACACATGAAATAATGATCTACCACGTGAAACCAAGAGACCCAGGAGCTAACACTGAAACCGATGGTTTGCTTGGAGACATGTCTGCTGCAGGTGTAAGTCACGTAGAGAAACTATGGTCAGTCTGGTAGTATAGTAAAAGAAGGTTTAATGATGATGATATGATGATATCGATTTAATGTGTCGCAACAATGGCTATTGTAAAAAAAAGTGAGAAAAAATAAAGAGGAAAGTAAAAACAGAGGTAAAAAAAATAGTACCTACAAAAAAAAAAGTGTAAAAAAGAGTGAAAAAAGAGAAAAGTGAAAATGAAAGGTAAAAAAAATAGTACCTACTAAAAAAAAAGTGTAAAAAAGAGTGAAAAAAGAGAAAAGTGAAAATGAAAGGTAAAAAAAAGAGTACCTAGTAACAAAATGGAATTACAAAAAAAAATTGAGTAAAAAAAGGATGTAAAAAAAGGTGTCAAAAAAAATGAAAAAAAAGGAAAGAAATGTGAATAGAGTCCGGGCCAGCATAGAACTGAAGGGGCGATGTACCTGAAGAGTCTTGGAGAGACTGGGCCAGGAGTCTGCAGGGTTTGAACCGGACCAGACGACAATGACATAATTGCGACGTTTCGTAGAGTTTTATGAACCAGATTGGTAACCAAATGGCCAGACCATAGTTCTCTCCACTATGTTTTAAGTGTCCACATTTAAAAGATATCAGACTTAATGAGCGAATTATTCTTGACTATAAATTAATAATGATGAATGATAAAAATGAATATGAGTGAGGTTAATGTAGTCAGAATAGCCGAGCAAGATACTGTTGAGACTATTTTTACAGAATTCTTATGATCGCACGAGGCCGTGCGGGTCGTCAGCGATGGCCGCGTGAGTGAACACAAAAACAACGTGTTTCGGACCCAGCAGTTAGAGCAGACCACATGCTTTGATCCAGTGATGACGTACCAAGATAAATTAATCCGCGCACGAGGACGAGCGCACGTCAGGATAGCCGTATCGGTGAGGCCATGAATCTCCAGTGAAGGTCCAGGGACGGACCTCTTTATTCTACAGCGCTTGCCTGATGCAGATGCTGGCATATAAGAAATGTCATGTCATATTTAGATTAGGGAATTGTCAAGAATGTAGTACAGATTATTATTGATCACGTAGTGTTGAAGTACTTTGGAATATTGATGTGAATGTTAGGAGAACTGGAAATATATCATGGTGCAAAGTAAAAGGAATATCATTTCATAACCAATAACATAGAATACCTCCTTCTGCTACATATATATACCTATTTTATTGCTTTATGTAAATACTTATATATATTATTTATATATACTTATGTATTAAATGATAGTATATCGATATATTATTTGCATATTTTTTACTATTTATCTTTTCGTTCATTGTGAATATACGCCTACCACATACATACTATCTCCTTCACACTGGGTTAAGTATAAGCACGCCCTTTGTATCTCCTAGCTTAAGGTGAATACAAGAAAGAATAAATACATAAATAGGCTACTTTTTATCTCGGAAAAATTCAGGGTTCAAGGTTCGCGGGATTTGTAAAACAAATTCATATCCATGCTCGTGATGCCACGGGCATCATCTAATATCTAATTAATTAATTATTATAAAAAAATCATTTCGAAACCACTCTACCGCAGGCGAAGCCGCGGGCAAAAGCTAGTCATACATAAAATAATGCTCCTTTTGATTATATTTCATACGTACAGCCCATAATCCAATGAATCCGTGAATCCAACTGCTATCTTACCTGTAAAAAGAAATGATGCATTAGTAGCATTGAAGTTTATTGTCATAGAACAGACATCTCGAACAAAATGTGGGTCCCACCGGGAGGTTCCATTTTCAAAATTGAGCCCGGTTCTCCCTTCAAAATCGAACGAATCCATTGAAGATTGTAGCCACGTGGCGCCAATGCATTGGAACATACCTACATGGTGTTGGCGGTGTCGGTTCTATACGCTAGTAATAATACTTCAATGACTGTAACTTATCTATGTCTGTACATGAAAGATAATCGAGAAAAAAATTTACTATTGGTATTTATTACCGCAATAGAGCCCGTAACAATGATTTTTAGAATTTTTATCTATTCGTCTGTGTGTTTGTGCTGGCTAATCTTAGGAACGGCTGAATAGATTAAGATGCGGTTTTCAATGATGTATTGAAGTAAGCTTGGATTAACATTTAGTGTTTGTTTTATTTCAATCGATTCGCAAATAAAAATGTAAAGTTACCATCATTCATTCATCGATACAAATAAATATATATAATAATAAACCTCAATAGACAACTTTTCGGAACATTGAATAATTTATTTTCAATTTCTATTGAGATATCAATTCAATAACGTGTTATACTGACTGATTTTAGCTTTTCATCACGGAAAATTAAACGATGTCCCAAGAAAGCAGGATAAAAGTTTGTATGGAATATTTTTAAAACATTAGCCGATGCAGCAGAAATTCCTCTTGCGTAAATTTATGGAACATATATTTTCAGTTTTTCATAATTTTGCAGGAAAAATAAAAGAAAAACAAATGAATGTGAAAATTATTTATTTTTCAAAACTCGCTGCGAGGAATCTTTTGTGATTGTATCAGGGGTTTCAGTGTATAAATTCCTATATATAAGTACTTAAATATTCACTGTTTTATTATTTTGTTCTACAACAGGTAAGATTATACTCAAAATTATCTAAGAACGCATTAATGATAGCTGCCATTTATTAATATGAACCAACCTTGTACGTACGTCTTTGAGCAAAATGGAATAATTATTTAATTGACATCAATAGTTGGATACTTACGAACAAAGGATTTTGCCAAAATTTGTTAAAAATCCCTATTCGTATTGTGTCGTATTCGTATTGACGTTATTTATAAATCATATTAAACGTTATAATCTAGTAAAAATCCCATCACATCATAATTTATGCAAAATTGAATAAAAAAATAAGGCGTCGAATCAATGTTATATGAAGATGACAAAATCTACACTGACGTTAAGTGATGTGACGGCATGAAGCCACTTATAAAACCATAATAATCGATACATTACTATAATCGAAACTTAAAATAAAAATGAATTTATTTTATTTCTTTCTTTGTGTTTAACAATTAAACAATTTAATTTCTTCTCTTCTATAAGAACATGACCAAAAGTCTTTATTACGATAATCTCTAACCGCAGCCATTTGAATTGATTAAAATACGGTTAGAATATTCATTATTCAACCGAAACCCAAATTTCATACGCTGGATGCGGCGCGGACGAATTAACAGTGAGTTTTTTAGGAAAAAATTATTTTATAATAGTCGTAAATACATAATTTTATTTCACGTTGATCTGAAATAAAATTGATTTACAGTGTTGTTTTCCTGTTCGGTACTCATTGGCATCGTGGTTAAGAGTTCTTCTTTTTTTTTTTTTTTTTTCAACTCGAGTCGTGTGAACCCCAACGTCAAATGTCAAATGTCACTTTTTTGTTCGCGCGCTCACCGGCATCGTGCGTTGCGCAGACTTTGTCATATTTTACTTACTAATTTGTACTTTACTTAGTAATTTACGTTAAATATTCCAGTAATCGAGTTTAATATTAATAAAAAAGATGTCCAGTGATCGATATCTGTCGGAAAAAATCCGTAAATACCAAAAACGTCTCGACCGACTCCACCGCAAGCGTCGCGCACGCAACGATCACAGCAATAGTAGAAGCAGAAGTAGAAGTAGAAGGAGAAGCTCATCCCAATATAGTCCACCACCCCTGGACTTAGCTATGGACCCGCAAGGTATTCGATTTTTTCTTTCTTACTTACTTTCAGACAATCTTAATTGACCGAAATTATCGTATACTACATTCGTGCCGGCCACACGCATGTCAAATTAACGTCAGACTCGGTACGTGATACCTATCGACGCCCTACTTAAGGTGACACTAGGCACCTTGACTGCTATACCCACATCAATTTCCGTGCCGGCACGCGATACCTCTTTTGGCACGAAGATCAAGCTTGGTACGAGATACCACAGCCTTGATTTGGTACGCGATACCCTTGTACGAGATACAAAGCACAATTATATGCTGTTGTAATGGACTAAGTATGGTTTGTATACTTCCAGACAACTTACATGAGGATTATCTAGGGGCAGAGAACCCCGCAAACGCCGAAAGCGAGCTTGAAGGTGCTCAACAAATGATATCTACCAATACAAAACACTCTACGGACGACGAAGCGATTGTCGAGGACAACTCAGACCCGCTAGCGGCTTATCGAGAAGCACTAGGCGTCGAATATGAAGATAGCAGCAAGTTTGAAGGAAATATCCAACCTGAAATAGCAAACCGCTGGAACCACATACTTGTGAATGGACTCACCAAAGATGAAAGAGACTCTCTATTGAAAAAACATAAGTTACCAGAGAATTGTCAGTTGCTGGAAGCACCAATCCTCAATGAAGAGGTAAAGGCAGTCTTAACAGAAAACTCTAAAATTAGGGACCGATCTATAGAAGTGATGCAATACCAATTGGGGACTGTGACAGCCATAATTGGCAAAGTTATGTCCGATTTGATACAGAACAAGGACACTGACAAAGTAAAGGCCATAGCTGCCCTTTCTGACGCCACAAAACTCTCCAATGATATCCACTTTCACAACACAAAAACCAGAAGACTTCTGATATCACCACTACTAGACAAAAATTTTAATAATTTAATAGAAAAAGTTAAACGGGACGAAAATTTATATGGGAATGACCTAACGGCAAAAATTAAGACCAACCACGAACTGAAAAAATCATCTTCACACATTAAAAAGAATGTACCAAAGCCTGGACCTAGCAGACCTACAACTGTTCCTCGTCTCTCATCTTACGTGAATAAGGTGACGGGAAACCGACAGGGTCCACCTCCAACTCAACCCAGCCAACAAGCCAGATCGACAGCATATCGAGGTGGACCGAAGAGCCGCACAACATTTCAGCAACGAGCAGGCCAGAGCCAGACACGCCCCGAGAGGGCTGCAACTCGTGGAGCACGCAGCAGGCGTTAACCAATCAGGTACATGCAGGCAATATCACCAATTATTTCTCTTGTTGGCAGCACATAACAAGTGACCCTGTACTGCTACAATGGGTTAGAGGCTATCACATACCTTTCCTCAGAACACCAATCCAAACCACACCACCAACAAACAAAATAACATCCAACACAGAACTCTGCCACATGCGACAGGCTATCGATAATTTGTTGCAACTGGGAGCAGTACAGACTTGTAACCACAGCAATGATCAGTTCATTTCAAACATTTTTTTAAGACCCAAACCTAATGGAAAATTCAGATTCATACTTAACTTAAAACCCCTTAACAAATTCATAAAAGTCGACCATTTTAAAATGGAAGACATTAGAACAGCCATAAAAATTATTGACCAAGATTTTTTCATGTGCACAATAGACTTGAAAGAGTCATATTTTTTGGTAGCGGTAGCCCCAGACCATAGAAAATATCTCCGTTTTGAATTCGACGGTACACTCTTCCAATTCAAAGCGTTGCCTTATGGACTCTGTACGGCTCCTAGTGTATTCACAAAATTGCTCAAGCCTGTGATTGGTGTACTCCGTAAAAGGGGGTTTTTGTCAACTATTTACCTTGATGACTACTTGTGTATTGGTCGCACTTATGATGAATGCATAGCCAACAGAGATGCCACTCTTAACATCTTCCAATGCTTGGGCCTCATAGTAAACTATGAAAAAAGTTTGTTAGTGCCTAGCACAGCTTGCAAATTCCTTGGTTTTATCATTAATTCACATAATATGACCCTTGGATTACCTCAAGAAAAACGTGATGCCATTAAATCATTGACAATTAAATTACAATCCCTCAAGCGGTGTAAAATAAGGGAATTTGCAAAATTGCTTGGCACTCTGGTGGCAGCTTGTCCAGCCATACCATATGGACTGGTACACACAAAAATAATGGAAAGAGAAAAATACCTAGCTTTGTTATACAACAATGACAATTACAACACAATCATTAAGCTACATCCTAACATTATGCCAGACCTGGAGTGGTGGGCACATAATATCAAATACATAAATAGAAACATCCGCTGTACACAATTTAAGCTAGAGATATTCTCAGATGCATCCTTAACTGGCTGGGGTATACACTGCAATGGCGAGAGTGCTCGTGGACTATGGTCACATTCAGAACAACAGTTACATATTAACCAATTAGAACTATTAGCTGCTTATTTTGGCTTAAAGTGCTTTGCAAAGACACACAGTCACTGTGACATACTATTGCGAATCGACAACACCACCGCCATTGCATGTATAAACAAAATGGGCAATGTTCAATTCCCACACTTAAATAAAATCTCCAGAGATATCTGGTCCTGGTGCGAAAATCGTAACTTAAATATCTATGCATCCTACATAAAATCAAAAGACAACTTGTATGCGGATGAAGAATCTCGATATACTAACATAGAAACTGAGTGGGAACTGAACAATGAAGCTTTTCGTTTAATAAAGGATCAATTTGGAACTCCACATATTGATCTATTTGCATCTAGAATTAACAAAAAATGTGACATATATGTTTCATGGAAAAAGGACCCCTATGCATTTAATATAGATGCCTTTACTCTCAACTGGGCAGGAAAATTCTTTTACGCTTTTCCCCCGTTTTCTCTCCTGACAAAATGCCTTCATAAAATCAAAAGTGACAGAGCCAAAGGCATCCTAGTTTACCCAGTCTGGGTCTCTCAACCCTGGTACCCACTAGCAATGAGTATGATGGTAACCAAGCCAATCATATTCAAACCTAGTTCTGACTTGTTGATTTCTCCTTTCAGAGAAGCACACCCATTGAGCAGTCACCTTACCCTGGCAGCGAGCACCTTCTGCGGGAAGCATTCAGACGCCGAGGTCTGCCAGAAAGCTCATTAAACATCATGTTAGCGTCTATCTCAGAAGGTACAATGAAACAATACAATACTACTTACAAAAGTTGGTGGGAATTTTGCCACTTAAATAATCAAGAATCTGTTTTGACTTCCATCCCTTTTGTTATTAAATTTCTCACTGAAAAATTTGAAGGCGGTGCGGGGTACAACACCCTAAACTGCCACAAGTCTGCTCTGTCCCTTCTCATAGGTGAGAAGGTTGGCACAGATGACAGAATCAAGCGATTCCTAAGGGGGGTGTTCAGGTTGAGACCTGCCATGGGGCGCTACACAGAAATTTGGAACCCAAGTATTGTATTGAATCATCTGGCCAAATTACCACCAAATTCCATGCTAAATCTAGAATCTCTTACCAAAAAACTTGTTACTTTGCTAGCATTGGCAACTGCACAAAGGGTGCAAACTATCTCACTAATTAAGCTCGATTATATATCTACATCCAATACAAAAGTTACAATTGATATCAAAGACTTGGTAAAAACATCCGTAAGCACAAAAAAGCACACTGTCATAGACCTCCCATTTTACCCTCAAGAGCCTAAAATATGCCCAGCCAGTACATTACAAACTTATATCCAGAACACAGCAGCCATTAGGGGGCTAGAAACATACCTACTAATTACTATAAAAAAGCCTCATCACCGTGCTTCTAAGCAAACTATTAGCAGATGGATCAAAACCACCCTGGCAGAGAGTGGGATTGATACAAATAAGTTCACCTCACACAGCACTCGTCACTCTGCCACCTCTTCAGCCAGCAGAGCAGGGGTGTCAATAGATGTCATTAGAAAAACTGCTGGCTGGACAGATGGATCATCAACATTCGCAAAATTTTACAATTTGCCTTTACATAATACTAACGAAAATGATAGCTTTGTCCAATCCATTTTTAGCATAGACTAGTAACATATTATTATGTTAATGGATGATTAAAAACATTACAAACCTTGTATAATGCAGGCAAAGCCTGACCGTTACTTAAAGTGTGATTCACATATTAAGATGATAGACCTTAAAAACTTATTATACATCTATAGTATATTAACTGTAAATATAAAGTATGTTAACTGTTAACTAAGGGTGATTAAAATGTTTCATTGAAATAAAACAATAATCAGTTTTCAGGCTTTATTATTTCATAATTACTCCATGTTTACAAAGGTATACGCCAACATAGCTAGCTATATAAACAACATACCCATTATGCAGTTGACTCTGAACAACAACACTGTAAATCAATTATATTTCAGATCAACGTGAAATAAAATTGAAAATTGGACAAACTTACCTAAGTGTAGTCCAATTGTAATTTTGTGAACGTTGATCTGAAATATAATTACCCACCCAACCCTGCAGCTTGGACATAAGCAGCTGGTCCCAGGCATAATGGGTAATCCAATTTAAGCTCTGAAGTAGTGACATTTGACATTTGACGTTGGGGTTCACACGACTCGAGTTGAAAAAAAAAAAAAAAAAAGAAGAACTCTTAACCGCGATGCCAATGAGTACCGAACAGGAAAACAACACTGTAAATCAATTATATTTCAGATCAACGTTCACAAAATTACAATTGGACTACACTTAGGTAAGTTTGTCCAATTTTCAATTATTGAGCGTATAGGTATGGTAAAGTAACTTAAGTAGCTCAATGGAGGCAGCATCATTCCAGTTACTTGTGGATATCTAAATGTTTCGGTTTTTAGAATTTACAATTTAATTATTGAATCGATTAGAAAGTCTTACAATTTTGAATCGATTTGTTGCAAAAATTGGTTCTTTCGTGAATCGATTTTTTTTGTACATCTCTAGTGTCACTGCAATGACAAACGACAAATATGCATTCTTAGTTCGTGGGGACTATAATGTAAAACTTAATTTCCGCGTGCGAAGCTGCAGGTAACAGGTAGTATGGCATACATCTGTGGATGTTTTTAGTATCACGAACATTAATTAAGTAAATCTAAATATAATATAGGTAGAAGTGAAGACACCCTCATTGTTCACCAATAATAGAATTTTCGCGAAGTCTTTTGTAAAAATGTAGGACGAGATACCGCGGGAAATTAAATTGAAATTTTTAACGTTGCGTCGTCCGACCGCCTACGCAAACCTATTTTATGTTTTTATAATAAAATCACAAAAAATATGCGTCTTGGTAGTAGATAATTATGTGTGAAAAACACGTTAAAGTTATATGTATACAACACTTATAACAACTTTTTACACCACAGATGCCCCAAAACATGGTAAATGCAGCTCAAGTTATGGTGTATTCAAAACGAATTTATTTATTTTAAAATAGCAGTGATAGCCTAGTGGTTTGAACGTTGGTCTACCGAACGCAGAGACCCTATCCTGGCACCTAATTTTCAAAAATTATGTGGGTATTACAAGTTAATTATCACCGAAGTGAAGGAAAACATCGTGAGGAAACCTGCAGACCTGAGATTTCTTCATAATGTTCTCAAAGGTTAGTGAAGTCTACCAATCCACACTTGACTAGCGTGGTAGACTATGGCCTGTACCCCTCGCATTGTGAGAGCCAACAGTGGGACAATTGTGAGTTGTTTATTTGACTTTTTTCTAAAATAAGATCTAATGTTTTTGCCAATCTATTATAATATTGTACATTTTATCTATTCGTGTCTTTACCTACTGAAGACATTAGCTGTAATGTAATGTAGGGCTGCCTCGAGTTTACAATAATAATATTGTCGTCGTAACCGGATCGTTTTACATTCTCCCCTAGACGATAGAATAATTAGCCCTCGACATGGTAACTTTGTTATAGTAATTGCTTTTAAATGTACTCAGCATAAACAAATTTGATTAAATACGTAATTTTGCAAAGAGGTTCATATTTGTAGACCAGACTACTAGAACTCATAGGTTGATTTTATAAGCGAATTTGAATTTGAAGTTCAAAGAATTTCCTACTGAAATTTTATATCAAACTAGATTCCACACACGGCTCCGTCCGCGGAAGAGTGGTTTCACACACATAAACGTCCAAATCATCCCACCGGAATGTGTAACCGGGAAAAAATCTAGCCTATTTTTTAAGTCTGGACTTGGTTTGTTGTGTGCGAAGTTTCATCTTAATCCTAACATAAACATCACAAAATTTTACATTTTAACCGACTTAAAGGAATTGAATACCTCCTATTCAATTAGACACTAATAATCCGCCAACAATAAGAAAGAAAAGAAATAAGAAAGCAAAACTAAAATTAAATTAGCACTAGAATACAGATAATTTAAATAAATAGTATGTATTCACTCATTCTCTTAACATGAAACTTAAGTTTCCATTGTGAACACGTGCAAGGTGATTCATACTACAATACTTCTGATTTCATGCTACTATAATTTCATGTCGCTGACAGTTAATAAATAGACCCTACCTATTAAGTAGACAAATGGTTCGGAACAATCACTCGCCTCACCTTTTTAAGCGCAGTTGAAAAGTGGAAAGCGACATTCGCTGTAAATGGAACAATAGCTAAATTTTTCCGTTTTACGCTCTCGGTTTAAACTCGGTGATTGTAATAAACTAGCAGGCTAGAAATACGATCTGCGTTTGATTCAGTATTCGGAATTAGGAATGGTTAGTTTTGAGTTCATTTCAAATGTACGGAATAAGATATTTATCAACATAATATTGGTTCATAATATTGGTGGATGGATGGATGGATGGAATAATTTTGAGTGAGTCACGGAAATCCGGGAAGGCGCCGGATGTTTCCAGATTATTGTTATAAATTACAGACATCAGACAACGGACATGTTAGATTTTGAAAGCACTTAGTTACAAAAAATGCAGGGATGCCATCGTTGGTGTTGTTACTGATTTGACTTATAAAATAATGATATATTTACATATGCTTTCAGTAATATAAAAAATGCGTTTATTTACCCTCATTTATTAACCTATATATTTAACAACCGTTTGTAAGGAGTAAACTCCAGTCGTACGTCGGAGCTGATACACACACAATTGGAACGAAGTTCCTTATCGCGCGTTGTGAAAGGGGGCTAGACGGAAAAAATTCTTACGAAAAGTTGTCACGACACTTTTTGCTATTTTACTTATGTTAGGGCCAAAGAATCTCAACAGCGTGATTCAGAAAGTTGTACAGCGCCATCTAGTTTCATATTGCTGAATCACACTGCTGAGCGCGTAAAACAATACTTTAACAAAAGTATTGTTTAATAGGAAATATCGAAAGGAACTTCGTTCCATCCGGGTGTCCCTTGACATCTCTCAATTTTTTTTAAAGAAAATTATTACCAGGATTTTCTTAGAAACTTTTCTATGAATTTTTACTATTTTAGCGACTTAAAAATATTCACCGAACTCATGACTGAGATAAGAGACCTTGTTTTATGTGTCGCTGGTCTCATTAATTTATTCATCAGTTTCAGTCATTGAAGTATAATGTCATAGAACAGACATCTCGAACAAAATGTGTGTCCCGCCGCGAGGTTCTATTTTCAAAATTGAGCCTCGGTTCTCCTTTCAAAATCGAATGGATTCATTGAAGATTGAAGCCACATGGCGCCAATGCATTGGGACATACATGGTGTTCGCGGTGTCTGTTCTATACGCTAGTAATAATACTTCAATGGCTTCAGTACAATATAGTTACAACAAACAAGTTGCTGCAAACTTAACCGATATTAGGCTTTTTACAGAAATCATCCTTTTCTGTAAGTTAGTGTTAATTTTAGCACTCATACGATATATTATACAGTGAAACCTGGTTAAGTGGGACCTGGATAAGTGAGAAACCTCTATTATTGAGAGTTGCAATGAGGTCCCGGTTCTTTTTCATTAAATTACCTCTGTTAATGGGACTTTTTGAACCTGGTCAGTATATATATGTCAAGTTAAACTACCTACTTAACTATAATTCTTGACAATAATAACCGACTTCAAAATTAGGGATAACTCAAAAAATACTCATCAGATCTTGCTTAAATTTGAGTGGGACTACATGACAAGCACTAGCTTTTGATTTAAAAATAAATCATTAAAATCAGTTTACCCAGTTAAAAGTTCTGAGGTAACAAACATAAAAAAATACAGTCGAATTGAATACCTCCTCCTTTTGAAGTCGGTTAAAAAGCAGTTTCTTACACTAATATTAGCTGTCGAAACCAGTTTGTATTAACAAACAAAATCGATTAGCTATAATTATATATTCCATGTTGTCATCTCATTTTACAAGAACAAATGAGAAGAGAAATTTAAAGTGATGTACAAATAAAGACGGCTTGTTAATTAAACGCAAGATCCGAATATATTTTACCTCCTAATGGAAGTATTCATAAGCACCTAAAAGCATTATCATACCGAGTTTATCTCCCTAAGTTATTCTCTGTCAGGAAAGGATAAAGCGATGATCATAAACCGTCATTGTCGCCATAATTAAACGAATTATACTGAGCCCACAAATATAATGATCAACCAGATTGTTTCTGTTTATTACTGTAATAAAAAGGGAGAGTACTACGAGACATTAGGAGCTTCTCACGTGCTACAATTAAGTGCTACACTTTAAGCAACGACGAGTAAGGGAACCCTACTTGATGCGAGATCACGCTTCGTTCGACACTCTTCACTCACTACCCGGGTTCGCGCTTCGCCGACACCCTACTTCGCGCCACTTCGCCGACACTAGTTCTCACAAATCTCACCGACACAACAAAATTTCACACCGCAATTATGTGCCACATGCGGCATTCAGATGGATTATGTGAAATTAAGCACGTTACAGGAACTAAGTGGGCTTAATACACGCCGCCCGCACATTGCGACAAACTACTATATAATATAATATGTATAATATACGTATACGCCCCAACTCAGAGTCATTTAACGGTTACTTAAATCGCTCCTTAGTACATAATCACAAAAAATCACTATCAAAGTCAGTTTACGGACAGTTAAAGTTAAGTTTACGACCTTTTACATAATTATTTAATGATTGATTAACATTGAAGTTTTTTAATGTCAAGTCAAATCAACCGCTCATCGCTGCCATAAATAATGCCATCATGATGAAAGGAACCTAAAAATCTCACACGATAGGTTTTGAGAAAAAATTTTTTTGTAGACATAATAGTATTTTTTTTTTCAATTTTGATACACAATACCCAGTGTCACTCTCACAATTATTATTAAGACGAATCTAAAATCGACCTCTCAAGTTTAAATCGATCCAGCCGTTTAGGCTACAGAGCGTACATACATACATGCATAAACCTCCTTCTGGCGCAGTCGGCTAACAACGCTTTCATTTTTTAATACGTTTTAAACTTGGAAATGCTTAAATGCACAAATTAAACTCCAAAATAGACTTCCAAACAAAATGGAAATGTCTGCTTGAAGAAAATTAAAACAAATCGAAAAGAAAATGTGGTGAAGCGAAGTGGTTTTTCATGTTTCTATTCATGATCTAAATTTGTCCGGCTATTTTCATATTGCGAATCAAAAACCTGGCTTCAATATCCGCAAACGTATCCGTCCCGCCTAAGCGAGGGATGTGAAAGAAGGGAATTTGACAAACATTTTATAGAGCTTATTATTCAAAGAGCATTACTTACCTCACACCCCTATTTGCGGTGTCAGACGAAAGTGGACTCTGCAGTGGTGTGATAAGGTTTAATTTTGGCGGTGAATACATTTGACTTAACCATAACACTGGGAGATTACACTGTGTCGTTACGATGCTCGTTTAGATACCGCATATGAAGAATTGCAGATCTGGAGACGCGAAACTTGGGAGCAGAGGCCATGTATTTTTTAAATCATAATAACTTCTTATACATGATATCATCTTTCCATTTTACAGATTAAGTAGCTTGTAAATTTCACACTTAAATTCTAAATGCAATTTAACCATTGAAGAAGTTTACTAAGTGCTTTTTATGGGTAATTTACAAACTAACCGGTTGTCTAAAACAATGTGTTGTAAGTGTGGTTTCGTTATATTATTATTGGCGTTTATGTAAAGAGACTAATAAGCAAATGAATCACCTGATGGTAAGTTGGTGAGATGGTCAATTTATCGGTTACACCAAATACTGATTTAAATAGCAACAAATGACGGAGGCAAATTACAAGTTAATAGTTTAAAATCTAAACACGTTAGGAGTTCTCTCATCTGGAATCCAACCTGAGTTTAGTATCAGGTCATGCTAATATAAAAATTCACTGTTATCAGAATTAAAGCACTATGAAAAATTTCAACTTCTGAGGATAAGAAGACGTAGATCTAATTAAGTTCTAATCTAATTAAGCTTGCAAGTTTTTCTCACACAAATAAGGTAAGCTAAATAAAACTGATTAATAAATAATAGAAAAACGAATTGCGGTTAGGTAACTAGTAAAGCGTAAGAATGAAAAATAAAATAACAAATCACTTGTAGTTTTTTTGTCCGTGTTTATCTTAAATCAGCTTTGTTTGGGTCGGGATAATAGGACACTTTAGATAAAATTTGTGCTAACATTGAGAAAATCTTTTTATGTTCAAATAAAGGATAAAAGTTTAAGTAGGAAAGGTACTGGAAAATTAGGGGTATTGTATTATAGAGGTGTAGGAGTAGAATGAAAGATATTTACATCGTTTTCGTGTACTTTACTAAATGATTCTATAGCTTTTACTAAACATAAATAATAATATACAGCAAGTAATATGTATATTATAAAGCTTAGTTTTTATGTTATTTGTAATATTGTATAATTCAATTTAATTTCTTTGTACAGTGTAAAGTTGTCTCGTTTGATACGCGTCTGCGTTCTTCTGTCTGATACTGGCTGTAGTGGTTAGAGAGGATAATTGGTTTTAATTTTATGTTCTTAAGTGACAAAGGAAGAGTTATCTGACGATTGTTTATCGTACTCATATTTGCATCCAGTAATAGTATAGTATATTAGTAATTGCTTGCAACGACATTTGGAGCACTACGGGGTTATTTCACTTTCACATTTTCCGCTTAGACCTTTGAGGAAACGTAGACATAGATATAATATACGTCACATAAGTTGTTATAGAAAGTGCTTTATAATATTATAGTTATGCGTTTTTGCATAATATTATGACAATTTAATGCTAGACTGTAATCCCACCTGATGGGAAGAGGCGAATTTGAGGATGGTACGCGTAATTAGTAAAAGTCTATTCACCCTTATCTTTAAGACTCCCACATAATTTATATATTATGCTTTACAAAATCAAATATTGACGCAATTTTTTATATGGAAAAATATAGCTGTATCACGAAAGCGGACGGGCCGACTCGAACTACTTACTATAACTAATACTACTAATATAATATGTACTAACATAAATTTATCTTGTCTTATACAATATGGACATATTTGCTGAAATAAAAATATTGTTATTCTTATTCTCCGTTGTCCTAGAAGTGTGACATGTGACATGCTTGTTACATTAGTGCCTTATTATGGAAAATCACAGATTGCCGTATCATCGTTATACTTAAATTTGAGATATTATTTCTTTTATTCCATTATATTCCAACATATCAAACCCATCACAAGTAAATCGAAGGCTCATAACTTTTAACAAGATAAGCTTTACACGGCACCTGAATAATTATAAGTTACGAAATACAGCGCAATCCGCTGTCTTGTTAGTAACTGAAACTTCTGAAGATATTTGGAGGGTAGTTCAAGAAATTAAGAAATAAAAATCCAAATATTAAATTGCTTGTATTAAACACGCTTCGTATATTTAGTATTCGAAAAGCAAGCAATTTAATATATATTGAGTTGAAGTTAAAGACACTGTTTCCAAAAATAACGCAGTCTGTCAATTTGAAAATCCACCGTGAAAAGACTAGCGCGAAACCTTGCAAAAGGCCATGCAACGTCCTTTGATCTTTATTATACAATAAACTTGGTTCATTTCGCTTCAGTAATGAATATTAATGTTCTCGCTTAAGTCATAAAATAAACTTTATCTGAAGAACGCGTCCTTTGCACCTTAGGCCTGATGATAAATTCACGAAGAATAAACACAACTTCGTCCATTTTCAATTAACATCTGAAATTCGTATTGTTTACTTTTGAATTCGGGATAATTTTAATGAATTATTAATATCACGGTGTAATGAATAAGTAAATAGACTTTTTAGCCCAATCAAAATCAATAAAGTTTTGCGGCTAATGATTTCAGCATAAACATTTATTTATTTATTTATAGGATCATCCACAAAATTACAAAAATCAGCAGTGATTACAGATCTAAGTCTTAAAATTAGTCTATTTGTAATTTTAATTACGGATGAACACAGCATGCGTATTTAGGTGCATTAACATTGCACGTCTCTTATTTTTAAAAATATGATGATAACAAGCATATTAAAAAATACTATATGATATAAATATACGATAGCAATACATCTATATATATAACATTGAAAAGAGATACACTGATTAAACAAAAAATCTCAGAAACTACCGAACCCATTATGATCAAATTTGGCAGGGAGATAGTTTATGCTAAGGAGACGTCAGCTAAGAACGGATTTTTGGAAATTCATCCCCTAAGTGTAAAAATAGGGGTTAGAAGTCATTTTCATACAAGCCGACTTCGTCAGTTTTAGAGTTATAAATATGAAATTTTTCATGTAAGTTTATAGTAATAAATAAAAGTTAACTTTAACACATTTTTTTGAAAAATCATCCCTTAAAGGGTTAATTTAGGCGTTTTATCATAGTATGCAACTTCGTTATTTTTGAAGTTAAAAATATGAAAATTTACATATTAGTTAAACATTAGAAACTTAATTTTAAGTATTACGTTTTTTTTTTGGAAAATCATCCCCTAAAGGGTTAATTAAGGCGGCGCAATTTAGTATGGGAACTTCGTCAGTTTTGAAGTAAGAAGGGTGAAAATTTGTATTTAAGCTTATAGTTAGACACAAAAAATAATTGTATTACGGTTTTCTCGAAATTCATCCCCTAAAAATAGGGGTTGGTTACATACAAATCAACTTTGCCAGTAAATTTTGCCAGTAGTAACTGTAAAAGTTATAAATATTATTTTTTTATGTAAGTTAACAGTTACGCACATTTCTGTTTTTTGGAAAATCATTCCTTAAGGGTTAATTTAGGCGATGGAACTTAAGTACACAACTTCGTCATTTTTGAAGTTAAGAACATTTAAGAAACTCTTAAGTGTGCAAGTTAGTGTGGCAAATTCGTCAGTTTTGAAGTAAGAAGGGTGAAAATTTGTGTATAAGCTTATAGTTAGACACAAAAAATAACTGTTTCATGATTTTCTCGAAATTCATCCCCTATGGGGCAAAACTAAGGGGATGTAAATATTTAAGAAACTTTGTAATTTTTGAACTCTGAAGTAATGTAAAACTTGATATGTAAGCTTATAATTAAGAAAAAAAATAATTGTAACAGGTTTTTTTAGAATTTCATCCCCTAAGAGGTAAATAAAGGGGTTGCAAATTTTTCAGGAACTTCTTCATTATGAAAATTAATATTATGTAAGCTTATAGTGAGAAAAAGAAAGCTGGAGAGGGACTGAGAGTGGAAGGGGAAGAGAGAGAGAAAAAGGGAGAGGGACTAATATTGAAATTTATAATCAATAAATAACACATCAATAACGTGTTAGAGCACCAAAAATTTGTTTTTAAAATTATTGTCTTTCTGTCTGTCTGTTTGTCTGTCCGGGCATCACATCAAAACCCTTGAACTGATGAATGATTTGTGATTGTATCGTAGGTTTTACTTTATAAATTCCTAAATTCAATATAAATTAACATGTTATTAAATTTTCTTCTTTGAGGGGTACAAAATAAATATGATAAGCATAATTTCCGCGTGCAAAGCTGCGGGCAACTGCTAGTATGTTATAAATATGATAAAAAATAAATACGATACTAAATGTGCAAATTGTGTAGTAGGTATGAATACCTAAAATTGTAATACCTGATCAGGAAACATCTAAATACTGCAATAGAATCTTCTTTTAATTAGGTATCACACGACGGTATTTTGATATGATAATAATTTATAATCAGTAGATACTACATCGCAGTATTAAATATGCATTTTCTTCGTGTTCGCAATAAAATATTTTTTTTTGTATTGTATTTTATTGTGTTATATTATAAATAAGCGCCACTCTGTTTCGCTTCCATTGCGTTGATCTCTGTGTATTTTTTTAACTATTTCGCTTATAAGTAAGGCTACTTCTAATTTAAAATAAGGTAATTATAGTTGACAAATAACGTGGAAAAACACACTTGATAAAAGGTTGGTTCTGACTCAAAGACGGCAAAAACCTCTTCCAAGCCAAACAACGCTTCAACGAATAATATTTTTGAGCTAACTATAGAGTAACTGTACCCTACAGCAAACATACAAAAACTAATTAAAGGTACAATTTAACAGAACAACCACAGATATTTCATTCAAGCCACTGTTTGCCACATGCTGCACTTGCATACTGCATCGCTAATTGTAGCCAACAAAGTCATGACTCACGGAGACTCCGAGCTAGACCATAAACAACCGTAATCTCGTTCCTTGCTCCGTTACATTTGCTCAACAAACATCCACTCTGTTTGTGTAGACAATAGCTAAGTACAATAATTGCGCATGAAGTGCCCGAGAGCAGAGCTTGTTGGCACAACGGTACCGCTAAGCCTTTCCGATGTGTGACGAATGTTTGGATATGTTAATGAGATGTTAATGAGTTAAAACGCATCGGTGCACTGTAACTAGATCATGCCTCCCGTTTCTACTGGCCATCGGCATCGGCGGCGCTCCGAAGGCGTTTGCATAAGCTTTCTGAATAAACAACACCCCATCTACGGAATGTAGCGATCGGATATTTATTTGTTTAAACAAAAGAAATGTATCCGTATTTCGGGTAGGCGTTAAAGACTCGCGATTTTTCCTTTCGTTGCCCTCGAGAATTAGTTTTGCCTGACTTTGAAAAACTGCTCGTCTAGACAAGGTTGTTAGGTTTTGTTAGGGTGTAAAATTCGACGCAAATGCTTTATCGTGATATTTGAATTGTCACGATTTTAGATTTTCATATAAATTAAGCGTTGAAAAGTATGAGTATAGGTGCATATTATTATTTCTTTCTTGGCCGGCGACGTATCATGCCTTGGATGTGGCTGGGGCGTGTCCATGGGCGAAGGTGACCAGTTAGGGACTTAACATCAGGTGGCTCGTTAGTTCGTGTATACTATACACACAAATTTCAATGTGAAGTAACCCTTTGTTTGACACGGTCGAAATTTGACCCCAAACACAGAAGACTTATAACATTATTATATCTTCTGTGCCCAAAGCGAGTCTCTAGTACATATCCCAACAGTTCCCATTTACAATCCATAGTCGAAAGTGAGTTGGCTGACTCATCGAGAACTTCGACAATTTCGACAAGTGACAACTTGACGGACGTTGACATGACAGATGAGCTCATTTGGGTACTCAACGTCCAATCCAATAACTACGGAACTGTAGCAAAATGAATTCAACAAACGTGTTTTACAAATGCTTCGGTAGCAAAATTAAATCACAATTAATAACTCAGACGTAATTAAAGAACTCCTATTTTCCGCTATTGACAGAAAATAGAAAACTCAGACATAATTTCAGAGGAAATTTAGTAAAGAATTATAATTTTTCTATAGTGCCCCATGTATTGCTAAACTGTTCTTTTATAGTTAAAACATCTGCTTGTTTTCCAAGTGGTCCCATGGTTTTCATTCATTTGTATCATCAGCTATAAGCAAGCATAATTTGATACGCAAATTAATCAATTTAAATAATCCTATAGCGTTTTAAATCGTTGCCTTTTTAAAGCCAGTTCTTTTGTTCTTCTCTATTCTTTCTTCTTTTGGTGTTTCAGACTACTTACCATCAGACAAGCCACGTCCGCTCGTTAGTCAGCTATTCTTATAAAAACCATTTTATTTTTAACCTCCCACTCAAATCTAAATATAGTAAGTAATCATAAAAATTTGATAAGTTATTGAATTTGGTCCGATGTTTGAATATTGAGTTTTAATAAGATTTAGCGGTATTAAGCTTAGGAAGCTATACCTGCCCGTACCTATAAATATCTGATTTATTTCGGTTTGTGGCTTGTTTGGCCGGTTTGGTACATTTTAAGTTGTCTTACAATGCAGACTATGTATGTTAAAATAATTTTAGTAGTTTTACCAATTTTAATTTTAATTTTAACACAACCATCTATAAATACAAGTTTAGCAACAGCGGGTACGGTTGTTAGCAGGATGGGTGGCTGCTATCAGCAAACAAATCTTGAGCGCTTCTGTGCTTCAGAGGGCACGAGAAGACGTTGATACCGGTCGTTATCGAGAGATAATGGTAGTTAAGCCATGTTACTCCGACCTTTGGATTAGCCACTAACTCCTCTACCAATACGCTAAACAGCGTAGTGGCATATGCTTATGACCTCCTTGAGAGGAGGTACCCTTATTTAGTAGTCGGCCATTAACACCGATCAAAATTAGATTAAAACTCAATTTGTTTCCATGGAAGAACAAAAAATAATTTTATTACTTATACAAAAATATTTATTTATTCATAACACTAAAGCTCGTCAATAACCACGAAATAAAAATTTGGAAAATCTGTTGACAAAGGAAAAAAGTTATTACAATATATGAATGACGAAGTAGATACTGTGTGACGTTATTGAATAGTTACGTACTGACAGCAAAAAAGCCTTCGTAACAATTCTATAATTTTACTTGTACCTTACGTATATAAGTATAGCATTTAACATTAACAATAAGAAATATTTTGTAATATTAAACATTACGCAACCTTTTTTTTCAATTCCCTGCATACCTTACTCTTTTGCTGGCTGTACACGGTTCTTTACTTAAGCCAAATACTTCAAGGGCTTTGGGAAAGTAACTGCCTAGTAATGAGTTGGTACTTGATACTCGTATCGCATTTGTCGAGGGCTCTTTGGTCATGTTTTACCTAAAAGTCATAAAACCTTAGTCTCTTTCAACATGATTTGAGAACTTTAGATTACAAGTGGTATACTTAGAACTGGGAATGTTTGGATTTGACACGGTCATCGTATCTAGAATGAACCACTTGGAAATTATTAGTTACGCACTTACGTGTATTGGATTTGAATAAGCTGTTTAAACTACCTTTTACTTCTGGTCTGTTACGTTTCAATGTTATTACTGGTATATTACGTACAAAGCCGTGTAAGAAAATAAAGTAACACTATCTTAGATTAAATGTTCATTTACATACATTTAAGGGTGCCTCAGCTAAGAATCATATCTGAGACCCTTTCCCTATGCAAGAATCATTAGTAACTAGGTTACGGGTAGAATAATCACATCTCTATACAAACATTTACTTACTCGTAATTCCTGAGCTAACCCATTCCCTTTACCTTTGTGCCATTTTTACTCTAATAAATTATGTATGCGTTTGTTCCTTGTATGCCCAAATTAATGAGGATTACAAGGCTCTTACTCATAGCTCTTAAATAATAAACAACTCTCTGCCATCAGCTTTTAGAAGGAAAGTTGCTTATAGCTTTAAAACGACTAATGCTGGCCATATACGATCAAGTGTACTTATCAAGTTCGTAGCGGACTTGACGCGGCATTCAGGAAACTTGACGGTGTGTGACCACGGTATAGCTATCTGGCTTTATAGATATCTCATGCGAACTGAATGCCGCGTCAAGTCAAACTGCAAACTTGACAAGTACACTTGATCGTGTATGGCCAGCTTAAAAGACCATCGAACTAGGACAAAACCATTTGAATTTAGTGACGCTGTGCTCACATAACTAATAGGCATACCTAATATTCCTTTGGTTAGCTTCTATACGAGTAGTATGGATCTCTAGAGGCTCGTAATTGAAGAAGATTTCACAAATGCTTTAATACGTGGAGGGTTTGTGGTTAACCCAAATGTCGGAAATTCTCATGTGGTCAAAAAGTTTTCGACAATGGGTTACGAATGGTTACCATCATTACTACGGCGCTGCTAGGATAAGAAAGCACATGATACCTGCAGAGGAAACCAGAGCCTGTGACCTGAGGGAATTTGCTAGGAAAATTCTTCAAAATATTTGGACATTGATAAAGAATCATGCATGATAGTGACTAAGGAACGATGAATTGAGATGAAGGAATTCGTGGAGGAATTTACAACGTCAAATGACGTAAGAAGAAGGTCGCCAGAAAGAAATTACTTGTGCTGTTTAACTTCGCAAACAAGCAGGGTAGCTTGTTAGACTCAAGAGTGGTTAACAGTCTTAGATGGAGCATTACATTAAACTTAGTATATTTACGTTTGTGTAAATTTACACTTGTAATCTACTTACTCATTCCCTTTATCTGATTACCATATCCCATTTACTACAATATATTATGTATACATTCTTCGAGTATGTTACACAGCTGGAAATTCAAATTCCATTTCGTATCCATGTTTACATCTAAGGATTAGTACGGAGTAAATTGTTTTACATTTAATTATGGTATAGTTGATAGTGAAACTCGTTATTTGGGGTAACTATTGGTGCTGTTATATAAATTTTTGCTTTGCTTGTGTCTCAGAGAGAGAGCACTTAAATGGGTTTTTGAAAAAAAATGTAGTTATAATATATATTTTTTTAATTTTAAATCTATTACACAAATTATAATATATTAACTGTTGATGCGAAAACCTCTTAAAAATTATTTTTAATATTAATAATAAACAATTCAAAATTGATAAAATTTCAAAAATAATCACGTGACTACGAACGCGCCACGATTGGTCGCCATAGCCCTCTTCCTTTCGGAATGACCGCCATTTTTTTATTATGTTAGACAACTCTGCTGAAAGACTTTAATTTCTCTGGACTTAAAGGTCGGTCCCGGTTGTTATCATAAGATAACAGTTAAGCCATGTCGGTGGCCCTCGGGCAGCTTGAAAACTTCCGACACACGGGTTGGCCACTAACCCCTCCACTAATCCGCACTGGAGCATCGTGGTGGAGTATGCTCTAGGCCTTCTCAAGGGGAGAGACCCGGTCATGGGCCATTAATGGGTTGAAGCTAATACCATCTATTCATTAGAAAAAGAAAGGATGAAGGTTCAAGTTACAAAGGTCATTAAAAAAATTATGATAGTAGGTATCATCAATGTAATCAAAATTTTCACAAGTTTTTTTTTTAGTTTTTCTAACATACTTAAAAAACTAGCACATTAACACACCTTTTTTAGTACATGCATTGATTAACAAGGTTATTATTATGTACAAACGACATCAAAATCATTGCTATAAGTTGCAAGAGTGGTGAGTTATTGCTGTTTGAATATGAGCCCTATACGAGTTTCCATACTTCTTGCGACCAGTCCAAATTGAAAAAAAGATATTAAAAAAAAGAAAAAAGAGGTGTTTTTGTCAATAAAATTAGGTATATTTAATGCCCTTAAAGTATCGCTAGGTGGTCACTACACACACTGTATATAATTCATAACATATTAAGAATGGTTTATCGGTAACTGTAGGTGTGTTTTCGGTAATTGGCAGTCTTGAACTCTTAATTCCAGCCATGTTCCAGTGTAAACGTCAAATTCGTACAAAGCGGTCACGTGACACTTTTTAGCCAATTATACGTCGTTCAAAGCTCGATAAATAAATTGCCTGGAACATGAATGGTTTTATAAAAGTTCATAATAGGATTCATACCGTTAGATTGAAACATGTATTTTTATTATTTTGTAATTTAGTGTACTTTTAAATTATAGCGATAAAAAACTGAAAAAGTTTAGTTATAAAACTTCTACATGAAACAAAAGTTATAAAACTTTCCATTTATAAAAAAAATCATTCAAATACTCAATTGCCAAGAAACGAGCTGACGGTCCACCTAAAGGTAAATCATCGCCGTCACCTATACCTACATAACAATCTACATAACAAGAATTCCAAAAACATCACAGATGCGTTGCTGATTCTCACCAACCCGCATTATTATTATTTATTTATTTATTTAACTCTTTATTGTACACCAAATAAAATAATACAACAACAAGTAAATAAGCAAAGCAGACATATGAGGTACAAAAGGCGGTCTTATCGCTACACAGCGATCTCTTCCAGACAACCTTAAGATGCGGAGAGCAGATTAGAGTAAGATTAAATGAGGTAAGGTGCACGAATAATAAGGAGGAAATTACAAATATTAATTTAAAAAAATACTACCATAAATATGGATAACATGATTAAGAAGAAGAGAGAAGGGATTAAGGAGAGAAACTGATTAGTTAGAGAGATAATGGGCTTTTACCTGGTTTTTAAAAGAATTTAAGGTACTTGCGTTACGAATACATTAGGAAGGGCGTTCCAAAGGCGGACAGCTGTGGCTGTGAAGGAATGTTGGTAGAAGGAAGACGAATGAGCAGGAATAGCAAGGCGCAGAATTCTTGAGGAGCGAAGAGTTCGGTCATGGGTGAGATAGAGGAATATAAACTGGACCGTCTTGTCAATAATAGTATCCGCTTCATTTTCTGTCTACGAAAATTCGATCATGTTTCTTCCTACCGGACCCAACTTCAATGGCTTCCGATTAGACAGCGTAGACATATGAGGATACTTTCCACTCTCTTCTCCATCTTACGTGATGATCTTTCGCCAGCTTATCTGAAACGAATGTTTCAGTTCCTGGACGACACTCATGGGCGTCAGCTTCGCTCGTCCGAGACACAGGCCCTCTCTATCCCTCTTCACCGCTCAGGCTTCCTATCTAATTCTTTTGCTGTTCAAGCCGCTCGGCTTTGGAATGCGCTACCTGAAAATCTTCGGAAGCCTGTCAGTAAATTAACTTTTAAAAAGAATCTCTTCAGATATTGCTTAGGTGCGTGATTAGGTGTCTCTGTGAAGTGTTTCTTTATCATCCCACTTTGTGTTATATGTATTTATATATATATTGTATATATTTATTTATTTATTTGTATTATATACTTATATATATGTATATTTATATATATATATATATCATATATATTTTATTTTATGTTTTTTAAGTACCCTTTTAGTTTATATTATTTTGTTATTCTCTTCATTATTTTCACAATACCGCCTTTGATGTTTCTCATACTTCCCGAAGGTTGACTGGTAGAGAATGCTTTTAGCATTAAGTCCGCCTTTGTACCTCTTACATTGTTTTTTGGTTCAGAAGTTTAAATAAATAAATAAATAAATAAATAGAGGAACTGGAAACGTGTTTTAAGGTAAGGAGGATAATATGGATTGAATAGTACACAGTAGAGAAGAGAAAGAATATGAGCATTCCTGCGAAGGCGTATAGGGAGCCACTTGAGCTTAGTGCGAAATTCTGATAGGTACGTGATCATAATTATTTCCGCAGGCCAAATATGAATCTTATGCATAGATTTTGAAGGCGCTCAAGCTTATTCAGCTGCTCTTCAGTGATGTCAAGGTAGCACACATCGGCGTAGTCAAGTATTGGAAGAAGTAGGGACTGAGCTAGCAAAATTTTAGTCGGAATGGGCGGCACATTTTTTAGTCTCTGAAGAGAGCCAACTGCAGAATATAATTTTCTGCTCACTTCTGCTATTTGAGGACTCCAGGAAAGGTACTGGTCCATAAATATTCCTAGATTTCGAACCTTGTCGCTGTAGGGAATAATTTCGCCAATGAGCCTCACTGGTGGTATCTGAGACCGGTCAATTTTAGCGATAAGCCGTGAACTGCCAATAATTATAGCCTGTGACTTTTTAGCGTTCAATTTTAAACCGTATGCCTGACAGAAGTTGCATTACTTACTACTGGCTCTACAACATCGCCACCAAAAGTACTAAAAAAAGAGTTTTAATCAACTTTAATTTATCTTTCTATCTGTATAATATAGGTAGGTAAGGAAAAAGTGATTGACTGATGTTTTAACGCACAGGCCAAACAATTTAGAAACTTAAAATTTCCTACAAGTATACCTCTTATGACGTAGACATCCACTTAGGAAGGATTTTTCAAAATTCAACCCCTATGATGGTGAAATAGAGGATAAATATGACGAATATGATAAGCATAATTTCCGCGTGCGAAGCTGCGGGCAACAGCTAGTCTTAATAAAAAAATATCAATTATATCACTAACTACAATGTTTGTTATTTTATCTTACTATATAGCCTGTTATCTGAAAGATGTATGCCGGACCGGATCTATAAAATCATGTACAGATTTTCTATAAATTTTTCCTAAACATCAGTCTCTGGTAAAATCCCGAAGAAAGATTCGTCATAGAAGGTAATATAAATAGTAAAAAGTAATATAAGAAACATTGTTGCCAATCCAAAAGATCCAAAAGATGATTTTGTTGGCGATAAAACCGAATTATCAATGGCACATTCATTGCTCTCGTCAAATCACTAACGGGACTAAACTTCACATTTAGAATACGTGCCACCCATAAATCCAGTTGTAATATTTATCTGTAAATCCTGTGCAACATTCGCGCGCACATTCGCTCCTAAATAAGCGCTTGCATATTGAATTATACAAGAAAGCTGCACTGATAACAATACGTTTTCAAGAATAATTCATGGCCGTATTCATATGAAAGGGGCACGTACTCAGCAACGTACGGCCCAATTTTGGCGCACAATTTACCTGCAGATGCAACAAACACAAAGAGGCTATATTTTTGTGGAGGGGGAAGGGGGCAGTAGGAGGTCGGATTACGGCGGCCATCTGCCGCGACACCGAACAATCACCGTAACGAGTCGCACTCGCGACAGGATTAAAGCCTAATGCCGCTGCGAACAATACCCTCGACGCCCTTTATCAGTTACACTTAGACGCTAACAGATCGCCCGAGTCGACAATGGCCCCTCCTTGTTTATAGCTAATCCTAAGTGGATTACTTTTGCTCGCGACGAGACGAGACGCCGCCAATCAATTGCTGTCCCTTTAATTAAAACAAACTTGTCAACGCGCACTCGAATGCTTTTGTTTATGAGAGTTGTAGTTTCTCAGCTGCGACTAAACATGACTCATGAGATGAAGATTTTAGTGCGTCTTTGTTGTAAGTAGTTTTAAGATGTAAGAGGACGAGTACTTTGACATTGAGTTCATACATATATTTTATTTTGAGATGAGATGTTTTAGCTTTAAAAATAATTTTGAATTAGATGTGCGATTATGGAAAATAGAATTTCCATTGACATTTTTAAAATTTGAAGTCTGTAAAATAGGAAATAGTTTGAGAGTTTAAATCGATAATTTTAGACTTTTAATTGTGCTTTTAATCGATAGAACGGCGACTTGTGTCGATGACCTAAATGATCAACAAAGTTAAGCAACAACGGGCGTGGTCAGTAGTGGAATGGGTGACCGCTAGTGGCAAACATTTCTTGACCACTTTTGTGCTTCGGAGGGTACGTAAAGCCGTCGGCCCCGGTTGATACTGTAAGATCGTTAAGCGATGTCGAAGGCTCTCAGGCGGCATGAAGACTTTCGACACTTAGTCACTAACCTAACAACCAATCCGTATTGGAGCAGCATGGTGGATGCTTTAGGCCTCCTAAATAGGAGAGATATTGGTCAGTAATGAGCCATTGGGTTGAAGATCGATAGATTTTCATGCTTTGAAAATCTTACTTAAATCTAAATATGGTCGTATGTTACCTCAAACATAACGGCAGCATCTTGTTAAGCTATCGATCATGTCCAAGTTTACCCATTATCATGGTATTGAGAGCACTTCGAGTAGTTAATCAGTGTTAATTGACCTGATTACTACTGGTTACGGCCGCCAGCCATTGTTTCGTGGATTGAAACACTCTCAATATGTATTGTGATTGAAACTCTTAGGTATTTTCTTATACTTACCTACTGTCCATGTAGGAAAACTGCGATGAAACGACGTGTGATTGAAAAGTTGAAGGGTTTTTCTGTTATAGATATCACATAAAAATTGACAAATAATATATGTAACCAACAAATATTGTTTGTAAAAACCTGGTTGTAAAATATGCGACGTTATAAATAAAAGTATGCGAAGATTAAAAACTTTATAATCGTCTATCCAAATTTGAAAAAAAATCACAGACAGATAAATTGAAAGGCAAGCATAAGTTAAAGCGATTTTTATCGGATGTATAAAACCCATATAAAAGACGAGTTTGATTTGATTTCAAACGGAATATATAGTGAGGTAGAAATATTAGGGCTTTTACGTTTCAATGACGTTGGAGCTGGACGGGTCCGTATATTTATGGTTAATCAATTGCTATGAAAGGGATGAGAGGTCAACGACCGAGTAATCTGCAGAAGCATCAATCGGATGGAATCCCAGTCCATTCAAATTCTTTTATAATCGCCACGTTTAGAGGAAGTGAGTATTGATATTGAAATTAAAAACTCATTAACCTGCACGAAATGATACATAGACGATGTATGCGTTTGATGGTAAATATAAAAGGTGTTGGAAAAAATAAAATATCAAAGTAGTTATAAGTATGTATTATACTAAAAAATAAAACTATATTGGAGTGGATAAAAATAAAATTAAGAACCGCAAAAAATATAATATAATATTTTATAGAACATTATAGATCAAACACAATGCATTGAATATTTATGGTCTACCAAAGTCAATTTTGAATATCAAAATTTAGGTGTTGAGCGAAGGAAAGGCTCATTGCTTAAAAAAAAATTTAAAGGCAGCTTTAGATTGTAATCCTAGGATTATTTATTTATTTATTTATTTTTATAATATGTTGTTATGTTTAATCACAGGGACACCTGTTCAATACTAAAGTTCTCATTAAAATTAGACGCTTGAATTTAGCCCGCGCCTAGATAGATCATTCATCACAGGCGGTAATCCTAGCTAGAATATTAAATTATCTACCTCTCTATGCCTACCTACAATGTTTACAGATTGTAATAGCCCCAAACATTGCCCATGCAATCGGGTTTAATTGCTATTGTACCTGAGGTAATGAGATAGATATTGGTTATTAGAGTTTTGATTGCAATTAGCAAACGTGATTCGTGACGTGACGTGAATAAAAACAATCTATGAAGTATCTAGTAACTGAATCTCACCGATAGCTTTTGAATCCGCACTGCAATAAAATCCGTTTGGTTGACTCTATTCTTACTCGAGGTATTTCATGGATTAACTTCGGTAAGGAACTTCGAGGAGTAGGTAGTATAGTGCAGTGTTTTTCAGGTCGTTTGTTCCATTGGATTCCAGCACAAAATTATTTTTAGTTTAGTGAGTGATGATGGGTATCATACTCTTAATTATTATAACTTATTTTACTAGGGATTCGATGCGCTCATAGCCCGGCGTATTGTTTCGATCCAAAGTGATTGACAAAGTTAAACAACAGTGGGTGCTGTCGTTTGTTTCATCGGTGTCCACGAGTGGCAAAAATTTCTTGAGCACTTCCTTGCTTCGGAGGGCACGTAAAGCCGTAGGTCTCGGTGGTTGTATCGTGAGATAACTGCATCTAATCCATGTCGGAGGCCTTCGGGCGGCATGAAAACTTCTGACACTCGATTTGGCCACTAACCCCTCCACCAATCTGCACTGGAGCAGCGTGGTGGAGTATGCTCTAGGCCTCCTCAAGAGGACCCTTAGGAGGACCTTATAGTTTAGACTTATTTAAAAAAAAAGGGTGCGTGTACTTTTGTACGCGCGTGAGAAGTTATACTTCTTTGACATGAAAAAAAAATCAAAAAACAATATTAAAAAAACATTTCAAAAACAGCAATACTAAAAATAAAAATGAAATAATATTTTGAAATAATTTAATTTACGAATCTCTATAGCCAAACTATATGTGTTAAGCGCCATCTGTGATTAATTTTGTAGTATATTCTAATATTACTTTGCTACGTATCGTAATAGTTCTCGTAATAGAACATAGATGGTGTTTTTACAATTGCAAAAACAAATCAATTGTAAATCTTTTTTTTTCTGTTTTTACAATTGTAAAATCTATGTTCTATTACGAGAACTATTACGATACCATGCTGTAAAACCAGTTTTTGTGGGGGGGGGGGGGGGGGATGAAAGATTTTATTCAGTTCAGTTGAAGAATAATTTATTTTCCGACGTGCTTTAATACAGATTAAGGAGAGAAAAAGAATGTGCTCCTAGTCCCAAAGACAAGTATCGATTACTATTTACTACTACAGTCCGTTCACTGTCATTACCTTTCCATTAGATTAGCATTACTTGCTGTCAAGTGACGAGTGTTGCAAAAGTTCCCGATTTATCGGGAGATCTACTGATTTTGGTTATCGTCTCCCGATATCCCGTTTTAGCGACCGTTTCTCCCGATTTTTTGCATTTTCTACCAATGTAATATAATATTGAAAATTAAAATAGAAAATAGTGTTATAAATACAAAAAACAAAAGAAACTGAGTCGCTCAATGAAAATACAGAAGAATTTTGGGCAAACGTAGGTACATATTATAGCATAAAACGTGGTCATGGCTCACGAAATCGTGTTCTAATATTTTTTCCAACTGAATCAATGATAGGTCTATTACACACAAAAAAAATAAAAAATACAAAAAACCCGACTGCGTATAAAACATGTGCGACATATTGAGGATAAGGTTTTGTAAAATGGATGGAAGCTTAGACGCGGAAATTGATAAATTTATTATACAATTGAAAGACGAGTGTGATACGGAATCTGAGAGCAGTTTTGATGATTCATGTTCGTCCGATAGTGATTATTTATCATTAGGCGTGCGTTTGGATCATTCGTATGCCAACCCAATTTAAAGCAATTCAATTTGTTGTAATTTTAATATAACTACCGAGAATGTGAACTGATTAGTTAGGAGACTGTAAAATAATACATTATTTTATTTGAACGTGTATCATTTTTACTATCGTTACTTTTGGATCAACCTAGTAAATAATATTTATATACATTAGAAGAAACATGTAATATTTCATGTTAGGGAATCGTACAAACTAAACATTACAACACACAGCTAAGGTTAACCAACTTAATAAATTAATAATGTAGTTTTTATAAGGAAGAATATAAACGCGTATAAAGAAAATTTTGATATTAATAATCGCCAAACAAAAAGAATGTATCAATTAATTACGCCTTCGTTCCGCCAAAGTAAAGTGCAACGATCTTTCATAGGGCTTGGGTGTACATTTCTATAATAAAATCCCAAAATTAATACGTGACTTGCCAATAGAATCTACGAGTTTAATGGCTAAAACTAAGTTGGCGGGTGTCTATTATACTATCTACTACTTAAATGGTTTTTACCCAAAACGAATGTCATAAAAAGGTTGTATAATAAAAGCTATTGCATATTTCAAGAGATTTTATTAGTTATCATTTATATTAATATTTCGTCTAGTTGTGCAGGAGGCGCTATATTTCGTTGGTACCTTGCCCAATCAAGATACCATAACATACTCATTGTAAGTATGGCCACAGCAAACTACTGATCTTCTAAAGATGTATAGGGTACGTTATCCAGTGTTCAGGACTTATTCTAAACCTTTGTCAGTCACAAAACAGGCGATTATGTAGTCCATATTCATATAGTATTGGTTTGCCAGAAATTGTAGCGAAACTGCGAAAACACATTCACCAAAACACAAGTACGAAATCGAATACAACAGTAAATTAAAATAACTGTGTGCGTGTCGATGAGTTTCAATAGTACCTAAATAGGACTCCAAATAGGTACGCTGAAAATATTTAATAGAAAAATACAAAAAACCACGCGTAGAAACATGAAAGATCGATGACAAATATGACAGTACAGTGGTGTTATTTATAAATACTATGGTTACCAAAATGACATTATTAGGGATTACATCATCTTTGTTGTCAATCGATTAATCGATGTCAAAATATTCGAAATGTAATTTAATAAAATTAGCGTAACGATTGAATGGTAATTCTAAATATATTACATAGTTTTAATATGTATGGAATACGAAAACATGTAAGAAATAAATTAATATTATAATTATTATAAACAAATAATACATAAAATATATTATTATATTCCATCAATCGATTATTATGAATCAATTCAATCGATTATAAAATCGTTTGTAATGAGATACTGTGAAAACTTTTTTGCATACAGAAAAAATACAGAATTTAGCTAACTTCACGTTGTAGAATTTAGGTGTCGGTGTGCGCGCGCATCGTAGAAATTCACTCTCATCATTTTTCACCATCGCGCCAAAAGAAGTATAACTTCAAAAAATGCCCAAAGAAGTGAAGCACCGTAAGCAGTAGTAACTAGTAGTAGTACTAGTAGTAGTAGTAACTATAGATAACGAAAACTTCTAAAACCTTTGATCAACAATACAACACTAAAACGATAATTAAATATTAGCTATGGCTAATAAACAATTTTCCATCTCATTTACAATACAACGACTGATTTATTTCCATTAGGTATATTACAAAGGACTTTATAATGGAGATACACTGGCACATGATAAATAAATATAGAGAATGATATTGAAAGTATGGAACGTAAATTACAGACAGAAGATACGAACAATAGAAATACCAAAGGAGAACAGACTAACAGCCGATGTTTATAATGATGTATAGATATTTTTAATTGATACTAAGAACTTTAATACTAATGATATTTAATAATAATTTAACTTATTACAAATAATAAAGATGAAATGACGCTACACACTCATAGCCCCACACTAGGATTCCCTGTGTCGTGGGTGCCATGGACTTATCATTCAAACGGCTGCATGAAATCGAACAGAGGACCCTTGGCCCCGCACGACGGTCTAGCAAGGTTATCATTACACTATGTTATTTTTGGACTTCCCTTTAAACTAGTTGGTAGAAGCCCTGCCGAGCGTCAGTACCTGAATTTGAGTGCGGCTGGTCATTGAAGTATTATTACTAGCGTATAGAATCAACACCGTGAACACCATGTATGTCCCAATGCATTGGCGCCACGTGGCTTCAATCTTCTAAGGATTTGTTCGATTTTGAAAGGAGAACTGGGGCTCAATTTTGAAAATGGAACCTCCCGGGCGGGACACACATTTTGTTCGAGATGTCTGTTCTATGACATTACGAGTATACTTCAATGCGGCTGGTATCCATTTTATGTACACACCTTTGTATCTCATTATTACATCATAATTATGTTCATGCCACAGTGGTGTTAATGGTGAAAAATAATTAACCTAATTATATTAAATAATTCAATATTTTAATGTTAATTAAACACAAGATACTCATTAATAAGACTATAATTAATGACATCACTATCTGTTACCGAATTGCATATGAACATTATTTTTAAAAGCTTTAATATCTATTATATATATAAAAGAGGACGTGTGTGTCCCTATATTTCACTTTGCAGCCAATACTGCACGTCGCAAGCGCATAGTGTGTATATGTCGCAATAAGTACGAGACTCAAATCTCAGATAAGGGTAGTTGCAAGTTGATACCTATAAGGGTGTAGAAGATACGGGGTTGAAACGTCTTCAGCTTCAGCGCCTACTTTTTCGTGGGAGCAATGTTTTGTAGAGCCGCGCATTGCTGGTACATGACTAGGAAGCTATCCACGTAAAATTATTTGTTATCTGTCGACTGTCGCTTGAATGCATTCATTCTCTCTGTACTTTTTTTACAATAATTAAATGTTTGCTCTCGAAAAAGTTTTAATTATTCGCTGCAACAACCAGTTATTCCTCTAAAGAATTAACAAACATGTGATTTCTAGAAATGTGTGATTATCATTGATGTAAAATGATTTGAATTATTCTGGAAGATTTTAGAATGATCTAGAAATTTCTTGAACGATCTAGATGGTATGCCAATTTTGTGATCAATATAAAATGTTCTAGAAATTCCTCCAATAATCTAGAAAGCTCCAAAATTAGGGACTGGAACTTATTACGCATCTTCGTCATTTTTAAAGTTAAAAACATGAAAATTTATATATTAGGTCCAGATTAGAAACAAAATTTGGAAGTATTAAGTTTTTTGGTCTTTTTAAAGTGAAACTTTTATTACATCGTCTCAAACTTTTTGGTATTTGTGTCGCATGTCGCGTGACGGTTCTTAACTTATCGGTTCTCAGTAACGAAAGTACTTAGGATGACCTAGCTTTCAACATTTATCTGATTGAGTACGTGTGCTACTACATGATACATTCTGAAGGTCTGATGATGACCAGGTATATACTTATCGGTTCTCAATAACGGAAGTACTTAGGATGACCTAGCTTTCAACATTTATCTGATTGAGTACGGGTGCTACTACATGATACATTCTGAAGGTCTGATGATGACCAGGTATATACTTATCGTTTCTCAGTAACGAAAGTACTTAGGATGACCTAGCTTTTAACATTTATCTGATTGAGTATGGGTGCTACTACATGATACATTCTGAAGGTCTGATGATGACCAGGTATATACTTATCGGTTCTCAGTAACGGAAGTACTTAGGATGACCTAGCTTTCAACATTTATCTGATTGAATACGGGTGCTACTACATGATACATTCTGAAGGTCTGATGATGACCAGGTATATACTTATCGGTTCTCAGTAACGGAAGTACTTAGAATGGTCTAGCTTTCAACATTTATCTGATTGAGTACGGGTGCTACTACATGATACATTCTGAAGGTCTGATGATGACCAGGTATATACTTATCGGTTCTCAGTAACGGAAGTACTTAGGATGGTCTAGCTTTCAACATTTATCTGATTGAGTACGGTGCTACTACATGATACATTCTGAAGGTCTGATGATGACCAGGTATATACTTATCGGTTCTCAGTAACGGAAGTACTTAGAATGACCTAGCTTTCAACATTTATCTGATTGAGTACGGGTGCTACTTCATGATACATTCTGAAGGTCTGATGATGCCCAGGTATATACTTATGTTGCTATTTCTTGCTTTTGATCAACAACGACACAGTTAGTCAGTCCGAAAAACTGATCAACGAGGATGATGCCATTTTAATACCCTAAATCGAATATTTATCCAAAAATTTTTAGTTAAATGTCTACAATACGAAAAAAAGTTTCACTTATACCGTGGTTTCATAAAACCACACAATCTTTTTTTTGTGGAAGCTAAAAAATTATAGTAATTTATAGCTTTCACAAAAAAAAGAAACGTATACTTATGTACGCGCGTGAGAAGTTATATTACTTTGGCATCATTAAATAAATATTTAACACTAGCTGTCTTGGCGAACTTCGTATCGCCTAATAATCAGTGAACGTACTTTGTCGGTACTTTTAACTTATAGTTTTAGGTTTAGGTTTTTTAGGGGAGCGGAGTGGGAGGGAAATGATAGCGTGAGGGGGGAGGGCTAATGGAGGGGAGGGGGAGGGGGAGGGCTAACGGAGGGGTGGGAGGGGGAGAGGAGTGGAAGGGATGGGGGAGGGGAGGGCTAATGGAGGAGAGGGGGAAGGGAAGGGGAGGGGGAGGGAGAGGGACCGGGAGCGGGAGAGAGGGAGGGCACTTTAATAACGTGTTAGAGCATCAACAAAATTTTGTTTTAATTTGTTTGTCTCTCTATCTGTTTCTCTGATATCGGCATCACATGAAAACCTTTAAACTGATTTCTACGGAAATTAGTTAAGTTGTTCCTTATACTTTGGGCCATATTTTAGAAACCTTTCTTCCCGAAAAAAAATAAAAGTTTTCCCCGGAAATAAGATGAAACTTTGTATGGAAAATTATTAATTAATATTTAATTATTATTTAATTGATATTTCCTTTAAATTTGCAAAAAACGTTTCTCCTATAATTGAAGGAAATCATTTTTCGAGTTTTTTGAAATTTTTGATGAAAAAGAAAAAACCAATTATATAATATTAATGTTGTATTTTTTTCAAAACCCGCTCCCGCCCGGAGGAATGATTTGTTATTGTATCGTAGGTTTCAGTATATAAATTCCTAAATATAAGTAGTTCAATATAAATTAACCTGTTTTTAAATTTTCTTCTGTAAGGGGTACAAATATGATTAGCATAATTTCCGCGTGCGAAGCTGCGGGCAACACAGCTAGTAACTAAATAAATTGCGAATGGTTGGTGACTGACAAACAACGCACAGCCTAAACCAGAGGACCTATACATGAAACTTTTTCACAGGTTCCTTATTGGGGTACCAACAATGATGTTTAAAAAAATATAGATACGTCACGCCCTAACAAATGAACCAAAAAAATCAGTTCCGAAAAGAGCTACAACACACACACGTTTATCTTTTGTTTCACTACATGAATCACATTACAATAATACACGAAGGCATTTTAACGTTGTATGTCAAATCTCAAGCACTTCTGACAACAAAAGCGTGCATATCGTCTTGTATTAACAGAGCAACTACGAGCAGACAGAGGTCAATTGACCACTCTTACAATCTTCATCTTCGACGCGCTAGTGACATATCTACCTCTTTTTTACTTATAATATCTTTGGGTACCAAGAATGAATTTTTGAATTTTATCCTCTGAAAAATGAAATAGGGAATTAAAGTCTAAGTATGAAAATAAATTTTATCCAGTTTAATTTACCTTGGATCTTTCTTCATAACTAGGTAATTAGCAAGATTTTTGAAAACATCTACGAAAAGAATAAAATAGGTGGTAGGAACAATATTTCCACGAACAAAATCTCAGCGAGGTACCTAATTAGACATCTTTATAAACAGATAGGGGAAAGTGGGGGAAATACGAACACCTAAGGAAACGTCTAACGAATTCACTAATCAACATTTATATTTTTTAAATAAATTGTAACAATATGACAAAAAAACAAAACCCTTAGTGTTCGGCTTTACCCGACATTAGTCGGGTAAACACGAACACCAAGAGGGGTAATTACGTACTAACATTAATAGCGACAATGATCACATTTATAACCCAACGATGTTGACTCTCCGTCAGTACAATTCTCGTGAGCCCATTTTTTACACACGTAACACATAATCCAGTCTTCAACGGGGGGATATATATATAACGGAGATTATGCCTGGTCGGTGATGGTTCGGGAAATAATACAACAAAAAGGCGTTTACATCACTTTAGTCAGAAACTCATTTTAACACAGGTTTTACACTGGTTATAATTAAACACGCCATTAGAGCTGATTGTCTTCAATTATCCGAGTAACAGCCAACAAATAATAGGGCACGACGGCCCAGTGGCCTCCCATCACCCCTTACAGCCACCCCAATGCCTCGCATAATCGTCTGATCCTGTTACTCGTCAATCTGATATCACAATACAATTCACACGTCGCGTTCCGTCTTAAAAGTAACAACGTTCTTGTCTAGGCGTCCAGAATATTCGTTCGTCGCTCGCAAGTCCATAGCTTTCCTCGGTTCTCTCGTGGTGTCCAGTTGATGGTTGCCACAAGATGACTGCTCGTTTGACGTTCAACCAGAGTGACAATGACGTTTCACTCTCATAATCTTACTTCAGCGATGACAGTAGTTAAACGCATAGTGTTGCCATCTTCACAATTCGAATACACATTTTATGATCTCCGACATATATTTATCTCTACAAAAAATACAAAAGTAGTTTTCATTTTCCTTTTCGCCTTTTTCTTTTCCTTTTTCGTTCTTATTTTGACTAGAGTCACTAAAGTCTTTTATGTTCCTGAAATTCTTTAACACTTTTTTGGTTTCTTTTTTAAAGGTTTCTTATCACTACATTCCAGTTTTTTTTATTTGAGATCCTTTTTTTCGCATTTTTTCTACTATTTTTTTCTTGACTTCTTCTGCTTTAGCTTTTTTTCTGTTTTCCTTTTCCTCTAACTGGACTTTTATAGGAGTGCTCGTAAGAATAGTTGATCTTTTCTTCCTGATATTGCGTTTTGATATTTTTGGGGAAATAATAGGCAATTCAATGATCTCGGATAGGGAAACTGCATGCGTGCTTATGTCATCACTTTGTGAGTTAACAGGAAATGTTTCGGAAGCCTGGACATCAAGATCTTCAACACTGTGAACTTGGGCGACTGCAGTTATATGGGCATGACTGTGAGCATCAGGACCTTGTTGAACATCAATTGCTTGGTTATCTGAAGAGTGGGTATTCATAAGAACGTTTTGTGTTGGATTTATTGTTGTTTGTGCGGTATTCTGAGATATATATGGCTGAATTGAATCTTACTCAATGGGGCACAAGGGATATGTTCCTGCAGACCTACATCCACTTGCAGGTTTTTCAAGGTTACTGCAACGATTAAAAGCATTTGTAAACAATTAGACTATGTCATAATGTGTAATTGGCTGTCCAAACCGATCTGCCATATGATTTTCACATTCTTGATTGTATGCAGTCTTGAGAGGGCCAAAATATGTCAAGTCCAAGGGTTGGAATTTATGTGAGGTGTGTGGTGGCAGAGTTAGCATAATAATTCCATGTTCTCTGCAGAGTGAGAATGCATCAAGGCTTATATGACTCTCATGGTTATCTAAAATGAGCAAAACGGGGTCTACCTTTGAAGGCTTTGCATATGAAATGAAATGATGTAGCCAATCCACAAATAGGTTTTCATTTTTGGAACATTATAAGTTTCTGCTGCTTTGCCGATCCTGAGTTTTTTGGTTTTAACATCGTCTATAGCCTTTTTGAAATCTTCAAGACTGTACTTCGGTTTGGTCTTTCGTTTGTAATTACGAGGCATCTGAAACAATATTAAAAAAAAGATGAACGGGGAACCAACAAAAGGGAGGGGGGTAATGCCGAACGATCGAGATTGCCCGACATGGAGTGCTCGCCTTTACCCCGCAGGATCAAAAACAATAAAATGGAAAATAAAAATGAGGTTATATTTCTTTTGCCGATTGCGTCATTGCCATTTAGCTGATTAATATGTGAGTATTTCACTATGTAAAAGTTAAATTACTATTGTAGATAGATATAAAGCAACATCAACTTGAATGTACCAAAAAAGTTACATCAAAAACATGCAAAATATTGAAAAATACATACCTTGACAGGTATGTGCGTTCACGTCTCGCGTGTTGTCGACTGGCACTAGTGGTGGCGTGATCTCCGGAATGGCGGAAAGTAAAATATGTCTATCTCTTTCTAACACATTAAAACCATTGGATTCGGGATTACCCCGCGTTCGCGTTTCCCCCACTCTCCCCTACTATTGAGTCATTTTCGAGCGTATAATCAAACCTTATTTATCTAGTTACATTGTATTCACGAAGAGATCAGCTATCAATGCGTGGACGGAATGTCCCATACGATGCACACGGAAGACGTCAAGGATATTAGCGCGTGCAACAAACGTGTAATGTTTATCAAATGAAAAGGACGAGGTAGAAATGACCAGCGTGCATCCCTTCTCCGTATTTTTCCATTAGCGGTTTGATGCAGTGCGTACATTCTTTGTATGCAATTGAGGAGAGTTGGAACATCCTTCATCCATATCAAGAGCCGACTAACAAGCAACGGTCAAATATTTATTAGAAACATTCAATGTTCTACCTAAACCTAGGACACACTGAAAATCAGCGCCGTAATTAATACTACGGCACAATGCTGAGTGTGCTCCTATTTCTAGGCCACTGGACACATGCGAGCGTAATATATAATAGTAATAATTTTGTAAGGAGGTGCATGTTTTTTATTTTTATTTTTTTTATTTGTTATTCTGTTTTTTTCCTGTTTTTTGTATGTGTTCGTGGCCTTGTAAATAAACTTATTCTATTCTATTCTATTCTATTCTAAATTCGGATTCCGGGAACGTGGGACCATCCTAGCCACTAGACCACGTCGGACTATCGGAGATCTGCCCATGTGAAGCTGTAAAGAGGACTATAGGACTAATAGCATTCGTCCATTCGAAATTTTTAGTTCTAAAAAACAGAAAAAGCTAACAGAAAAAAAAGTACGCAGAAAGCCTTTCCACTATGCACTAGAATGTCGGTAAGAGTGAGAAATAAAGAGCATAATAGCCTCCAAAAGATGGGCCCTAAAGACGTAACCTCGTCCTTCTGAGATCGTCTGCTAGAAGTACGGATGGTCTAATTTTACACAAAGGCAGATGCAAACAAAACTTGCAAACCAACTCAGAAGATTGTAGAATTAAATTTTCTCATTCAAAAATCCGATCCGAATATAACATTCGGATTAATCGGTTGATGTAATGTCTCTGTAGTTTGTAAGTTGTACGTACCTATATAGCTTTCGTGTCCCCGTCACGTCTTTTCAGTGTAAATTTCACATAAGCACAAAAAACAGCAATGATAGCCAGCACAAATGGTTCGTACAGACCTTAACTCGTCAACTTCGCAGATATTTTGAATTGACTCGGAGTAATAATAGGCACGGCACGGTGTGTCTTTATTGCATGTTTGCGTGACATCTTTTTACACAACTTTATTTTTAACCGAATGAATAAAAAAATGTTTACAACTAAAATGTGACACATCAAAAAACCTGCCTATTTGTTACGCTAAGTTAAACTAACGACGTTTTACGTGTACTGTACAATTTATTTAGTAAATCGAGCTGCGTTAAAGCAATATTTACAACAATAATTTTATCGAGAAAAAGTAAATTTATTATTTTGCCACTGAAGTGATGTAACTACATGATTCTGAAGAATTTAAACTGCTTATTGATAAACTATATCACATTTCTTTGCACAAGTTTCTAAGCCTTCTGAACCCAGCGGATGCCTGCTGTCTTCTTCAGGTCGTCAGTCCACCTGATGGGGGGGTGTCCTATACTATCCGTCTTCCGAGACGTGGGCGCCATTCGAGGCCTTCCTTCCTCAACGGTTATCGGTCCTTCAAACTATGTGGCCAGCCTACTGCCACTTAGAGAAATATCGAGCTATCCTCTCCATGGAGAGGGCTATCCTGTCCATAGCTCGCTGTGTGACATTGAGGTTGTAGATTAGGCCGATAGTAAAACACCACGTCTCGTAAACGTATTTCATCACTAGCAACACACACAGCTCGAACGCCTTCGACTTCAGGCACCGAAGTAATGTTTTGGACGACAAGATATGACGCAGTTTCCCGAACGCGAGCTGCATTGGACCGAGTTGGATTCTACGAGTGACTTCTTTCTCGAATTTGGACTGAGTAAACTCCAATTTGGATAATTATTGTCCCAGGTATTCATCTACAACTTCGAGAGCAGCTGTTAACGGCAACAACAACCGGTATGCGTGTGACATGGACATTTGACAAGATTTTTGTCTTGTCCATGTTCATCTTACGGATCTTACGGATCCCTATACTCCGCATGCTCTCTCTGTACGCATTTCTCTCGCTCTGTACGTGATTTTGTTGAAAGAAGTTCTTTATTCTCTTACTCGAAAAAGCTTCACTTAATACACAGTTCGCTTTTCCGCACTATTTTCCGAATATGAAATGCGGAAAACAGCATCCGGTCTCTAGACACAGGATGCGCTGTGTGCTACGCATTGTATAATTTGTTAACTACGATCGGCCGTTGCTTCGACGACACGATAACGGCATTTTAATAGCATATTTTTATGTCAATGCCATCGGTTTATGCAACGTTCGATTGAGGTAACATAACATGCAAAACTGCGTTATATTATTAGGTACATGTCATAAATTAAATCAGTAAGAAATCAAATCTCGTGCGCATCATTCCTCATTCGTGTGTTCCCTTCATACTCACAAAACCTGAACACCGTAACTATACCATTTCCAGGTCACACCTGAACACGCACACCCCCATAATAGTGACCTCCACAACATCTTATGTATTTTTACACACAAATGGAAGCTTTCGTATGTATACAATACACATACGCAATATAATTGTCGTCACGACACTAATGGGAGCCTTGCTGCCGACGATAACGCTATTATGGTGTCGTTGTTGTCCATTGAGACAGAGTGTCGTTGCTAATATGAAAAACGCCAGTGTACTATTATAAAACTGTGTCATTATCGTGTTGTCTAATGTAAAAACGGCTAATCTTGTGTCAAGCTTTCTGTCACGTGTTTAACTTACCAAACGGTGCATAATTTGGGAGTCGCGCACCGTTCCAGCTTTTAGTTGTATTTGTGGCTTTCAGTATTCTAGAGTTTGCATCAGAAGTGATAACTGATATGTAAAATTTGTTGTTTTTGTGAAAATGGAAGTGTAATTGTATTTTATTGTAGTATTACATACGATATTAATTTCACCAATTTTGCAATAAAATTATTTAGTGCATTTTAGCACATTTTGGGTTAGACGTACTACTGAAAATGCGTTTCCTTCTAATCGACTGATCTCAACTTAAAAAATCAATGTATTTGTTTAATCAAATCAATCAAACACAATCATAGTGTCATTAATGATATTGTGATGGATAAAATAACACAAAATGAAACTTATAATTTCAATAAGTATAGACAAAATTCAATAAATTTTGTGCAGTGTTTCTATTACCAAACAGAATGGAAAACATATGTACTGTAAAGTAACATTGTGTTTTCATATCCTCTTCGATTTATATGAAAAATGTATGCAGGAAAGTGAAATTTAAATTTATATCACAATAGACAAAAAAATTGCCTATTCAGTTTCCTAATTCATTTTTGTTTATAATTCGACAAAAGGACTGGAACGGCGAACAATAATTTATTTCGAAGTCTTTTGTCATTACTTTCGTTGTTTTTGAGCTGAGCGGAGAATAATTACACGGCAAATCATTAAAAAATAATAATGAAAAATACTCGGTTTTGATACGCAAATCTTTAATAGGTAATTTCTCTTCGTTCACGGTTTATGTATTAGCCATACTTAAAGATGGATGGTTATAAATGAGTAAGTTTATCAATTTTAGCTACATGATCTTCATCTCCATGCACCTATAAAATATTAGAATAATGAACACCGTATCATGTAATAAACAGGTGAAGCATAAAATAATGAGTCAGTTTAATGTGTGTCGGAATAATGGCTAGCAAAATATATTCATAGTCGAAGTGTTATAGTATCGCGTTCATAAGCGATAGTGTAGTGCTTCTTATGGCTACGAATGTTTACGTGTCTGCTTAGATCAAATTGACTTGTAAAAGGTCAATACACTTTCTATAAAATGGTGCAATATGCGAACTGAATTACAAGGTATATTGAGTTACGCTTAAATTGATTACTTGATGGGTCCTTCAATTAAAGCTCCATGTTTATGGTAGAATATTTTGATTGAATCTTAATAAAAGTATATTAGCACAGGGTAAAATAAAACTAAAGTTAAATGTTTAGGAACAAATGGTTAATGTTAAACCATTTCTAAACGTAAACAGTACGCGGGAAGCGATAAAACACATAAAGTACGTGAGCTCACGAGTCCTGCCGGCTACTTGTCACCGCCGCGCCGTGGGCGGCGAAACTCCGCTCAGAAACTAAGCGACGCTGCCAAAAGTACGTGACCTTAATGTATATCAATCCCGGCGTGATTTATACGGGGAGCATCTCTAAAATATGATATAAAATAAACATTGACAACCGAAACGATGAAATACGACACAGCGTTGTGATTTAAGGGCGCGTTCCATGAGATTTTATAGCGCCATAAAATCAGCCACGCCGGCGAACGCGCACGTACCGTACAGATTTGACAAAACAGACGACGGGCATTTATTTGTACGCTAGTTTTTTGCAAGTTTTATGGACTGTTGCCAACTTTATAGTCTGAACGGCGACCGTTTACGTCTGACAGGGTAAAAATTGAGTTATTCAACGCGATTTGTCGTGTTTAAAAAACAATTGCAACAATTTGTAGCTGGTATTGGTTTTAAATGGGTCAGTGTGTCAAACAGTGGGAAATAAGGGGCTGCTTAAACTATTGATAAACAGAAAAGTTTTGGAGGAAAATTACCGTACGATTGAAAATGGCCTAACTGATGTCACCTTATTCGCCAAAAACGCATCCGCTTGGTTTATAACCCCACACTATAATTTGTTCATCTGAAATCGACCTTTTAACTGTAACGAATTTTGTGCTGATATTTTTAGTCGATGTCTCGGATTACGGTGAAGGAAGGACTGGTTAAGATGGCATTCGGGTTATACTTGTAATCCGCGCTTCACTAAAACTAGTTAAATTGAAACAAAGATTTTTTTTAAGAACAAAAATTGTTTATCATGACTTACACATATACTTTACGTATTATTATAGTATAAAGACAACAAACATATCGCGGAATATTAGGAGTAATTATTTACACGTTTAAATACATTATACGAGAAATCAAATCTTTTCTCTTTATTACATTAACTAAGAAAATAAAAAATATTGAGTAACTATTACAGCTAAATACCCCTTATCATTTCTGTACATATATTCAACATTTAGCTCTTCCTCATGCACGAATGCTTCGCCTACACGATCGACTGAATGAAGCAACATTTCGTCGGAAATTTGAATAGTGTTCCATTCCTAGGTGTGCTGGAAGAGATTTCTTTTAGAAATAAGCATTGCCTATGTACAAAATTACTTTTATGACCTTTTGTAACCACTGTTATACGTGTGCATAAACTGTTAAATAAATAAATAATAATAGTGCACCTAGTAAAGTTTCTGAAGCATTTCCGTGCTGCGACCATTCCCGTACTTCGAATGTTAAACCCGTCCGTTGTTATCATTACTTAGCAGCAGTGTTGCCAACTCGGTATCAGGTTTTGGGACTAAACACAGTTAAAAAAAGTGCTAGATTCGTCCAATCCATTGAAAATATGGGCTATTGCTTAATTATCAGAGGTGACGGCGAAAAAAAAAAAAAAAAGGTCGTCAGACGCTCTACAAGTATGATAATGGTAATTTTTTTCGACATCTTTCACTACATTTTATCGTTTTTTCGATCGATTGCATCGAAAACTTCGTGGAAAACCTGAATTTATCCCTCTTTTTTCAAGATAGCGGAAAGTGAGTTTGGGGCTAGAAATTGGGCTAGGTGCTAAAAAATTATTTGAGTGGCTGAAAACCCGAAAAAAGGGCTAGATCTAGCCCCGAAAGGGCTAAATTGGCAACACTGCTTAGCAGTTGTTAAGCGGTGTCGGTGGCTCGAGAGCGGTATAAGAACTTCTGACACTTACAATGATGTTTAAAAAACTATAGATACGCCATGCCCTTACTTCTGACAACAAAAGCGTGCATATTGTCTTGTATTGACAGAGCAACTACGAGCAGACAGAGGTCAATTGACCGCTCTTACGATCTTCATCTTCGGCGCGCTAGTGACATATTTACCTCTTTTTTACTTATAATATTCCAATATTAGAGAGAAATACTCCAGGGCTCGTTATAAGATATGCCTCATCCTCATACAGCCTTATAATAAGCCCTCGCTCATTATAAACGTTTCCCTGTTTCTTTCTCGGGTTACAGCTTGTACGATGCCTGTGGTGGCACTAATTTATTACTTGTCTTCTAATTAGTCAATTACTTGTATGAAATAAATAATAAAAGTTCACAAATTCATCTTCTAGAAAGGGTTACAGGCAGCATGAACTTACAAATGAAAAATGAGGTTATCACAAATAACTAAGAACCGAAAACCATTGAAGTATTATTACTAGCGTATAGAACCGACACTGTGAACACCATGTATGTCCCAATGCATTGGCGCCACGTGGCTTCAATCTTCAATGGATTTGTTCGATTTTGAAAGGGGAACCGGGGCTCAATTTTGAAAATTGAACCTCCCGGGCGGAACACACATTTTATTCGACATGTCTGTTCTATGACATTAAACTTCAATGCCGAAAACAAACATTAACCATTAACCAACCCACTTTGTCTCGGGCCAGAATCCCGGAATTCTGGACCCGGAATCCCTCAGTCCAGTCCCGGATTTGTCAATAGGCCGTATAGGCCGCGGCCTAGGGGCGGCAGCGTCCTAGGGGCGGCAGAGTTCAGAAAATGATATTATAGATGATTCTGCTATTGAAAAGTGCCGTAAAAACTTGTAATTCTTGTTTTTTACGCACTTTCTTAGTGACTAATTCAGTGTCTTCCTTACTATGAATGGAAAATTATTATTTTAGAAAGGTACCTACATGGGGCGGCGGAAATAAATTGGCCTACTCTGATAAAAAATATAAATCTGGCACTGCCTCAGTCAGTAGGTTAGTATGAAATAAACGCTAAACCGCTAAATAACGCAACATGTTTTTTATCTCTAACTTATTTAATAACAAAGCACAAAATAAATCCTAGAGACTTAAATGTTTTTATTAGTTTCATATTAGATTCCATCAGTGTAATTAGTGTTAAATTGAATAACACCGTCATTTTCTTCACGCTATCAACATAGAGCAGTTAGTTTGGCTGATCGCCAACAAACATGTCAGCAGTACTCAGTACGGCTTAATGACTAGCCCCTAACGCTTTTACAGCGCAAACCAACACTTCAGCTCACTTTCCGAGCAATACCCTCATGTTTGTACCGTTTAACCTCACAAATGATCCTTGCTTTATATCCCTACTGTGTTATGGCGCGAATCTTATTAGGAGCGCAGCAAATAGGAGGCAATCTCCGTTTGCAATGCATAATGTCTCATTACCATATTAGTGAATGGGTTCGCAATTAAGGGGTAGTGCAAATGTTACGGTGATATTTTAGTGTTGTTGAATTTATGTGAACCGGGCTTTATGAAGTTCTGTTTTAAGTTAACTATGTTGATCATTTTCGTTTACCTTTTAGAGTTTTTGGCGTTAGTATTGAAGTCCGGGGTACCGCAATTTTAACATTAAAAATTTTTCAAAAGCTAAAAACAAAAATTCTGTTACTTTATTTCCTTAGCTTGCAGAGCTACAGAGCACAAGAAACATAAACACAAGAAAATCCAACAGAAAACTTATCAAAATTGTATTAAAATGGGAGCGCTAGCACGGTAATCATCGTCAAATAAATTTGACAAGTGCGAGTTATACTCGCTTGGAGAGGGTTCCGTACGTTGTTTATATATTTACAGCTACATATTTACTTTTTACTTCATGTTTTCCTGTAATATATAATTAAAAAACTATTTTCTGTATTTTTCTCAAAATTGTAGCCTCAGTAGTTTTGAAAATGGGGGGATGGTCAATTTTCATCTTCAGTTTTAGTTCTTTCTTGAATAATTTAAAACTATCCATTGTAGAATTATAACACAAATATATTTGAGATAACCTGCGCTATTACTGCGATAAGACCGCCTGTTGTGTCTAATAATACCAAAATTGTAATATTTTATGTACTTCTAGTGTGCACAATAAAGAATATTGTATTGTATTGTATAACCTGCTGCAGTACTGCTTACCAAAAATGATACGCTTTCAGCAATGCCGCGGTGATTCACGACTACTAATTTTCAGTACGACCTTTATTGTATCGTATTTGACATCCACACGATACAGTTTGGGAAACAGTTCTTTTTATAATTTTGATTTCGTTAAAATTTCAACTCATTTGGTCCAGTAGTTTCGGAGAAAATTGGCTGTGAAGGGTGGTCGCCTAAACACACTAGTGAACCATTAGTTTTCCGTTTTTCGTTCGGAACCCTAAAATCAACTGAATATCGTTTCGTATCGTCCGTAATGTTTTTTGGTTTATTTTATTTTTCTTCAAAACGAGTGCGCGGGCTGTCACCGGTTTGGCCTACATTTTAATGATTATTAAAATTTTACATATGCTCAACACTTTTACTATAATTATTATAAATATTTTAAAACTCAGTTTGCGTCACTCGATATTAAAATTATAGTACCATTAAACTGAGGTAAATAATCCTAATATCTAATTGTAGATTCCTAAGCTTTGTTCAATTTTTTTTGTTTATAACGTGTATTATCGTCACGCGGAAACAACTACGTAAATGTTAAATAAGAAAATAAATGCTTTCAAATAATAAATAATTATAACTATTATTTCGAGAAGTATTTTTGTAATTTTAATATTTCATGAGTAAACAATAAGTAGGTAAAAAATTTGATTTTGAGAAAGTCTCTAGTAGAAACCTGAGCGACAGAGATCTGCTCGGATGAAAATAGAGAAAAAGAATTTTCCCAGATAATATGAGACCTAGCTAGATCTATTTTTCGCCTCCGTAAACCCCAATAAAACAATCTGTAATAACATAACTTTCTTTATTTGTCAAAAAAATCTTTATTTTCTATCACAGTTTCATGACAATATTCAAGCAGCATATATTTAATAGTATTTGATTTAGGTACTATTTACCCCTGAGATGTTAGGTAAACACTTAAAAGTACTCCTACGAAAAAATTCAGAACTTCAATTGTGCCATTTTTAACAGAAGTTTGTAGTACATAACGTTATATTATTGTATCCCACATATTCATAAAAACAAGCAAGAAGATTCTGTTTCTTTCACTCTTACGAATACTTAAAATAAGTTTTTTAAGCGTTTATGAATACTCGCCTGCCGTTAAGCCGAAGGTAGCCAAGCATGACTCGTCACCATTTGTCATACATTTCATGTTCATACAATGCGGTAATTGAAATGTGTCTCATCCGTGACCGCGACGGACGGACGGACGGAGCCCTCTAAACAATAATCTCATTACAATTTTATAATCCGGCAGTTCAGACAATGGAACAGCTGACTCGGTGGCGCCAACCTCCCTGGTTAGTTCATTGCTCTGCTATAACAATAAAGTCGTATTAGGACCGACACCGCGAACACCATGTAGGTATGTCCCAATGCATTGGCGCAACTTGGCTTCAATCTTCAATGGATTCGTTCGATTTTGAAAGGAGAACGGGGGTTCAATTTTGAAAATGGAACCTCCTGGGCGGGACACACATTTTGTTCGAGATGTCTGTCTATGACATTATACTTCGATGTCTATACGCTCGTTTCTCTGTACTAGGATTAACTGTGTCAATGGTAGCTACCATACGTAATATTTGTATAATAAAAACTATAATTTTATATCTCTAATGGCTCATAGTCATAGCTCGGAGTCATATGGTCGTGGGTTAGGGGTTCAAATTATAATTCCAATGTTATTTCAGTTATTTTTTATTATAATTTACTCAATTGACACCATTTCTTGTAGGTTCTATGAGTAACTTTCGTTAAACATCTTTTAATTTTGTACTGAAAATTGAAGAAGTCCCATAGAAGTTGTTGAAATTGTGTCAAATTTTTTACTCCGTCTGCGCAACAACGATTTAGAAGTTTCACTTCAAAAATCAAAGAGAGTGAAATAAAATGTAAAAAAGTTTTAAATACTACGTAAGTGATCGATGTTTTCTTCAATATTTTAATAATAACACTTATGATAAATGTCCAAAAGTGCATTTTACCTAGCTTTAGCACCACGAAAATAACTAACTCATTTAACTAGCTAGTCACTCATTACACAAATAACTGACTGAACAGATAATTGTAATCTGTGTTTTTATTTTCGTGTTTGTCGAACTGGAAAGTACGCCCACTAATACAATAGGCCATCAGATGCGTTAACGAAGTGTTTTCAAAATGTTTGCGAATCAATCACCTCTCTTGTCCATAATCATTCATTCATTCACTCGCTGGTAGCGTCGGACTAAACGAACATTCAATGCTACATTCACTCTATGAAGGCAGTAGTTTGGTGATTATATTGAACAGAAATGTATTTAAATTCCTATCTTTTGCGAATACTATATTCATCACCCCAGTGCCAGATTTATGTTTTTTATCTGTGTAGGCCAATTTATTTCCGTCGCCCCATATACCTTTCTAAAATAATAATTTTCCATTCATAGTAAGGAAGGCACTGAATTAGTCACAAAGGAAGTGCGAAAAAAAAACAAGAATTACAAGTTTTTACGGCACTTATGTATTAATAACAAAATCATCTATAATATCATCTTCTGAAATCTGCCGCCCCTAGGACGCTGCACCTAGGCCGCAGGCCTAAACGGCCTATTGACAAATCCCGGACTGCATTACCCCGCACATAAATTGAACCTTGCTGTATTCAGATTAAAAACGCAATTCAGTAAAAGTAAAAAAAAATTAAGAATTCGAACCCAACCATTAATTTTAGAATCATTTTTGCTATTCAAATATGGCCTTGTTACAACATTATGTTGCAAAAACGCTAATTTCACAATGATGTCTGAAATTCCAGCAAAAAGAACATGTAGAATTATAATTTCTAGCTAACTCACTATTCTGCGTAGAGCGGGCTTTGTTACTGCGAGAAAAATTTGTATAACAATAGTTGTTACGTAATAGTTAGCCGAATCGTGCTTCTACTGCCTTTCAAGCTTTAAAATTTAGTTGTTGTAAAGCTTTTAGCAATGATGAGTCTAATACTGTAAATCTAATACTGACCATTAGATTTTTTTATGGAAATAGCCGGCAAACGAGCTGACTATCCACCTGATGGTAAGTGGCTATCGTTGCCCATGGATATCAGCAACACCAAAGGTATCACTGATACGTTGCCGGCCAAGAAAGAGAGAAGAAAGGGACATTGAGCTAACTTTACAGTAGAGCAGTTAAAAGTTCGATTTTTTAGAAAAAAATCATATATTTTTTGTAATCTTCCTACCTACGTTATTCTTACTGTTTTAGAATCCTTATTTTATCATCTATATTGTGGCATATGTACAACAACTTTTCTAAAAATTCCAACTTTAAACTGCTCTCCTGTAAAGTTAGCTCAATGTCGGTTAGTCAATTTTTCCTTTCAAGCGTCGATATGATCGTATACAGCCATACAACAACCTAACCGACTGTTTTATATGTCAGATATAGGGGATATACATAACTACATAGGATAACTGGCATAAAAGAGATGTGTTTTGAAAGAGCCAAGCATTTTCTCAGTCCTTTTCAAACGAATGATAGGTGAATTAAAATTTAAAAATTTAAACCATTTACTACTTCCACCCACAAACTTACTTTGAGAGTTCGTCGAACAAATACGTAATACACAAAAAAATTAACTGTTTGTTACTGGTTTTTGTGAAGGAAAACTTCTTCAGTTAATTCACACATCCGAGTAAAATGTTCTCAAAATAATAACATACATGATTGTGAACTTGTGAAAATTATATTGTGTTATAACACCTTAAATAAACACTTATTCAGTGTGAGAAGAGATCGAGATATGATGATGATGATAATGATAATGATGAGGAAACTTATAGAATGAATTCAAATTTCTGCTCGTATTTGTAACTTAAATGAAAGAAAGTGATATAATTTCAGCAATGAATTCTAATCATCTCCTCCTAAACCGAACATTTGCGGGTGATATTAACAGCATAATTTACAATCATTTAATAAACACAAACTTTGATCCTAGTAAATTATACAGCGCAGGAAAATATTCAATATAAGGTCGCTCGCCAGCAGTCGTGTTTAAATTAACATATTACGGAGCTTGCTTGCGCGTATCTTCCTAACATACGCAATTGGTGGGAATAATGTCTTACTACTCGCGAAGACCCCACGCGGCGGCGGGCTATGGCGCCCACGTCTCGGAAAAAGGAGCATAGGACGCCCCCCGACCAGGTGGACTGACGACCTGAAGAAGACAGCGGGTATCCGCTGGATTCAGAAGGCTCAGGACCGGTCAGAGTGGCGCAAATTAGGGGAGGCCTATGTCCAGCAGTGGACCTCCAAAGGCTGATGGATGAATGATGGATGGATGACTCGCGAAGATAATGTAGCGAACCTAATAAGATTAATAAGGAATTTTTTCTCCTGTTAATCACATTTGAACGTTGATTCATAATTAAGAGTTTCTACTCCTTTTAATTACTTTTCTGAAACGCTGGTAATTTCAAAATATATTTGACGTGAAAAAGTGTTTTAATGAAAAAGTTGCTGTTTTGTTTTTGCCCGTAATTCATAAGCCGAAAAAATTGCCGAAATAACAATTAAGTAATATTTGAATATACAAGGATAGAATTTAATTATGAGTGGTAATCGGAAGGTCACCAGCACTAAATGAAACTTTACTATCTAACAGGCTTATTAAGTCCACTGCTAGACATCAGTCTCCCCTAATTCGTGCCGGTCCTAGGCCTTCTGAATTAAGCGGCTTCTCGTTGTCTCCTTTCGGTCATTCTACCTGGCCGGGGGCGACCCATGCTGCCTTTTCGAGAAATGGCCGTTTACACTAACACTTTTCATCAAGCGATAAAAACGGATCGCCAATCGCTCACTCCTTAACAGTGCGACGCGTCTGAAAACAGGCAGTCTCCGTGCTGCGTCCGTAACAAGATTACTACGCCGGTAAAACCCCACGAGTTATGAAAACTGCGGAGTAGATGCCAGTAATGATTGCCTCGACTTGTATTAGACAAGTAAATAACGGTGTGGTGGTGGGTTTTTACACGGCTGACTACCACCCTCTTTTCTAAACTCAGGCTTTTAAACCCCCGAAGAAAAAGAGGGGTGTTATAAGTTTGAAGTCTCTGTGTATCTGTGGATCGGATGTCTGTCTGTGGCATCGAAGCTCTCAAACGGATGAACTCGTAAGTGTCAACGCAATTTTACAGTAGGAAAAATAGCGTCTTCTAAAAGTGTTGTAAGCCACGGCTTTGATTTCACCTGTGTTAATTTTTATCATGAATTTGTAAGCTAATATTCTCGAATATCGGAAAATATCGCAAAAATCTACTGACTCCACGTTGAGCTGAATATTTCCATTATAACGCTAAAATTATAAGGACAAATCTACTATGTGTAGAAGCAAAAATTTATGAACGCTTACGTGTTTCGTCGGACACGTAAAGCCATCGGAGGTTTCGTATCGTTTAGTAGCAATGTTTAAGCCACATGACTTAATATAGAGGCCTTGGGGCGGAAAAAACCCCTCCGACTTAGGTTGGCCACTAACCACTAATCCTGAAGGGGCTATCCACACTGGAGCAGTGTGGTGGAGTATGCTTTAAGGCTGCTTAGTTATACGCATAGCCGTGCCAGTCGATATATCTATTGAAGATTTCAATAAAAGTTGACTGTGTTATCGAGAGGGTTACTAGTACAGAGCAAAACCGGTGTCGCTATCTGAGCCGCGTCTGATAGTTTTCCGTATTGCGAAAGTATCCGAGATATTTTCCTGTTGAAATTTAACACCTTAGAATTTTTATTTAAATTTTCTTGACAAAACTAAGTGAGCCAGTAATCTGTATATTTATATTAATTTCCAGTACTGAAAACAATTAATAGGTATGGTTTTCGTTTAACTGTGAAGCTTGTTATAAAAATTATTAATAACAAGCACTGTTATTTCGATCGTATGTAATAAAACAGTCAGACTTGTAAAAGGCGTAATTCATAAGTAGTAACAACAGAAGGTGTCACTGTCATAATATGGTCAAAGACACCATGTCCATTGGCAACATGGGTGACCTGGACATTAGAGATGATTTTTGTCTTGTCCATGTTTATCTTAATCCGGAGGTGACATGACTGGTATTCGTCAAACACAGGAAGATACTGTTGCCCATCTTCTGGATTTGTCCCATTTGTCGCCTTTTACGACATCCCAGGAAGAACGGGAGTGGTGGTATTCTACAGGTGAATCCGGACACCACGCGGGGTTGAATCAAATTTGAATGATGAGTTTGAACTTTTTTTTCGGTCTGGGTGTGTGAGTTCTTGTATTTTTGTGTTGTCCAGAGAACCCATGACATAGAATCCTAGGGTGGGACCATGATTGTGTAGCATTATTTTATTATTTTTGAAGTTATACTTCTTTTGGGGCGATGGAGAAAAATGATGAGAGTGAATTCTTACGATGCGCGCGCACAAAGCAAAAAAATTCTACATCGTGAAGTTGGTTCTAGGTGGCATGGTATCGTAATAGTTCTCGTAATAGATCATAGATGGTGTTTTTACAAGTATGTAGATACAAAATTAATCACAGATGGCGCTTAACACATATAGTTTGGCTATAGAGATTCGTAAATTAAATTACTTCAAAATATTAATTAATTTTTATTTTTAATATTGCTGTTTTTGAATATTGTATTTTGAACAATGTTTTTTTAATATTGTTTTTTTGATTTTTTTTCATGCCAAAGAAGTATAACTTCTCACGCGCGTACATAAGTACACGTTTATGTTTTCATTTTATATACCCGTATGCGAAAAGTGAACATTCAGCCAATGCTGCAACGTAAAAACACGCCACGTTAGATTGAGTGATCCGTCACGGTTACTTTAATCGCCGATGTACGGTTTGTTTTTAATGTTCCATGCAGTTGCATAACTGCGGTCGAGTCACTGTTAAATGTTGCTCGTAAAACGTAAACTATCATTAAAAAAGCACGAATAATCATTCGACCAATCAGGTGGTTTTTTAGTCCTAACAAATCGTTTGGAAACGGAGGGTGTTAAACGATTTTTTATTGATTTGACGGTATCAAACCGGTATGGTTCACCGTGTGGCTGCTATAAGACATTGACATCTGTAACTATCCATAAATATAACAGAAATAATAATCACCAACGAGTCGGGTATCCCCATAACTCTTCTCTTAGATTTTGTAAGGCCTTACTTGTAGCATCGTAGCTCTTCGAAATCATTAAGGAAAGCTCTGTTTAAATATGATATTGCTATATTATATTCTAGATGAAATACAGTACGACTATGTAAAATAACTGGAATTAAGTTTATCTTTATATAGGCCCAGCGACTTATTACTCCAAACTTCACCTTTGTTTTGCGCATTGTTAGAGGTGCAGTGCTTGAGTTAGAAAGTTGGCTTGAACTCAAGAATGGGTAAGCCATTATGAAAAGCGATTTATAATAATTTTCTAACTCTGGATCTCTTAAATCTCAGGTTTAGGACACTAATCATTGCCAACGACCACCGTTCGAGAAAAATATGAACATATTTTGTGGGTCTGTTTCAAACACTGGATCACTATTCGCAACTGGATCGCTATTAAATAGGATATTATATCAAAGTCAGGATGGCTAAGCTAAAGAAAACAACGGAAGAAAGTTCTTATTTATTTAATATTTCATGCATACATGCATTTATGCATACTTTATAAGACATCAAGTAAGGTACAAAGACTACTGTTTATTTTTTATCACATTCCTTCCAGCAGACCTGAGACTAGAGAGCGGTATGTCTATATAGACTCTAGAATTCTAGATGGTAAGAAGACCCTGTACACAATCTTTGCAGTGTGGCGACGATGCGTATACGTCACACGGTGACGTAACGCCAACCTGAATCACACTATCGAAGTTTTCTGAATCGGTTGCATATATACAAATGCTCCGACAACGTAAGTCAACACACCTCGTCTGGCGGGAGATCTCCCTTTGCCATAGTAGTTTTATTTAATAAATAATACGAGCAGTCGGGTATGTCAATGCGAGTAATTTTGATTTTTTATGTAACTTTACGCACGTATTTACGTTTTAACCTAACCTAACTTACCTATTTTTTTTCTTCTTGAAGCCAAGCCTCCAAAATATCGTGTTCAAAGTTACACTGAAATTCAAAGTTACCCGGAATGCCTGTAGACATTAAATTTAATCTATCTCGTTTCCTATTTTCACATCACAGGAAAATAAAATGTATGAAAATCTGCGAATCCTATTTATTTCTTATTAGATTTATTGTGTGTCAGATGTTAAGACATTTCTATTGCCATGAGCAATGTACCCCAACTCCCAAGGCATGTGTAATAAAATCCTTCCTGTATATTGATTGCTGACAATTGTTTCATTAGGCTTGATTCATATAAGACGAGAAGAGTGGAAAATCATTCTGATATAGTTCAAGAAGAAAAAGTCTTTAGTCAGGAAAATAATTAGTATACGACGGACGAGTGTACATGACCTGTCATGACCAGTCTGGTCATAATTCCTGTTCAAATAGACATAATTATTATGCTTTTAAACACTCTATTCTAAAAAAGCGATTATTGGCCAAGTCTTTTATTGCAACGTACGAAGTAACCTTGCTTTAAGTACAGTTGTTATTTATAATGTATTATACCTATCCCTAAAACTTCCAAAACCAATCTACAGTCAAAATTCATAAATATTGGTCATCGAATTCAATGTAAAACTCTTTTGTTGTAATAGATTCGGTTTAAATATACGAGTATGATTAGCGCAAAAATAAACAAAGAAAATTATGTAAAAAAAGAAATTATGTACATTAAATTATATATTTTAATTATTACACGCTCAATCTGTAACGTCACCATAATAACATACCATAATATTAACCATATTAATAACATACAAATGACTCGTGCGAAATAACGCAGCGACACGCGACCTAAGGATAGGGGAGAATTTTCATTTTGGTGTTTACGACTTTACATACAATGTTCCTCAATATACATTTTTATTCATCACTGGTAAATGTTAAGGTTATAACTGACGTTCTACTACAAAAGTCCAGATCCATAAAATTCATTAAAGCATGTATGAATAACTGAACAAAAGAATGAAAAAAAATTGGTTGTCTGTAAAGTCGGTTTACGGACAATGGTTTTACGTGATAACGTCTATTTCGTAGAAGAATAATTTATGATATAAATATTGTCAATTCGCACATTAGGAACGGGAAATAGAATGAAAATTACAATTTTACATATTAAATTACAGATATATATTTCGTTTTATTATTATTCAGCGTATCTCTTTCTCGATACTTTGCGCGCGTTGTGGCTCATGACGTGAGCAGGCTCGTTACCACGTTTTCGAGAATGCCTTCCAAGCGGACCGATTACGCTTGAGTGGGAGAGAGACGGCCGGTCTAGCGTGCCTCTCTCTCTAATGCTGCGCGCGCTTCCGTGACGTGAGCGGCCGTTACTCGGTTTTCGTGAATGCCTTTCAGGCTCATCGTCTTTATAAACGTTATCACGTCAAAATTACGTTAACGTAGTCAACTACGAGTATTTAGCCGAACTACCGACGAATTTTAAAAATTTCTGTTTGTCCGGGCTAATTTCTGGAACGGCTGAACCGAATGGGACTAAATTAGAGGAGGTAATAGGGCAACATATAGGCTACTTTTTATCCCGGAATTCCCACGAGATCGGGATTATTGGGGAAACGACACAGCTAGTTATACATATTATATACGTATGTACGTACCTAAAGTAGTTAACAAAAGCTACATATTTGTATTATCGTATCTCTTCTCACTTCGTTTGGTTAACGAACACTATACGATCCGAACAATGCCTCCGCAGATAAGGGATACTCAGTCATGTGCTGATGTAAATTACATTTAGTTGTAATTACGTTACATTTAGTTGTATTCACGTTGTTGGTTTATGGTTACATACAATATAGAGTTTATCCAAAAATAATATTATGTTATCTTTGTATCACAGGACTATTTAGTTGAGTTGATAATCAAAGGCGTTTTAACCGACTTCAAAAAAGGAGGAGGTATTCAATACAACTGTATTTTTTTATACGTTTGTTACTTTAGAACTTTCGAATGGGTTAACTGATGATGATGATTCTTGTTTTAATCGAAAGCTGGTGCTTTTCATGTGGTTCCATTTACTTCCACAGCTTTTGAGTTATCCCTAATTTTGAAGTCGGTTATTTTTGAAGTGAAACTTCTTTAGAATCGTTAGTGATTTGAAACCGGATGCAACGACAGGTAAGATAATATAACCGCTAATTTCGTCATTCTATTTAACTTGTCCGTAGCTCAATGGTCAGGACGTAGATCTATACACAATACCTGATGCGCAGGTTCGCGTCTCACAATATTTCTTTTTTTTTAGTTTTATTTTTTTTTAGTTTTATTTTTATACTGTTTTTAAATACTTTCAAATGCTCTTTTAAATATTTTCAAAGAATTTATCAACAAAAAATAAGAATTTCATCCTTTCATTCTGTCGATCGACCAGCCGATTATACAGACAGTAAAAATGCTAAGTTGTATTCATAGATGGCGTGAGGAGTAAGATAGAACATTCTTTGTATTGCTAGATAGATTTTTAAAAAGTGCTAAGTTGTATTCATAGATGGCGCTTCGATTTATTGCTTTAAGATTCGATTTATTGCTTTTTCATATCATTATCTTGAAACCAAAATTTTGGAAAGTTTCACTTCTACCACGTGTGAATTGCACACATTTTCTTTTTATTTTATCAAATACTAGTCGATACCCAGCGTGTGCTACTAAGCTAAAAAAATTGTATGGTAAAGTTAAAAACGACTTCATGAATGGATTAAATATGCCTAATGCATTGTTTTAATAGTCTCAAACCATCATGGTTGGATGGTTTCAAAGTCTATAATATTTGATAATATAATAATATTTTATAATATAACATTTTTTGTTTTTTTATATATATAGATTACCTAAATATATACAAAATTTTGTAAATAAACGGCTCGATAATTAAACGCACATCAAGTGCCGGCCCTCATACATGATAGTGTTAGGAACACAGGTTAGGAATGACATGAAAATTACGAGTAGGTATATGACGAAACTTATGATTTAAGCATAAAAGGCTATATAAAAACATGCCGCTTGAACCTTGCATCTTGTAGGTATGGCTTATATCAGGCTGTATTTCAGATTCGAATTGTATATCTTACATAGTCACGCTAACCTTACCTGCTCATAGAACATCCTACTACAGAACCGCTGAGGAAATATACAAATATGATGTTCTCAGTGACTAAACTAAGCGATGGAGCATTTTACCTGACTGGCTAGCTACAAGATTCAACCCTCTACTGTAACTAGGTTTTGCCCGCGGCTTCGCCTGAGGTAGAGACCGATTTTTTTACAAATCCTGCGGGAACCCAGAATTTTTCCAGAGTAAAAAGTAGCCTATGTTTTAATCCAGGCTATCTCCATTCCAAATTTAAGCCAAATCGTTTAAGTAGTTGTGGCGTGATTGAGGACCAAAAATCTTCACAAACTTACACATTTATAATATTAAATGGGATTTGATTACAGCTTGCTTCGATTTGTTTTAAATAAAATCAGAAACAGCGAAACCACTAACTAGATCCCATAATGTAAACAATACAGCCGCTCTGTTAGCCGTGGGAAATTCCCAAATAAATTGATAGTATAAATTAGTTCTTTACAAAGGATTAAACGAGGAGAATTTAATTTTCCTGAACAATATTTACCTACTGGCGCCATTTCGTCACGCAAATAGGATCTTGTAAATAATATTGAAACAAAAGCCTTCAAAGATATACATTGAAGAGTATCAAATTTTTCGTTGATGAGAGATCTTTCGCTGTCAACTTGCCCAGAGAGCTTAGATTGTTCTTATTTCCATCTAAACTAAATATTATGTACAGGAACAGTTTGATTTTTTGTTTGTTTGTAATGGATAAACTTAAAACTACTGGACCGATTTAAATAATTATTTTACCGATAGAATGCTCTATTATTTATGAGTAACGTGGGTTGATTAAAAAATTTGGGATCTATTTTGTACATGTATTATTAGCCAAAACATTAAAATCGCTTAATAATATTATAACAGAGAGCAATTTTGTAAGTGTTTCGTTAGTCGAAACATAAAAATGTGAATGTTAAAATGTGCTGATTCTCTCTCTCAAAAAGTTTACAATCAATTGAAAAAATATTCAGAATACAAAAATAAACGTGAATTTCATTTGAAAGCTATTATTACTTAATTCTTCAAAGCTTTGCCATCGCAAAAAAATGCATATCCACATTTGCATTTCGATTGCCATACATTTTTGGGGTTAGGTATAAATCTACGTTACTTATAATCTACCAGTCACTGCCCGTGGTTTCAGAAAAGTGTTTTCATAAAATGAAATCACAAATATAAACGTCCAAATCATCCCAGAACAACATACAACAAGGATAAAATCTATGCTATTTTCTTATCCTGGACATGCACTGTGTGCCTAGATTCATCTTCCGTCCTACCGACATCGCGACATCGGTTAGCGCGTATTCAAAAAACCAACTGTGCAACCAAAATAAATATTTAACTGTATACAGACCTTGTCCACAATATAACAAAAAATCATCAGCTAAATTGGTCGAAGCGTTCTACAGTCAGGAACTCACATATAAACGGAAATTATATAGATACTGCTCGAGGCTCAGAAAAATTGGGTAGTGAAGATTCACAAAGACTTTGTCAAGCAATAAATTAAATACTAAAAAAGTAAATCACTAACAAAATTACAACACAAGTCACTTTGTACACAGCTTCATTTGAAGTAAAACGATGTGTGATATCTTAGGAATAAAAGAATGCTAAATATGGAATTTGCTAAAGATAGTAAAAGCTTTGCAAAGAGGTCTAAAGGACATGGTACGCCTATTGAATTTGCTCAGAATTGTGGACAATAGCTTCTCCTCTGTCTGCTAGAAAATGAATCCATCAGTGAGAAATTTTCAAATTATAAATAGTTACCACCTTTTCTTTGTAATAGAACTTATGGATCTGATTAATTAATCATGGTGATAAGTGCTTTATAATGGAGCCAAAAGATAGCTCCAGCCTTTTTGCATACAGTATAAGTGGGAGCGTACTAATACATATTTCTCTTTCTTTTAAATGAATCGCCTTTAGAAAGAAAGAGCTACTATATTTTGCTAATCTGTTATGACATTCTTAATATTCTGCACATATTCTGCACTTACAAACATCAAAATAGAATCCGAAGTTCTTAAAAAATTCACACGACTCAGACTCTTGACTGAGTTGTGACTTTTGTGATAAGTCCTTTGATTACTCACATCTGTAACATGTCAAGGGTCAGTACCCACATGTGTCGACAATCAAGGTTACTGGAACGAACTTCCTGCATCGGTGTTCTCTCTAAGCTATGACATGAGGTTCTTCAAGAAGCGGGTCTATCGTTTCCTTCTTGGCCGGCAACGCGTTGGTGACTTACCTAGTATTGCTAATGTTCATGGGCGGTGGTGATCACTTACCATCAGATCTGCTCGTTTGCCTGCTCAAAGCATAAAAAATACTAACAATGTTATGAAATTTTTGACTATGACGATGGGTGTGATTACTGAAAAATCCAGATGACATCATGATCTGTAGATCATATCCCTATGAATATTTTTTATGAATTAACATTACGAAAATATTCTCAGAACATTCAGATTCTAAAATATTCCCGATATAGGACAGAGCGTCACGGTCCGACTGCAACGGCCCGAACATCGGGATTTTTTTCAGCCGATGCAAATTACTGGAACCGCCGAAATCGGAACTGGAGATATATTTTTCGTCATCCATACGTTGCCGGTTTCGATATGTGTAGAGACAACGAAAGATATTTTGACATGCTTTTGATAGGCTGAGCCTTGCTTAAGATTGACTTCAACAAGCAGGTTTTCAATTTGGTTGTATTTTTTTATGTTTATAACCTCAGATCACCGTCATTTATCAACCATCAATCTTTTTTAATGATATCCATTTATACTATAATAAAACTCAACTGACTGTTTGTCTGTCCGGGCATCACATGAAAACCCATGAACGGATTTCGATGAAAATTGGTGAAGTTGTTACTAATACTTCGGGTCATATTTTAGGAAACTTTTTATCCCGGAAAATTAAAAGGTTTCCCTGGGAAACGACATGAAAGTTTGTATGGATTATTTTTAAAACATCAACCGATCTGCTTCAAATTTGCAACAAATGTTCCTTGCTTAAATTTCGAACATAATATTTTTCCGTTTTTTAAAATCTTACTAGAAAAAGAAAAGAAATACGAATTAATGTGAAAATTGCTTACTTTTCAAAACCCGCTCCTGGAGGAATCTTTTGTGATTGTATCGTGGGTTTCAGTATATATAAATATTGCTAGTATCTTCTCAATCTGTGTATCTATTACACCTTCATAATGAGTAGGTGTGAAATTCAATTAGATTAGATCGATTCGCGACTAAATTATAATACTTATATAAATTACTAAACATTGAACATAAATTCACCGTTTTTAAAATTTTCTTCTGCATGAAGTACAAGTAAGGTAAAACATAATTTCTGTATGCGAAGCTGCGGGCAATAGCTAGTTATTTAATATTTGTCCCTGATTTATCAAAATTCAGCCATAGTGATGGGGTCCATGAGAAATTAAGGGAACAAGTAATACATAATGGAGATTTTTACATATCTAGGTATACTTAATATTGTGATGACAAAAAATTTGATTGTTTGTTGGCATTGAATAGGCTCCGAAACTACTGAACCGATTTGAAAAATTATTTCACTGTTGGGAAGCTACACTATCGCCGGGTGACAGAGGCTATACTACATATTCAAAAAATGAGGGATCCTTAATAAAACTCCAATAATGTAACCCAAGGTGTAAAAAATAAGAAAACCGAAGCAAAGCGAGGGCGGTTACTCGTTACCTATAAAATTTCTCTATCGTCTTGTTCATTATATACTTATGTCAGTATGTGTTTTATTATTTGATGATGGTGATGATGAAATTATGGAAGATAATGATGAGAAGCACACTTTATAGTAGCTATGAGGTGTCATGAAGTGTGTTGTCGTCCTTTATTTTCGATGGTGTCGTGCAAGCTCAATGAACGACCGGAATGTTTATAAGCAGCTTTATACTAATAAGTTTCTGCCCGCGGCAGAGTGGTTTCACAAACATATAAACGTCCATATCATCCCACAGGAATGTATAACCCAGATAAAATCTATCCTATTTTTTAAATCTGGTCTGTGTGCCATGTATCATCTTAATCCACGCGTGATGGTAACCCAAAATTCAAATATTTTTATTCAAAATTGGTTTGGTTTACAAACACTTTTTGAAAGTCATATAAGCTACGCCAATGCTTCAACAAGACCCTACTGTGAGAGGGTCCGGGAGAAGAAGCAGCAAGAAACTACCGGGGTGTTTTTCAAACATCCAAACATCTTCACATAGTTTCGCATACCTAAAATTAAGCTTAGATCTTCTACATCTGACGTTCACCGATTACATGTAACAGATGTTATAAGTACCTACGAATAAATAAAAAATAAAAATTCTCCCCTGATTGGCATCTTGGCTTTCAAACCATTCTTCAAAACAAAATATTGCTAGTATCTTCTCAATCTGTGTATCTGTTACACCTTCACCTCAATCTGTGTATCTGTTACACCTTCATAATGAGTACGTATGAAATTCAATTAGATTAGATCGATTCGCGACTAAATTATACTACTTCTCTTCCGTCCTATTTCTCTTCAATGAAGTGGATTTGATCCTTGGTCTTCGACTAACATCTGACATTTCAGAAATGCAAGTTCTCCTAATTTATGTTACCTTTACCCGGACGCTTCATAAACACGTTGTATTACCTGTGGAATAAATTTGGAGGATTAAGTAAATGTTTAATATTTTCATACGTACAGTCGGCAAAAGCATTAGGTATGCAGGGCATGAAACAAAAACGTTCGGTAATTTTTAATATTACAGAATGTTTGTGTTATTACTTATTATCAATGTTAAATCTTACCTTGCGTATATAGTAGGTAGCATTTTCCTTTAATTATAACACAAATATTCTTTAATATTAAACAGTACCGAACGTTTTTGTTTTATGCCCACCTAATTATTTTGCCGACTGTACATTAGGTACTAATACAGCAATAAAATTGTCACTTGCACTTTGAAATTTAAACCAACTGTAGTAATAAAAATAACGCTTGTGTCGTCCATATCATATGGACGAATTGGACAACATAAATTAGACATATCAATCACATCCTACCCAACAGGAAACTTTTATTTGTCGCCTAAATATCCTGGCTGGGAATCTAACTCGGGACCCCTTTACAGGCGAACTGTTAAGCCATATTGGATGCCCGTGGGCAGTATATGGACGACATTTGAGTTGTAGTACAAAAACTGATTACGAAACGGTTTCCATAATATCTTACATGTCTTGGCAAGCCAAGCACAATAATGAATAGAATAGAATAGTGAATAGAATCCAAGGATTCTACTCACTGATGGCTCAGTACTGAGCATGGGTCTGACCTCTTCAAGAGTCCTAGAACATACCATCGCTACTGTGCGAATTGGTGGGCAATCCAAGGTTAGTGGGCAAACCAATTGTTCAAAGTTTTCGTACCGCCCAAAGACCTCGGACATGACCCTCGACTATTATTTTACGATAATAACCGCTAAACAATTACTTATGGACATATGATAAATATATGTATATTTTGTTCTCGGATCGTGGGTATTTCATTTATGTGTGTCCTTGCCGTCCGTAAAGGAATCCTAGTGCAGATATAACCTACCTTCAAAATATCACGCTCCATTTAAAGCACTTTGGATTTGGTATGCCATGTATTTGATCTATCCTTTATGTATGTATATATTTCAATACACTTTCAAAGAAATTTCACATACGTGAACCACTCAGATCTAGAATTCTATAGAATTGTACAAGCAAAATGTACCAGTATTCCTTCAAACGGAAAATGCGGTCAATACCAATAGTTCACGAGAGTGGTACGCGAATTTATAAGATATCTTACAATGCAACACTTTTCAACAAAATAATCTTGTTATACCTATGGTTTTCTTCAGATATGAAATATTTAGATGTCTGGAATTAATAATGTTTATCATCATTAAATACAAGTAGATATATTAACATGAACTTAAGGATGTGTATTACTTCTGCTGCATACTGTGATGTCGTAAGGTGCAACATTAATTACCATGTTATTATTAAGTCATTTATATTTCATTAGTGGTATTACTCGTATTATTTTTCCGTGAAGCTTTAAATCTGCCGCCAAACAACATGTTCTAGTTGGGGGCTTGAGAGCCAGTTCTTTCTTTCTTTCTTTCTTCTCTCTCTCTTGGCCGGCTAACCATCAGTAATGCCTTTGGTGTTCCTGATGTCCATAGGCGACGATATCCACTTACTACCAGATGGATCGTCAGCTCGTTTGTCGGTTATTTCGGGAAAAAAACTTAGTATGGAGTTTATGCAGATTTTTTGTGCATAACAAAACTTAGGCAAGAGAAGTAATTTCATCAAACGTGCCACCTGCCGAATCTTTACGGCCTTGGCGTTAATATCAAAGCCAAAGCTAATCCTCACATATTGACGATCCTCTTCGGGCACAGTCGCCAGAAAAATCCAACAGGAAAGCCATAACCAAACCATTTTGATGACGAGTATATAAGATAGTCAAAACTTTCTATTTTGGTTTTTGAAATTTTGAAAATTGCCGCAAATATCTTCTGTGAGTATGCATTCAGAATTTGGACTCGGTATTCCAAAGCGGAACTCAAACAAGATTCCACTTCTTATTATCAGCTAAAGCATTATGAACCTCCGCCATAACAAATTCCTTGATAAAGTCACATAAGAAGATTTTATGATAAAAGTCAAAGAACCTAGGCTTTGAATAAAATTTAGGTTCGAACGTCAGATCTAGGGCGACCTCATCAGAACGTTCCTCCGTGCAATCGCGAAACTAAAACGTGATATTGCAATTTAATAGAAAGAGTTGATTGTAAGCGTAGTTGCTTGACGCCGGTTGAATATTGATGAAAGCTCTTCTGTAGCCAATTTATATGTTATGCATAAGTAATGGGGAAAATGCTGAACCTAGATTGAAGCGCATGATAAATATTGACATCGTACGCCTTTGAGGACCTTCCCAATTGAGACTATATTGTTGTGCAAAACGATACTGCATAGTAAATAGCACACAGTTTTTGAAAATAGCTCCCCATTAAAGTATGGCAATCATAATTTCATTCTGAAACCCCTGCTGGGATCAGGTTTCCTCTCACAATTAAGGATTACACAGTACAACAACAGTCTATCACAATGGTGAATTGTTCGCCACGCTAGCCAAGTGTGGATGATCATTATAGAGGACATTTAGGTCAGATTTTCTGACGATGTTTCCTGCACTGAAGAAATTTTAATTTCAAATATTAATCACATTAAAACTTTGAACCCAGACCTCCTTCTGTTCGAGACATGACATCAACCTCAAACTGAGATACTAATGAGATACGAATTACTAACAAAACCTAACCTATTGACTATTGATTTTGTACTTTTGATTTTTGATGTTTTTAACTTTTATCAGTCAATACCCCGAGAAAATATTTGAACGAACAAACGGGGAGCTACTCGTAGAGTGAAAAGTTTTCTACAAATACAGTTTCGAAACGATGATAGGAAACGTACTGCAAATATTTTAGATAGGGTAAACTCAAAGAGGAAAAATCGCTGAAACGAAGTGAAGATGTTCCGACCAATTGGCTAGCTAATATCCGCTAGGATTAAAGTATCCTACTCACTAGAGAATAAAACGACCCAAAACAGTCAGACGTCATACTTAGTCGCCAAGATAACTAAGTATGACCACATGACGTCATACTTAGTCGCCACGACGACTCACAAGGAGTAAGTACACACATTTATTATTTAGATTTTAAGTTTACTACTATTTTAAAAGTATGTCTTCTATTACTAATATTTAGTTTATGAAAAAAACTGGAACAAAATATTTAAAGATAAACCAGTTCACATAATAAAATACGTGCATAACCCGATGTGCCTAGGGACGCGATGTTTGTCACTGAAGTATCCCTATTGCATACGGTACGCTAGGTTGTTTTATAGATAACATAAATATTTATTTCAAAATAAGGTTTTAATACTTGATATAATTATTCAGTATTTACAAGGTTTTCTGTAATACTTTAGTCATACATTATCAAGATGACTTAATTTATTAGTAAAAATATTGTTAAGTATTTTGTTATCAAACACAGGGGGTGTTTCATCATTTCTCCTAAATACAATATTTTCTATCAACAGACATCATACAGTTATAATGCAATAAAATTATACGTACATACATTTAAGGTAACTTTACAACAAAACTAAGTACCCCAGATTTACTGATCAATCCTATTTTTAGTCCTATCAGTATTCTATTTTAGAGCTATAAATACACGCATAGCCACAGACATATATGCGCATAGCTCAATCCCCGTATTTAAGTCTTAATATCACGAGATTTATACGGTATTAAAACTTCTTGAAAGCTAATTATTTAGTGCTTGATAAATACCTTATTTATGGAAGATTCTATTAAAAGTTAATTATGACTGCAGTCTTGGTACAATGCAGACGCTTATATTTTTAGAGTTCCGAAGTAAAATCGGAACCCTGATATTTTCGTCATGTCCGTCCGTCCGTTTGTCGGAAACATAGCGCCGAGACCCTTAGTGCTAGAGAGCTGTAATTTGGCATAGGTATTACATATTTACTAAAATTTCAAAATTATGGAATAAAATACTGAAAAATATTTTTTTTCAGAGTACCTCCCCTACATAATAGGTAACGTGAGGATGAATTTTTTATTCGTCGTGTATCCTATAATGTGGGGTATCGTTGAAAAGATCTTTAAAAATATTATGGGTCTTCTCAGACTGTTTTTGGAATTAGGGATCCGTTTGCGAAATATATGGCTGGCTGGCTTCAACCCATTAATGGCCCACTACTGGGCACGGATCTCTCCTCTTGAGGAGGCCTAGAGCATACTCCACCACGCTGCTCCAGTGTAGATTGGTGGATAAATATATGGCTCTAAAGTGCCAATTTTGGTTAGAGTCAAGTGAGCCTCCCTGCCGGCTAATCGGTTGGATTTGAACAAGTGAAAAAATTCTCAACTACTATAAATTTAAAAATTATTATAAAACAACCACCTTTGATAGCAATCAAAAATCCAATCATGATATACCTTTATGAAATCCTTATGGTGAGCTCTTTAATTTCATACCCATATTGCATTATTTGATTTATTTTTATTTTTTGATACTTCAAACAATGGCATCTCACCACCATATTTGTTTGTTTTTATTTCACTTATCTAAGAACTATCTAGGTTATCAAGACGAATCTAACGATATCTTAATTATATAAATTGGTTCAGTAGTTTGGAAGATTCGATGTAATAAATAAATATTACATGCATACAAACATACATACAAGATACGCGCGAGAAACATATTCCTTCCTGCAGTCGGGAAAAAATAATATATAAGTTGTATTTATAAGGAAAACTTTTACGGCTATGTTAACATCAGAAGTTAATAAGTAAGTAATAGTTGATAATTGACTACATGTTGATTGCATCCCGTTGGAGGACTTCAATAAAGAATACACACACCTTGCCTGGCGCCGATTGCGGATCCGACCATCAACTCTTGGTATCCAAGGTCCAACTCAAACTTAGAGCAGCTAGAAAATCTGGACACCAAAAAAGACTCGTTGTAGATGATAAATCGAAATTTACAGCAGCAATTCAACAAAATTGGTCACAGTGGACTTCTGGTGACCACATTTCCGAGTCTTCTGACATGGTCTGGGACCGGGCGAAACAGGTAATTGGTAACGCCGTCAAATGTTCAAGATCTTCTGCAGGGCCTCACAAAAGACAACATTAGATGAGTGACCACACTTTAGCACTTGTTGAGGAAAGAAGGAAGATGAAAGCCTCAGGAGCTGAAGTGAGAGAACTAAATTCGAAGTCTGCCCAAATACAAGCTGCGTGCAGGCGTGATCTTAACACCAGATTCCAAAATATTGCTGAAGAACTTGAAGCCCATGCAGACAAACATGAAACTCGAGACCTACATCAGAAAATTCGACAGATCACCAAGTCTTTTAGCGCTAAAACTTGGGCTATTGAAAACTCCCAAGGTGAAACAGTGACAGAGATAGATAAGATTGCCGAAACATGGAAGGAATACTGTCAATCTCTGTTTAACGACTCACAAGCGCACTATTGTAGGTCGACAGAGCCACGAGATGAGGACAGGGAGCCAATCATTCTCAAGGATGAAATCAGGGCCGCAATAAAACACCTAAAAGACGGAAAAGCCACGGGCAGGGATTCAATTCCCATTGAAACCATTAAAGCTTCAGGAGACTATGGTGTCCAGATTTTCTATCAATTATGCAACAAAGTATGGCACACAGGAACATGGCCTCGAGATTGGGCTCATACTGTACTTGTCCCGCTACATAAGAAAGGCTCCACGAAACAGTGTAGTAACTACCGCCTTATTGCACTTATCTCAGACGCAAGCAAACTTTTACTACACGTGTTGAACGAAAGGCTCAAGTCATATCTTTCAAAAGAAATAGCGCCAGAGCAAGCGGGCTTTGTTAAGGGAAAAGGTACCAGAGAGCAAATTCTAATAGTACGCCAAATAATCGAGAAAGCCCGCGAGTTCAACAAGCCAACTTACATATGCTTCGTTAATTTTGCGAAAGCCTTCGATTCCGTTAAATGGCACAAACTTTGAATACTCTTTTAGAAATGGGTACCCCAACACACCTCGTACACCTCATTAAACGGCTTTATGAAGACGGAACAGCATCTGTAAGAGCAGACGATAAATTATTCAAGCCATTTTCACCCAAGTGCCGGAGTTCGTCAAGGGTGCATAATATCACCGCTTCTGTTCAACATCTACACAGAGCTTATAATGAGAATTACCCTTGAAAATTGGACAGATGGAGTTTCAATTGGTGGCTTGAAAATATCCAATTTACGCTATGCGGATGATACCACCTTATTTGCATCCAGTGATCGTCATTTAGAAGAACTGTTGCAGAGATTAGAGTGCACTAGCCTGGAATTCGGACTTAAAATCAACCGCAACAAGACCAAGATTATGATTGTGGACAGGGTCAATAACAACTCTCCCGGAATCACCCAAATTGCGAATTGCCAAGTGGTGCAATCATATATATACCTAGGGGCACTTATCTCAAACAATGACGGATGCATGGATGAGATAAAGTGACGCATGACAATTACAAGGTCTGCTATGGATAAGATGAAGAGAGTATGGGGAAACCGCAATATTACAAAAACCACCAAAACCCGCCTAGTCAAGGCACTGATATTCCCCATATTTCTCTATGCGGCAGAAACGTGGACCCTGCGAGAGAGTGAGAGGCGGAAGATAGACGCTCTAGAAATGTGGTGCTGGAGAAGAATGTTGCGAGTTTCCTGGACTTCTTTTCGCACAAATATATCTATTCTCAAGGAGATAGGTGGAAAACAGCGTCTGTCTTCCACAATACGAGCTCGCATTCTGTCGTTCTTTGGACATGTTTCACGGCGTGAACATGGTTCCATTGAAAAACTTGTAGTGCAAGGTCAAGTTGAGGGGACAAGACCTCGTGGCAGATCACCGATGCGCTGGACAGACTAGATTAAAGATGCTGTGGACGCCCCCGTCCACGAATGCACACGAAGAGCAGCGATTCGTGAAGAATGGCGGCGAATTGTGAGGCGTGCCACAAATACCGAATGACCACGACCACTCTGCCAAGAGTGCAGCGACTTAGAAGAAGAAGAATAGTTGATAAACTTATTACTTCGAAACCCTACATTGCGCGTGGCCTGACATGCACTTGCCCGGTTTTAAACTTTAGGAAAACAATTTAATGAAATTTATGGAACAAAATTTGTAACACTCAAACTTAATATATTTAGATTTTTTCATTCTTTGTCAATTTCACGTATTCGATTTACCATAAGAGTAGTATAAGGGGAAATATGCACAGCTGTTTATTTGAGATAAATAATTTACATTCGCTAATTGCATGTACCCGTATATTAATCAATCAAGGCCTGTGTTATAACACAGGTTTATATATTAAAAGTGTTTTATACAGTTTTACACATTATTATTATACTGGGTAATTTGACTCGTTGGATCTCATTTGTGATTTGGCTGAAGAATGTGTGTTACACTAACAACCAGAACCGATTCAACTTTCCTTCAGAAACGCGGCAGCATTCAACAATTACCACAAATTGTTATCCGACCGTTTTTCATTAACACAAGATATATAAACTCATAATAATACACATAACACTACCTAAAAAATTCGGAATAACTCAGGATTATTGAAACCGTCTTTTTACTAAGACCAACCCTTTGTTATTACACCAAAAGCATAAAAGTTTAATTAATATAGTCCTAAAATAATATTGTAACGGTTAGCATATGTTTGTGTAGTCCTGAAAAGGTTTTAAGGTATTTTAAACGTATGTATGTTTAAATTTAAAGCACGCTACCGTTGTTACGATATTTCCTTCCCTTTATTGTAAATGCGAGTTGTTCGTTCACCGCAGCTTTATAAGATTTCTGTGTTTAAATAATGTTTAATCGAAACAAAAACCAAATTATTGCAAGTATGAGAATAATGTAGCTTATATCACACTTATTTCAATTTTATATAGATACTTAGTAGCCAACCAAACAGACATTGTCATGTCAAAATTTCAATTAATTTACTTTCTCCGTATATTATTTTGGTTTACCCTTTAGGGTTTCAAGTGAAGTAGTCCTTAGTATATATAATAATACGTTGAATAATTTTTGGTATAACTCTATTCAATGACTTTGATAGGTATAGCTGGATCATGGGCTTATCCCATGATGTTCAACGATGATTTATTTTATAATCGTACATAATACACAAGATTTTATATTAAAAATATTCAAACACATAAAGTTCTTTCGTTCCTTGCGATTTCAGTAAGTACACAAAAAGTAAATAAGATAAGACTCGCTTATAGCCCATGAAAGTGATAAAATACATCGCCCAGCTAAATTAGATTGCTAAAACACTGTAACTGCCATCTCCATAGTCCATATAGAAGCCAAATATCTCCCCATATGACACCATTACGGGAGACAGGCCTCGGTAATGGAAATTTGCATACGCACCTTAAAAATTTTATTCATAAGTACAAATTTGTTTCGTATCCGCGCGACGAAAAAAATCGAATTATTGCCGGCAATACACGGTGAATAAAAAAGGCAGAATACTTAAGCTCCATTTACTTGGTGCGAGAACCAGGGCCATAAACTTATCGATAAACTGCTTTGATGCCTACTTCGCTGTGACGTCGTGGGTTGTACTAGGGCTGTACGTAGATTGAGGGGCTAGAGAGCGTGCAGGTTGGGTTGTAGGGTTGTACTAAGTTCGGTCAGCAAAGATTTAGTATGCAGGGATGATACAAAATACCTATGTACGTGTATACTATAGTATAATATAGATATACATAGTATAGAACAGAGGTCTGAAACGAACTTGGCCCGTTTGTTATATTTAATTTTATAAAACTGTAGGCATCCTGTTCTTTACTTTTCAAGAAGTGCGTTTCATCACTTTTTGTCAACCACGTACCAGAGATGATCTGTTGTCATTGGACGGACTTATCATCCACATCTAAAACAAGGTGTTAAAAACGCAAACATAATCTCTCCGTTTGTATACTCCTAAATGATGAACAGGATGCACTGCATAAGGATGCAAGCTCGTGCCGTTGTTATTTTTATAAAAAAGTTCTAATCTTCCCGTTCAGCCGGCAACTTTTGCTCCAGGACGTAGGCTTTATACGTCATTTGTCACGGTTCAGAGACTTTCTTCTGCAAGACTGTCTCACAAAAGGAAGATAAGAACGCTATTCACAACAAGTTCTTCTCGTAATATTTTCTCCTTCCCACGTTTTTTCCACGCTTATTGAACTTACGCTCTGTCAGTAACAATAATTAATGAATAAAAACACCGATAAATTCTCTGAAATCTCGTTCACTAATGAGACAGTGGAGCTACAAGACATTGGCTACCCCAGCAGAGAATCGAAACTTAGATTTTTGCTAAGTAAACGAAGCACAACTAGGCCAAGCGTTTGTTTAAATATCTTCATATTGGTAGTTAAACAAAATATACTAAAGATATTGCTAAACATTCCACGAAATTAGAATGCGGTATGTGACTGCGGCATTCATATGATGGTTCTGTTCGGTTTCTCATATTCTGATAAGATCTGCATCGGATGATACCATCGGATACAGTACGAGTATGAGATTGTGTCCGTTTTTCATTCCGAACAGTTTCCTTGTAACATCTTTCAAAAACGACATCATAATCCAGGCTAAAACATTCACTAAGTTTTATCAACTTTTTTTTTCGATTTATTAGGGTCAACAAACAGTTCACGACAAGGTTTACGATAATGCACATACAATACTTATAATAATTTTAGTAAGTCGCAAACCAACACCGTTAATCACAAATTACTAGTTAGTACCTAGGTACAGAAGCAACAATTGAAAGTGGGTGGCTAAAATTATCAAAAAGAAGTTGAATAATAACTTGTTAGTGTATTTTAAAATGTCTAAAGTAATTAATAATAGAAAATTTATGAAAAAAACATATAAATATTGAATTTCTTATACATGAATATCATTACATTATACTCAAAATTATCTAAGAAGACATTAATGATAGCTGCCATTTATTAATATGAACCAACCTTGTACGTACGTCTTTGAGCAAAATGGAATAATTATTTAATTGATATGAATAGTTGGATACTTACAAACAAAGGATTTTGATAAAATTTGTTAAAAATCCCTATTCGTTTTGTATCGTATTCGTATTGACGTTATTTATAAATCATATTAAACATAATAATCTAGTAAAAATCCCATCACATCATAATTTATGCAAAATTGAATAAAAAAATAAGGCGTCGAATCAATGTTATATGAAGATGCCAAAATCTACACTGACGTTAAGTGATGTGACGGCATGAAACCACTTATAAAATCATAATAATCGATACATTACTATAATCGAAACTTAAAATAAAAATGAATTTGTTTTATTTCTTTCTTTGTGTTTAACAATTAAACAATTTAATTTCTTCTCTTCTATAAGAACATGACCAAAAGTGTTTATTACGATAATCTCTAACCGCAGCCATTTGAACTGATTAAAATACGGTTAGAATATTCATTATTCAACCGAAACCCAAATTTCATACGCTGGATGCGACGCGTACGAATTAACAGTGAGTTTTTTAGGAAAAAAATATTTTATTATAGTCGTAAATGCATAATTATTGAGCTTATAGGTATGGTAAAGTAACTTAAGTAGCTCAATGGAGGCAGTATCATTCCAGTTACTTGTGGATATCTAAATGTTTCAGTTTTTAGAATTTACAATTTAATTAATGAATCGATAAGAAAGTCTTACAATTTTGAATCGATTTGTTGCAAAAATTGGTTCTTTCGTGAATCGATTTTTTTTGTACATCTCTAGTGTCACTGCGATGACAAACGACAAATATGTCTTCTTAGTTCGTGGGGACTATAATTAAATGAATGACATGAAAGATATAAAAACTGATTCGAATGTAAGTATCGTTAAATTAATCAAGTTTAAAATACATATAATTGCAGAAAGCGGTTTGCACATCAAAATTGATGATCCAATCGCGCATATAATTTTTCTATCGGTTTTATTTATTTTTAAATTGTGCGTAGTAGGAACTGACATAATTATACCTATATTTAATTTGGTAGACGGATACAAAAGTCTGCGTATCTGGTGGAACAAAGGAGCTTCTTTCGCCATTTCTTCCCCTGCATGACAGAATACTTTCCGAAATTGTAGTAGTCCAAAATTTACGTGCATACTTAAGTGATAAAAATGTTTTTTTTTATTTAATCATAATTATTATATTATACCAGCCATTAAAACAGAGACGGATTAATTCTTTTATTTAAATAAAAAAAAGTTAAAGAATGATCCCATTTGTTTTTATTGAGCTTTTTATACGTAGTAGCAAATCTCGATGTGTTTTTACCATTTTTACATTCTGTAAATATCACGGTAACAGAATGAAAATGTTTTCTAAGAATTTCTTTACAATCAGCTCTCAGCGGAGTTTTTGCGCAAATAAGAAAACTTGACTACGCAGGATAGGGTTTGAAAATAAATTTACACTTTTCAGCCGAATACTTCCGAGTTCCAACTGAGTATCCTGGTTTGCGCAGAAAATAAGCAAAGATTATCTTAAATTTTGCTCTTCGATATAATCTTTGGTTTCAGAGAAAACAAGAATTTCAGCGGACTTGCAGGTATCATAAATCATTTTAGAGAATACATGTCGGCGGCTCGTAAATTCTCGCCAAATAGCTGCAAGTTGGAACAAAACTAGACTTCTGCAAGGAAATGTGGGAATTAAGGCTGCGGTATTACGATACATGCCCCTGTTGTGATATTAAGGATTTTACGCACAAACGAGCAAATTACGTAAGTAAAACACTGTTAAACATTTATTTATTTTTATTTTGCTAACTAGTGGTTCCATTGTTTCGCTTTGGGGAACCTACGCTTTAGGTCCCGCACTCCAAAAATTTTTTAATGTGCATTCTTTAAAGTGACATATATTTTTGTTTGGGAATTGATTGAAATAAACCCCACTAAATGTGTTACGACATACATCAGTGAAAACTGCATCCAAATTCAGGACATCATTGTACATGTCATGTTTTCTCTAATATGACCATGTATTTATAACCTTAGAATAAAGATATTGATAGCTTTAGAATGTCGTCATGCCCGAATGCTGTTTACTTTTGATGCTAAATTTTGAATGGTGCTCGACTTTATTACTTCGCCATGTACTGAGAGACCTCCGATTGTAACTCATAACTTATTAATTTCCCAATAACTTGAAACTTAAAGAATGGAGTTCTTGTTATGATTGGTTGGTAAACAAATTTTTTTTATCCAAGGAACATTTCACGTGAATGAATCCTTATGAGAATTGTATGTTATGTATATTGTGTGCTATCGTATAGATTTGCCTAGATATACTGATTCAATATGACTAGTAGACAAAATACATGCAAAATGCGTCCTGTATCTAATCTACCCTTGCCGCAGTCATAAAAGAATAATACCGCAATCAAAATTTCCGCCAATAACATTAATGTCAAGTACCAAAGCCGTTCGAGGCCTTATTACGTAGGTTATTATGTCATATTTCATGAATTATTTGAGGGTAAGGCAAGATAATAACAGGGTGAGACTCAGACAATCTCCGGTCGTAAGGCGAACTGTGGGTATACACATATTTGTCAGCATTAATACGAAGAAGTCAATTTATATTTCGTTTTATCAGTTATTTTAAGAATCAGCATTATTAGTTTTTACTTGAATTAAAGCTGATTGACTCATATTACTGCTTTTTAATTGTAATAATCACTTAAATTACTGGCACTCTGCTATTTCAGAGTACCAGAATATGCGATGGTGTATACATAGAGTTTTCAGAGCATATTTAGAGACATGGAAACATATTATAATTTATACTTCCTTGCATAACGTACAGGTAAATTGTACGCATTTCAAAGCGAGGTCAACTTATCCTTGAGTTTAAGTTGAGCCTCCTCTATTTCGACCGCAGTAAAAGACAAGGCAACCGACCCTTCTATCTTGCAGCTCGGTAGGGTCACGTCAAACATTCTTCCTAGCTATTTCTCAACAGTAATTTTGTACGAGTATTGTGCCAAGATTTAACCAACATTACTGTTACACTTCTAAGCGTTATACCTATGTGTGTTACATGTATGCAAACTACACTATCACTTTAACAATACCAATGACAGAAGAAACAAGAAACATATTTTTCTACTCACAGTTACTGTTTGACTAAAATACTTAAATGTTTCTTGCTTGTCTGACCTAAAGAAGCCTGTTTTTAGCGTCAAATGCACGCAAAGGATGAACCCAGTGGATAAAAAAAACTTGAGAGGTGTCAAGGGACACCCGGATGGAACGAAGTTCCTTTCGATATTTCCTATTTTACTTATGTTAGGGCCAAAGAGCCCTAACATAAGTAAAATAGCAAAAAGTGTCGTGACAACTTTTCGTAAGAAACAAAAAGTGTCGTAAGAATGTTTTCCGTCTAGCCCTTTCACAACGCGCGATAAGGAACTTCGTTCCAATAATAACTGATTAATATAATAAATCTGTATTATAAAACACAAAAATATTTGTACCTATGTCTTTTATAGACTCTGAAACTATCCAACCGATGTGTCCCAAACTAATTTCATTTGAAAGGAAACAATTCAAACATGGTTTAAGACCACTAAAACAATGTATTAGGCACATTCGGTCTATTCATGAAGTCAAGTTTTTAATTTTCCCATACAAAATTTTTCCCAAATTGAAATTTATTTCTTTTTAGCGTAGTAGCACACCCACTAGTAGATAATAAAAATCAGAGCTGTTAATTTTTAGTTAAAGTCAACTTATGAGATAAATATTCTTAAGTCGTGCTTACATTGTTAGTCGGGGGTCTAAAGTGTGAATAACATCAAATAAGAACTTTGTAATAATAAAAAGACTGACGAGTTCAATACACACACGATTCCTATCGGAGACCGAATTTATGTTGGTAAATATCGCGACACCCTAAGACAGTAGTAAACCCATTTAATGATAATATTGCGGTTATTGCTAAATAACTGGCAGGATATCCAGGTAAAATGGTGTAATACTTTTATCTTTAACATTATCCTAATAAAAAGGCGGTAATATTTGAGTATAATAATAATAATAGGATGTGACAATCTAGTAATTTGGAAGTCGTTTATCAAAAGATACCTACTTCATTTCTTTAATGGTTTCGGATTATATTTTTTTTACTCTTAGATGTCTTTAATGTAAATAGCTAACCAGGCATCGTTTAAATTAAAAATTCTTTTTTGTAATCTTCCTAATGTAAGTGCTGTCCTTAACCGATTTTTATATTAAAAATACTCATTTCAATAAAGTATTTAATTTTTTTATTTATTGAAGTGAAACTTCTTTAGAACCGTTGGTGATTTGAAACCGGATGCAACGGAAAAACGACAGGTAAGATAATATAACCGCTAATTTCGTATTTCAATTTAAGTTGTCCGTAGCCCAATGGTCAGGACGTAGACACACAATGCTGATGCCATGATGATGCGCAGGTTCGCGTCTCAGAATATTTCTTTTTTTTTAGTTTTATTTTTTTTAGTTTTATTTTTTACTGTTTTTAAATACTTTCAAATGCTCTTTTAAATATTTTCAAAGAATTTATCAACAAAAAATAAGAATTTCATTCTTTCATTCTGTAGATCGACCAGCCGATTATACAGACAGTAAAAATGCTAAGTTGTATTCATAGATGGCGTGAGGAGTAAGATAGAACATTCGTTTTATTGCTAGATAGATTTTTAAAAAGTGCTAAGTTGTATTCATAGATGGCGCTTCGATTTATTGCTTTAAGATTCGATTAGAAATAGAATTATTTATAAAATACTGTAATATACATGTTTTATGTATAACGGAACATTGGTTACCAAGCACTCAAAATCTTGTCAGTATAGGTAATTATAAATTGTCAAGTGCATTCTGTAGAGAGACTGCAATTCATGGTGGATCACTAATATTAGTGCACAACAATATGTCTTGTAAAGATCGTAAAGACATTGTTAGTCTTTCTATTGAGCGCACTATTGAACTGGCCTGTGTGGAACTGGAGCGGTTTGTTATAGTTTGCGCGTATCGACCCCCCTCTGGTGATTTTACTATTTTTGAAGATACATTGGAGGATGTACTTAAACGGTTATGTGTTTCTAGAAAAGGATTAGTGATATGTGGCGACTTCAACGTAGACATTTTATCAGATAGTACTATGGCTACTAGGCTACTAAGTTTGTTTAAATGCTTTAATTTAAATCCATTATTCAATGAGCCAACCAGAATAACTGAAACTACAGCTACTTGTTTAGATAATATATTTTGCAATTGTGAGATTTTAAATAAAGAGATATTCAGTAAGTTGAAGTCAGACCACTGCGGACAAAAAATTTCGTTGTATAATTCAATCACTAAGAAAAAACAAATAATAAAATGTAGACCAATAACTAAAAATAAGATTTCAACTTTTAAAGAAAAAATCCACTCGGAAATGCAAACGCAGTTAACATTACAACAAAGAGATCCAATAAAACTATATAACACATTGTCTAATAACATAAATAACGAATTTAATAAAATATTCAAGTTTAAGTATGTAGATCTAGCTAAAAATAGTAAATTTAGTGATTGGGCTACTGTAGGTATTTATAAAAGTAGGAACAGGATGTATGACCTTTACGCCGAGAAACAATACAATTTTTCTCCAACTTTCCAGGAGCACGTGAGAAATTATTCTAAAATATTTAAAATTGTTTGTATTCAGGCGAAATCAATGTACATAAAGAACAAAATTATTAATTCGGATAACAAGATAAAAACCACTTGGAATATAATTAACAGTGAGAACGGTAACGCAAAGTCCTGTGATTTCAATTACGAATTATTGATTAATAATAATATAATCAGTGCTGATAAAGACGTGGCAAGCGAATTTGAAAATCACTTCCGTAATATTCCTATAACATTAACCAGTTCACTAGCTTCTTCACCGACGGAAGCACTTTCTATATTAAAAAATCATATTAATGAATGTAATATTTTATTTGAATTTCAACATATAACCGCTAGAGACTTAATTAAGGCCTTTCAGTCTCTGAAGGTAAAGAATACGGGTGATTTGTGGAGCATCTCGGTGAAAATAATACAGCATATTATAGGTATTATAGCTCCATATTTGGTCGTAGTTTTTAATAAATGTATAGATCTAGGTATCTTTCCAGATCTTATGAAATGCAGCAAAATCATTCCACTTTTTAAAACAGGTGAAAAAACTGATCTTAATAACTATAGACCAGTTTCTGTTTTACCAACTCTTAGTAAAATTTTCGAAAAGATAATTCAACAATAATAAATTATTACATCCTGAGCAATACGGTTTCACTAAAGGCCTTAGTACAACCGATGCCGGGGCTAGGCTATTAAAGCATATATTTGAAGCATGGGAGGCGTCACATAATGCCATAGGAGTATTTTGTGACTTATCTAAGGCATTTGATTGTGTTGAGCACGAAACATTGCTGTTTAAACTTGGCCACTATGGTATAAAAAACAAGGCCCTTAGCTTGATCGCGTCTTATTTGAGTAATAGAATACAAAAAGTCAGCATAAACGATATTAAGTCATCGGGGTCACCGGCTGTGATGGGTGTACCGCAGGGCTCGATCTTGGGTCCGTTTCTTTTTCTGGTATACATTAACGATTTACCACATTATGTAAAGAACCAAGCGGATATTGTACTATTTGCTGATGATACATCACTAATATTTAAGTGTGAAAGGAATAAAGTAAATTTCGACGACGTAAATAGTGCTCTTTCGCATGTATCGCGTTGGTTCACTATCAATAATTTACTATTAAATGCAAAAAAACGAAATGTATAGAGTTTGTGCTACCTAATGTTAAAAAAGTCAGCAAATCTCTTAAACTAAATAACGAAACATTGCATATGGAGGAATCGATGGTCTTTTTAGGGGTGACCTTAGATAGTAAACTTCAATGGGGCCCACATATAACAAATCTCGCGACAAAACTCGGTAGGGCTGCTTTTGCTGTTAGGAAAATAAGGCAGTATACAGACGTCGAAACTGCTAGGATGACTTATGTCTTATGCCATCTTGCTGTGGGGCAAAGCAGCCAATATAAAACAAATTTTCATACTCCAGAAACGGGCATTTAGGGCTATTTATAAACTTAGGTCTCGGGAATCTTTGCGTGAAAAGTTCAAGGAAATAGGTATACTTACAGTAGCTTCCCAGTATATCTTTAACAATGTAGTTTTTATACGGAAGAATATAAACGCGTATAAACAAAATTTTGATATTAATAATCGCCATACGAAAAGAATGCATCAATTAGTTACGCCTTCGTTCCGCCTAAGTAAAGTGCAGCGATCTTTCATAGGGCTTGGTATACATTTTTATAATAAAATCCCAAAATTAATACGTGACATGCCAATAGAAACTTTCAAAAAACGTGTAAAGACACAATTGTTAGGCAAGGGATATTATAGTGTAGACGAGTATTTAAATGACAAAGACGCATGGAAATGACCAGCTCTGCAACCAGTTCCGCTCAGAATAGTAAATACTTTTGTATTATTATCTTTTTTTTGTAATATTTTTTAAAAGATGTGCTGAGGAGTTTCTTTAGTCTTTTCTTCTCCTCCACGATAAAGCACCTTCCGAAAAGCCAAAAAATGACGTGCATAAGTGTATCAGTGATACCTATATGAATAAAATATTTTGACTTTGACTTTGACTTTGATTTATTGCTTTTTCATATCATTATCTTGAAACCAAAAGGACAATGTCCATTTTCGGCTGTTCGTGGACAGGATGCTCATAAATAAATAATTACACGAAAAAATATATTTTGTTTTTTAACTTATACACGCGAAATATTTTTGTATCAATTTACTTTTTTAAAATAATATGTTTAATAAAACATTCTACTGATAAACTCTTCCTATTGTCACATACACAGAGTAGTTGCGTCAGTAGAATTGCAACATTATTCCTATAACGATAATAAAAACGATATATCGATGTTATTTCGAAGTTTTAATTCTCACGACAAAAAGTTAAGTTTGGCAAGATACACGTATAAAAAGCAATAAACTATAAATAACATATTATTTTTACTAGAATAACATATTATTTTATGTACGTTGCTTTTATAATAATTCACGATAATGAACAATAATATATCGATGTTTTGCAAACATGCTCGAATCAATGCATTGTTTGCACCCCCAACTGTCAATCGTTGGACTAGACATAGTAGTGATTAAGTACCTACTCTGTGCGTTTACTTTCAAGTCGCATTAGCTTTGTTTTTCGCATCGTAGATGCTTTCGTCTGTGTTTTTCATCATTAATATTATTACGACCTTTGGTTTACGAAAATGGATTTAAAGCCTGCCTCTGACGTTGACCTTGTCACGTTTACGGACCTCGAAACTAATCCTATCGTTGACCCCGGCTTGCATATGGATATTGTGCATCACTTGGACACGGACACGATCCACACGAAGGACTCGGAGGAAAGGTGTATTATATTTATATATTGTATGAAAATGAAATACTTGGCAGAGATGCTATAAAACAATATTGTTGCAACTGCATTGTGGGCCGGCGAACAGTAGGTTGCTGTGCTCATGTAATGACTGTTATTTGGTTTCTGAGCTGGGAAAGGTACAGAGATGATATAAATGCACCAGCCCAGTTCTTGGACAATATATCAATACCATACAAGTCAGATTAATAGAAAAAATGTCAAGGAGATTGTGCGATTTCTTTAAAATACCTACAAAATATTTCTGTCAAATAACCAGTATATTAAACATCTGGTTACAAAACAATTATTATTTTCTCATATAGACTAAGTAAAGGTATTAGGCCTATATAATATTTATGTTGAAATGTGGTGTTCACTGATAGCCAAATGTCCATACAAAGTGGACATTGTCCTTTTGGAAAGTTTCACTTCTACCACGTGTGAATTGCACACATTTTCTTTTTTATTTCAATCATGTATTGTAAAAAGCATAACATTGTTTTATTTCAATTGGTTCACAAATACAAAAGATATGACAGTTTAAAGAATTCCGATAATCAACAATTACAGAACATCGTGGCGCAGAAAAATTAGGAGAGCCGACCCCACATAAAGTGGGAAAGCGCAAAGAAGAAGAAGAAAGTACTTAATTATATTTTTTAATAATTTGTTTTAATATTTCATTTATAAGCGAAGTAGACTACAAATAACTGACCTGACCTGCATTGGGACAATTTATTAATGGGCTGAATTGAAACCATAAACATTTTTACATCGATAAAAGCTAAAAATAAAAACCATTTATTTATCTTGGTAAACAAAACGATATCGGAACAAAACCCTCCAATTAAAATTCCAAATTGCCAGATATTTTATTCGTGAAATCATCAAATTGGAGCAATTAACATCTTTGGTTCTAATTTTGTTACAATTACAACAGAATTTAAGTTCGGTTGTAAGATGATATTTTTAATAGAATATTATTGTTATTAAGGCAAGGGTAACAATAACTTACATGACTATAATCTATGAGTATACCTGTATAATTATGTTCTTACATCGTAAGTGATTGATGAACATTACATATTTGAGTTTAAGACCTATTTGAGCATTAGTTCCTGCTTATCTCAGAAACGGCTTAACTGATATGAATGCGGTTTTCAATCATGTATTGTAATAAGTATAGCATTCTTTATTTCAACAGGTTCACAAAACAAAAGATATGACAGTTTAAAGAATTCCAACGGCTATTCGTGCCCTCCGTCACTAACGGTCACCCATCCAGCTAAAGACCGCGTCCGCTGTTGCTTAATTCGGTCTATCACTTATGATCGACATAAGACACCGGGCTAGAGATAAAGCTTGGTATTCCAGATAATATAATTTAAAAGTTTTACAAAAAAGAAACCGATTTCAAATGAAGTACATCCTTTCCAATAAAAAAAGAATCATCGAAATCGGCTGTCGTGATATTGAGTTATTCGTCCATTTGTCGCGCACATACTTAATGCAAAGACTTATGTGGTTTTCTCATGGATTTCACTGTCAGATCTCGCTCAAATGTAAGTAGGACCACATTACCAGCTTTCGATTAAAAAAAGAATCATTCAAATCGGTTCACCCAGTCGAAAGTTCTAAGGTAACAAATATAAAAAAATACAGTCGAATTGAGAACCTCCTCCTTTTTTTGAAGTCGGTTAATAAACACATTGAAAGACCAACTAGTGTCACTTTCCGTATAAAAATAAATCACTCGAGACCGGGCTTAAAACATATCACTTGCTATAATGGTTCTTCAAAGTTGTCAAAGTTGCATTAAGTGAAGTTAACTCGTAAAGTTACTGCTTTAGTAGTGAAGTAGCGTAGCTAAGTGAGAATATAGCTTTAGTCTAAAATGTGTAAAATGTTTGTCATATACGGACAGACATGACTATATTGTAAGGACAAGAGCAGCTCTATAGTTGAAATTCGACTGTAACTCATTTTATTAAAAGTTCACTTTACAGTAACACTAATGAATATAAAATGTAACACGTACAGGTATATAAACTTTTGATTCCTGCACTCCTTTTCTGTGTAAACTTCAACTAAATGTACCAAATCTCATACTTCAACGTGCGTGCATTATTCTAAAACCTTACAAAGGAGTACAAAAGTTTTCACTTCCCGAAATTATTAACAGACTAGAAACCCGTTCTGCGGTCAAAATTCGATCGTAAATGTCAAATTCGACTCGAAATGCGATAGACAGTGACAATTCGCATTGATATTTGAATACATGTGTATGTATTAAATGCATAGTAGTGTGTGTAATGTTTATTTTATTACTTATGCGTTTCTAAAGCACATATTTCACAAAAATCTTAGATTTCTACACTCCTCAATGCATTCTTAAACTGTGCCAAAATTCATACTCCTTTGTCCACGTAATTATCGTAAAAAGGATTAGAAAGTTTTTGCTTCCTGTAGTAATATAAGTACCCGAATGACCGGGCCTTGCTCGGCCGCCATCTACTGAAGTAGCTTTAGTGTTGCTACTCACCAATAGATGTCAGGAAGAGTCTGTTGTAGCAGTTTTTCATTGCCTGAAAACATGGATAAAACGACATTTTCTAAAAATGAATCCCAGCTAGATCGATTTATCGCCCCCGAAACCCGAAAATCGTTGGAGCCGTTTCTGAGATTCCGAAAAAAAAATTATAACAATTGATCATTTAAAGGTATTAGATAATTCTACTTTTGTAGTTTACGTAATTTGTAATAATCTGTGTAATTGATAAAAAATAAACCAAAATACTAATTGTATCCATTCATAGATACAGCAAAACGTCTTTCATGTTTATACCCACAAATATATCGAATTGGGTCGCTTTAAATGAAATTGAAATTCATAAAACGACAATAGTTTTTGTATCCTTTGTTTGTAGACAATCAGAGTTGAAGACAGGTTGCGGTTAACCGAGTTGAGGCTTTGAATACCGATGACGTAGAACGCGAGTCGTTTCAATCTCTACTCTATGCATAAGTAATGTGAAAAGTATGGAGATCCACCTCGATACGGAATATAAGCTCTTCTAAAATATTGTTGTATATTTTTATGGTAACAACTTCAGTTATAGTGTTTGAGTGCCTTTGGGGTATTGCTACTGATACAATGTTATATGGGGGTTAACCCGTCGTTTTTGTACGTGCAGATATTGCCAATAGCTTGGCATGTCACATGCTTGGCATCGTAATAAAATTTTCCAATCAAATTATTTAGATACAAAGCAAGTTTTCATTATAATTTTACGCATTATTTACGCATCTCATCAAAGTTGATTAATACTTTTTCAATCTTGAATTCGCAAAGCTTAAAAATACAACTTTAAAAGGACTTATTCAGCAAAATTAATTCTACAATTTTATCGTTTTAAACTTCACAAATAGCTCCATCGTTATACACATCATTTTTATTAAATATTTCATCAGCGGCGTAGCTACCGCCGTATTTGCCGTATCAATTATACGGGGCCCCCGGGCCACGGGGGCCCCCAAAGTGTGTAAGGAAAAAGAATAAAAACTTTCTAATTTATTTTATTTTACAAATGACAAAATTCTATAAAGCAATTCCTTTTTTTCCCGCCTTAAGCGTGCGTTCAAAAGTTGGCAACACTACATCGTTATAGCGGGCTGCGGGACTTCCCCGTTTTACTTACTTCATCTTCAACTCAGCGGGGAATCCCCGGGAATCCTTCATCGATATCGCGATGTACGTGTACGTTGTTGTACTTTGCATTGGATGTTAAACCACGGAGTGCAGTGCACTGTTTATTTACGCGCTTTATATAAATGTGCATTACATTGTAATTCAGTACAAACAATATTGTTCTTCTGGTTTAGCAGTATTAGTAACGATTTGTAAAAGAAATGAGTAAAAGGAAAAGAGATTATCCCAGCGGCGCTGAGAAAAGAAAAATTAAACAGAAAAGGGACGAGGTTATAAAAAAAGTGCCCAAAATTTCTTCATTTTTTCAGAGACAAGATACTGTGAGTGATTTAGATTGGAAAGGTAAGTACTACACTACTACCCAACCCATTTATTAGGGGCCCGTAGTGATAAACAAGGAAATCTTTTAATTTCGGTCTGTCCATCTGTCCGTCACAAAAAGTTGTCTCCCCCCTCGATTTTCACAATTATACTGTTTTTAGGGTTCCGTGCCTTGATTAAAAAAAAACAAAATTCTAACTTATCTATAGGATCGATTTGTTTTGTTGTTTGTTTATCAGTCCGTATCGTATCGTTAATTGCGTGTTGAGAACTTCAGATGTGCAGACTCGCTTTCGGGTTCTCGTTTTGTATGGCCACTACACTACGCGCTGCGTTTAAATAGCACGCAGGTGTATAGTAATGCACGAACGGGCTGCAGGTGATTTTGTATCTACTAATAGGTACGAGCACAATCCGCGTAGAATCTGTGTGCGTCTGAACTGAACACTCTCTAACTGTGACCCTTAGTAACGTTATTTATTTATATATAACTCTTTTTAGTTTAGTATCAAAGCATTCGTATTTATTTTTTAACAATTATTCGTTTATTTTTAGATTCTTCTGAAGCATGTTCTTCGTCACATATCCATCCGGAAATAGAAGAAAGCCAAGCACATACTTTATCGGATGTCCATCCAGAAATCGAGGAACCCCAAGTCAACGATTCTGATATATCTGCAGATAATGCAGATTGTAATATAATTTCATCAGATAGAGGAAATTTTGGTGACAATTTAAGTGAATGCGAACGAAAAATAATTTTTAAATTGGGTCCATTTAAACCACAAGGACCATTTCCAAAAGTTTCAGAAAATAACCGACCTTTTTCAGCTTATTATTATTCATATTTCAATCAGGCAGGCATAAAAATCATAAGACCATGGTTATGTTATTCTAACGTTTTAAACAAACCGTACTGTCACTTCTGTTGGTTATTAGCAGATCGTCAAAACAAATCATACTCCTCTGCTTGGGTTAACGGTGTTTCGGTTAGAAGCAATTTCACACAAACTATTCTTGACCATGAAAAGTCACAGCAGCATATTAGTGCCTCACTCTCTTATAATAATTGGTTGCAAGGAAATACCATCGATACTCTATTGAAAAGTGAAATCGATAGTAAAATTACATTCTGGAGAGATGTACTGCATCGTATAATTAATGTTATAATTACTTAAGTATCTTGTAATCTACCTTTGAGGGGGCATGATTCTGATTCTGGCAATTTTATGGCAATTTCACGTCTGCTATCTAACTATGATGCAACTTTAAAAGAACTTTTTCTAAAACCGAAAGGTGAAATAAATTATTTCTTCTTCTAAGTCGCTGCACTCTTGGCAGAGTGGTCGTGGTCATTCGGTATTTGTGGCACGCCTCACAATTCGCCGCCATTCTTCACGAATCGCTGCTCTTCGTGTGCATTCGTGGACGGGGGCGTCCACAGCAGCTTTAATCTGGTCTGTCCAGCGCATCGGTGATCTGCCACGAGGTCTTGTCCCCTCAACTTTACCTTGCACTACAAGTTTTTCAATGGAACCATGTTCACGTCGTGAAACATGTCCAAAGAACGACAGAATGCGAGCTCGTATTGTGGAAGACAGACGCTGTTTTACACCTATCTCCTTGAGAATAGATATATTTGTGCGAAAAGAAGTCCAGGAAACTCGCAACATTCTTCTCCAGCACCACATTTCTAGAGCGTCTATCTTCCGCCTCTCACTCTCTCGCAGGGTCCACGTTTCTGCCGCATAGAGAAATATGGGGAATATCAGTGCCTTGACTAGGCGGGTTTTGGTGGTTTTTGTGATATTGCGGTTTCCCCATACTCTCTTCATCTTATCCATAGCAGACCTTGTAATTGCCATGCGTCGCTTTATCTCATCCATGCATCCGCCATTGTTTGAGATAAGTGCCCCTAGGTATATATATGATTGCACCACTTGGCAATTCGCAATTTGGGTGATTTCGGGAGAGTTGTTATTGACCCTGTCCACAATCATAATCTTGGTCTTGTTGCGGTTGATTTTAAGTCCGAATTCCAGGCTAGTGCACTCTAATCTCTGCAACAGTTCTTCCAAATGACGATCACTGGATGCAAATAAGGTGGTATCATCCGCATAGCGTAAATTGGATATTTTCAAGCCACCAATTGAAACTCCATCTGTCCAATTTTCAAGGGTGATTCTCATTATAAGCTCTGTGTAGATGTTGAACAGAAGCGGTGATATTATGCACCCTTGGCGAACTCCGGCACTTGGGTGAAAATGGCTTGAATAATTATCGTCTGCTCTTACAGATGCTGTTCCGTCTTCATAAAGCCGTTTAAGGAGGTGTACGAGGTGTGTTGGGGTACCCATTTCTAAAAGAGTATTCCAAAGTTTGGGCCATTTAACGGAATCGAAGGCTTTCGCAAAATCAACGAAGCATATGTAAGTTGGCTTGTTGAACTCGCGGGCTTTCTCGATTATTTGGCGTACTATTAGAATTTGCTCTCTGGTACCTTTTCCCTTAACAAAGCCCGCTTGCTCTGGCGCTATTTCTTTTGAAAGATATGACTTGAGCCTTTCGTTCAACACGTGTAGTAAAATTTTGCTTGCGTGTGAGATAAGTGCAATAAGACGGTAGTTACTACACTGTTTCGTGGACCCTTTCTTATGTAGCGGGACAAGTACAGTATGAGCCCAATCTCGAGGCCATGTTCCTGTGTGCCATACTTTGTTGCATAATTGATACAAAATCTGGACACCATACTCTCCTGAAGCTTTAATGGTTTCAATGGGAATAGAATCCCTGCCCGTGGCTTTTCCGTCTTTGAGGTGTTTTATTGCGGCCCTGATTTCATCCTTGAGAATGATTGGCTCCCTGTCCTCATCTCGTGGCTCTGTCGACCTACAATAGTGCGCTTGTGAGTCGTTAAACAGAGATTGACAGTATTCCTTCCATGTTTCGGCAATCTTATCTATCTCTGTCACTGTTTCACCTTGGGAGTTTTCAATAGCCCAAGTTTTAGCGCTAAAAGACTTGGTGATCTGTCGAATTTTCTGATGTAGGTCTCGAGTTTCATGTTTGTCTGCATGGGCAATAAATTATTTAAGCCCTACGATTCAAAACGAAATTATTAGTTTGCTTGGTACTAACGTTAGGAACAGTATTATCTCAGAAATTAAAAAAGCTCCATTCCTGACAATAATTCTGGATACAACACAAGACTTGTCAAAAATTGACCAACTATCTGTAGTTTTTCGATATATCTCGGTTACAGAAAATGATGATAATGTGCCTAAAGAAATAAAAATCTGTGAGTCCTTTTTAGGATTCATAGCAGTAACCGATTGCAGTGTTGCAGGTCTGAAAACTGTCATTTTAAATTTGACTAAAGAATATGGAATTGATTTGACTAAATGTAGAGGACAGGGATACGATGGAGCAAATGTTATGTCGGGTGTGTATGGAGGATTACAAACCCTAATAAAAGAGCATGCTCCAAATGCCGATTATGTTCATTGTGCTGCGCACGCTTTAAACTTGGTTTTGAACGATGCTGCGAGACATGTTCGTGAAGTATCGACTTTTTTCGATAATTTAGAAAAAATATATACTTTTTTTGGCAATAGTATAAAACGCTGGGCTATGCTAAGTGACGATTCATCTGAAAAATATTTGATTACCCTTAAAAAGGTATGTCCTACCAGATGGTCTTCTAGGAACGACGCTTTATCAGCAGTAAAGAAAAATTTTTTACTAATCATGAAAACTTTGTACCAACTAAATTTAATTTCAAATAAAAAAGATGAACGTGAAGAATGTAAAAGTATAATTAATATTTTAGAGAGTTTTGATTTCTTAGTGCTCGTTACATTTTTTTCTTCACTATTTGAAATTATTAATCCTGTTTCTAAAGCTCTACAGCATGATAATAATGACTTACAGAAATCTAGTATTTTATTAAGTAATCTTTTAAATAGACTGTGCCAATTAAGAAATCAGAATTCATTTAATAGTTTGCTAAATGAATCCAAAGATTTAGCAAAAAAGTGGGGGGTAACAACTGTTTTTAAAAACACTAGGCGAAAGATAACGAAGCGTTTTTTTGATGAGTTATCACAAGATGAGAGAATTTCCGACCCGGAATCCTATTTCAAAGTCAATGTATACTATTGCTGTTTAGATAATATATTAATTTCTCAAACTAAAGAAAGATTTCAGAGCCTTTGCAACCTGAGTAGTATATTCGAAATATTACAACCGGAGAAACTCCTATCTTCTTCAAGCGAAGAGATATTAAACGCTTCCGGAAAACTGTCTGCTAAATACAGTAAAGACATCTCACTTAATCTTTGTGACCAATTAAAGGCTCTAAAAACATGCTTAAATTCTGAAATTAAAAAAATTTATTCCATTAAAGAACTCATTGAATTATTGCTAGTAAAATTCAATAGTCTTGCATCCAGTTTTCCCGAGGTAATCACAGCATGCTTTTTATTCTTGACCCTTCCAGTTACAACCGTAACGGCACAAAGAAGTTTTTCAAAATTAAAACTAATAAAAAATTACTTAAGAACTTCGATGGGACAAGAACGGCTGTCAGACATCTCAATATTGTCCATAGAGGCAGAAACTTTAGAAAAACTAAAATCATCATCAGCCATAAATGATTTAATAAATCAGTTTGCCGATAAAAAGGCAAGGAGAGTGAATATTTAAAATTCGATTTTTATTTGTAAAATGGGTAAATTATGTGATAAATAAATATTACTTCTCACAATATTTTTTTTCTTTTGTGAAAAATCTTTACCTCCATATAAGGGCCTCCAAAAAATTTTTATACGGGGCCCCGACAAGGCACGCTACGCCACTGTATTTCATAAACGACTCTAAAACGTTTTGAAACTGTCATCATAAAACTCAACTATTTTGCTGCTTTTATCTGACTGCCAAGGAAGGGTTATGTTATTTTAACCACAGTTTTTAACATACTTCAAAAAAGGAGAAGGTTCTCAATTAAACTATTTTTTATGTGTAACATAACTTTTTACTGCGTAACTAAGTACACCGATTTTGATGATTCTTTTTATATTCGAAATCTGGTGCTTGTTGTCTCATTTAAATTTGAGCGAGCTCTGACGAGTGGTTTTTGAGTTATCGTAATTTTGAAGTCGGTTATTTTTTTAATAAATCCTTGCTTTTAGCTAAAAACTCATTGATGCTGATGTTGATAAGCCATGGTGTCCATTTGCCATCACTATGGCGAGCTTGAATCACGAAGTCAATGTTTTCACGACTTGCTTTTGTAATAACAATTACGACAACATAACTTAGAAAATCACGGCTAAAGGCTTTATCGTTAAATTTTATTGCATGTAATTTAATTTCATTTATATATTATAATTTATTCATTTTACTATTCACTCTAACACTAGACATAACATTGTTACTGATAGGAATACGGAATATTTATTCTAAAATAACATTTAGAAAAGGGATCTTGTTCTCTCTGATTACCAAAATATCATAACACTCACCGTTATTTCTAAACGGAAATTAACTTTTGATAAATATTTGAATTCCAAATCAATGCGCTACGCAAATAGATATTATTGTCGGTTTAAATTTGTCACGGTTATTTACCAATAACAACGTCTAGATTGAAATCTTAAAGTAATCATTTTTGAAAGAAAAAAGAAAGAAAATATATTTAACAATGATTTTAAGCACAAGACAATGTGGTAACATTATTTAAACACAACGTGTTTGGTATTACTAAACACAAAAATTTTAAAAATCATATGATTATTACCATCATATTGCAGCCTCAGTGGAAAAAATCATAAGTCGTCTTACGTTGAATTTAAGTTATTAATACGATTGGAAAGAGGGACAAAATCTGCTCAATTTTTTTCAAATTTTTATCATTAATCTTGACGGTTTTGTACAAAAAATCGTAATGTAAATTACTTTCACTACTAACTGATATTTTGACAGTTTTTTTGCTCTCCTGTAAAATTGCAATTTTCATCTTATGCCTTTTTTCCACTGAAGGTGCGATATCAGTCCCACTGCTCTTCCACTAATGTTATAAAACAGTCTTCATAACTTCTATATTTCAGAAATCGGAAATGTAACCAAACCTAATCCATATTGAACCATTTCATAGAATTCCATCGTACTCATATGTACAAGTAGTTATGTTCGCACAGAAATTACAATCGCGACGTACCAATTTGTGGAAATAACAAATGCAGGCTAGCGGTAACAAGGCTTCGGTTCGCGGTCACAAATATTCATGTTATGGGTTAATACAGCACGTCTATAAACGACAAAATAGCGTGGCTACCGTCTATTCCAACTACGCAATAACTATGCGATTATCCAATTTGAATGGAAGAGAATGATAGTTGGCTAGCGTAGGATTTGTCACTTTCTTGTTAAAATTCCGTGCTTTATCTTTTTAGGGTCTCATTTCTGTAGGAAAAAATAACTTACTAATGTTAACTTTCTCTCATGTCTGTCTGTTTGTATGCCACGCCCGCTTTTCTAAACAGTTTAATGATGCATCGATCTTCTATTTTCCATGGACGACAAGGGAATGATGGCTCTGCAAGCTCGTTTGATATTCCTATCACATGAAAAAATCCTCGAGAAGTGTCAGGATTATTTGGATAGTACGAAGCACAGGTTACCTAAAGGGACCTAATGCAATGTCCTTGCCTCGTCGGTTAATCATCAGTACGAAACATAATCTAAAAGGATGGTGTGGACACAATAATGAACAGTTCTCCTTACACCGTGAGATCTTAAGTTAGCTACATTATAGGCCCTATAACACAATGAAAAATCCCTAGCCATTTTGGTTATATCTGGAGCGAACAAATCGTTTTTCTTATCCAAATCCTTCCACGCTCGCGATGGGACAACTCGATATGGGACAACAAGGCATTATGCGGTGACTTACCCCGAATTCGTGAATGGCTTTCGTTCTATCAAGCGTGGCATTGTCGCTTTATTATTATGATCCACCGATCGTTTTCGTGGTGACAGACATGCAATCACACGCTAATGCATAAAGGTAATATTTTCGTAGACCGCAACGGAATTGGTTGACGTGTATTGCCAAATGGCTTATTATTCAAATTGTTCTATTTTAACGTTTTTCACTTTAGTGCACATTTTAAAATGCAGGCGATATGGTAATAAAAAATGCAGGCTACACTCTCGGATGCTCTGGCGCTAATAATAAATTTGTAATGGAACCGTGACAGTTCATTAAATAGATTGTAAAAAAGTGATGAAGATGAGTAATTTTAACGATAAAGTATTGAAAAAATATATTTTTTTATGAACTGTAAATTGCCGACACAATAGCAGACGGGATCTGAATGATGCTAAAGATGCTTCCGATTCTTCAAACAGAAGCAGAATTCTTTCGCCATTACCTCAAACAGTGCACCATTCGCTGGGCAAGTCAAATATACCTGGTCCTGGTCTCCACTCTGGGCTTAAATCCCTTATATTTCAAACAGTTCTGATTGTCTTATCTATCTTTTTCTTATTACTATAAGAAAAAGATATGATATGCTAATCTAAAGTACACGGAAGACTATAAAATATATGTATCTAGTGCACATTCTTGATATTTGTAATAATTTAATAACTCATTATAGTGGCCATTTGGTCCAGTTTATGAATTAAGAGTGAACTAAATGATAAATATTGGCTAGGTTTACTAAGCAAATAAGGTTGTATTATATCCAATAAAGAAGTTGAAAGCTAAAAGTTTTTATCAAATTATGTAACAATGGTTCTAGCTCGAATTAACTAACTTTTAGAGCAGCTGAAAATTTGATTTTACTGAATAAGATCATAATTATTATTACACACAAAACACACAGTTTTATTCTGCTACTATTTGTAGAATATTTTGTTTACCATGCCGGATCGCCAAGGGTCCTGGGTTTTATTTCCAGCGAGGCAGAAATTTGAATGCTGAGTTTGAATTTCTGTTCGCGGTCTAGGCGTTTATCTGATGTCTTTGTGCGTTATCCATGGCACCCACGACACAGGGAATCCGAGTGTGAAGCGTTATTAATTATAAAAAAAAGAAAGTTTATTAAAAAATATATTACATTCAGGCGTAGCTACTACGTTTATTAAATGTATTATGAGAGTCAACAATAACTTTATTAAAATATTAATGAAAATAATAGTTGCTGCCAACAAACATTTTAATGTTTTCTTACTATATTAACTTAATATTACATTTTCCACTAAATAACCCTGGGACCTTGTGGGACGAAAATAGCTTCATAATTTACTCTCTCATAAGATAATGCTGTATTTTATTTTTTAATTTAAATCAGATTGTTGTTTTAATGTAAGATAATTGAACCTAAGCATTTTGATATAAATCGGCAAAACAGTAAACAGTTCAATACATTTTCTTCGCAGTTTGTCAACGAATTTTCTTTTTTATTCGGTAACTAATGACAAGCTTAAGTGTTATCAATAAAAACAAAAGCAAAATAGAAAACTTATCTTGAAGTACCCTTGGGGATGTCACATTTCAAAAGTTTTGGCGTACTATTTCTTCTGTGGTGTAACCATTAACCCTGGGAATACACGTCCGATTTTGTAACTAATATAATAATATATAATTTTGTTGTCAGGCTAACTCATATCACGGAGTATAGAGGTAAGGAGGAGGAACTCATATAGGGGGAAAGTTGGAAAAATGTCCAGAAAAAGAAACAAGTAAACAAATGGCAATCTCCGTATTAAAATATTTGAGACATTAGTACTCCCTAAATTACTAAATTACTCCCTAATCCTAGTCTAAATTATGCCGATCGCGATATTGTAATCGGCCCCATACTGCTAGTGCATTCGAAGAACCTGATGCAGCGAGTTCAAAATGCCTATGCAAGGTTTTGTTTTAACATACCACCCAGAGCTCACGTCACACTTTATCAAAATGGCGCTAATATTCTCAAAATAAAGCACCTTAGACTTGCACTTAGCCTGTTTGCTATTCGAAGTTATCAACCGTAAGTCTCCATCATATTTTATTACAAAAATGGGACTGTCTCAATGACTTCAATACGCGTTTTAACACCAGGGCGTCTTCATATAGTAGGTGTTACACGGGATAGTATTCGGTAGCATTTCGTGGTAGCTTTAAGTATAGCCTGTTGCCTACGAAGTGCTGGAACAACCTTGCAATAATAATATAATAATCATTATGTTAACATAACAGTAGATTTAGGTTTAAGTTATGTTATGTGTTAGGTTAAGTATCTCTGCGTTAGCTTGTTTTTAGAAATTCGAATGATACCAAGTTTTATTAAGATACATCCCAAAGTAAAGTTTTAAATAACAGAGTAATTGTTTTTCTAAACTTGATTGTCTATTTGAAGTGGTCGGGAATATAAAATTAGGTAAGGAGTCATAAATATTCAGCTCGACTATATAAATAAAAGAAGTTTGGGCCATTTATTCCGATACACCGGGCCTGGTGCGGAGACTGGAAAAGTTGGGCGGAAACGGGATTTCCTAATGCGATTTTAATTCGTTCTTTCCGCGACGAAGAGGGTAATTTCAATAAAAAGCAAACTCGAGAGATATTTAATTCAAGAAATATAGTTGAAATAAATAAAAAACTCCTCATGTTGGAATATCTCGCGGGGATACGGTTCTGTAAATATGTATGTTGTTACATGAAAGAAATAGTTTTGATTTTACTGGGAACTTTTACTTTTTTTTTATGCTTTGAGCAGGCAAACGAGCAGACGGGTCACCTGATGGTAAGTGATCACCGCCGCCCATGGACATTAGCAACACCAGGGGCGTCACCAACGCGTTGCCGGCCAAGAAGATGACGATAGACCCGCTTCTTGAAGGACCCCATGTCATAGCTTAGAGGGAACACCGATGCAGGTAGTTTGTTCCACAGTTTACACGTGCGAGGTAGAAAATGACGTGAGAACCGGACTGTGGACGAACGCCAGGTATCCAGATAGTGTTGATGGAACCTGGTACGTACTGTACGGTGACGAAAATTAACTGCAGGTAGTAACCCAAACAGTTCTTCAGAACATTCCCCATTATACAGACGTTACTTGGAGTTTAACTGTTAACAGCCCTTTACTTCGAGAAACCTTTGCCAAAGCAAAAAAGGGCAGGTTTTTTGTTGTTAATCAATTAATAAAGGTATTATTATTGAGTAGGTACACCCAAATCGGTTAAGCCGTTTCGAAGATTAGCGGCTAGCGCACATGTTAATAGCAATATTTTTTTAAATTGTATGTTATTTTTTCCAATACATATAGAATAATACGTAGAGACAGGCAACATAAGTAATGTTGTTAATAAGAGTCTCAATCGTATGTAGAGGAAAGAACCCCAATTCCGCCTAAAGGGTAGTTGAGAAATTACGAATGAAGCAAAAATATGTAAAATTCCACTATTTTATAAAAATAAGGGAGATATTTTTTATGGTATTATTGTTCAAACGAAATAACATAAAATTCATATAAACTGATAATATTATAAACCCTTATGATATCTGTATAGAATTCTCGCCTTCGGATTTCCCTTTTCCTTTAAACTATACTTTATCTACATAATTATATGTACGTACTGCCACTACTAGGCACGGGTCTCTCCTCTTGAGGAGGCTTAGAGCATACTCCATAAAAATATATAACAGATAAATTTATAACTCAAAATTATCTAAGAACGCATTAATGATAGCTGCCATTTATTAATATGAACCAACCTTGTACGTACGTCTTTGAGCAAAATGGAATAATTATTTAATTGACATGAATAGTTGGTTACTTACGAACAAAGGATTTTGCCAAAATTTGTTAAAAATCCCTATTCGTATTGTATCGTATTCGTATTGACGTTATTTATAAATCATATTAAACGTTATAATCTAGTAAAAATCCCATCACATCATAATTTATGCAAAATTGAATAAAAAAATAAGGCGTCGAATCAATGTTATATGAAGATGACAAAATCTACACTGACGTTAAGTGATGTGACGGCATGAAACCACTTATAAAACCATAATAATCGATACATTACTATAATCGAAACTTAAAATAAAAATGAATTTATTTTATTTCTTTCTTTGTGTTTAACAATTAAACAATTTAATTTCTTCTCTTCTATAAGAACATGAGCAAAAGTGTTTATTACGATAATCTCTAACCGCAGCCATTTGAACTGATTAAAATACGGTTAGAATATTCATTATTCAACTGAAACCCAAATTTCATACGCTGGATGCGGCGCGATCGAATTAACAGTGAGTTTATTAGGAAAAAAATATTTTATTATAGTCGTAAATACATAACATTACTTGTGGATATCTAAATGTTTCGGTTTTTAGAATTTACAATTTAATTATTGAATCGATTAGAAAGTCTTACAATTTTGAATCGATTTGTTGTAAAAATTGGTTCTTTCGTGAATCGATTTTTTTTGTACATCTCTAGTGTCACTGCGATGACAAACGACAAATATGCATTCTTAGTTCGTGGGGACTATAGGTACAGTTAAAAACTATTAAACTGAAGTACCTAAAACACTTCGCTTCAAATACTTTGTTGTGCTGAACTTATAAGGAATTAATGTAACGTACAAACTATTGCCAAGTAAACATACATTGTAAAGTAAATATGACCTAGTAAGTAGTAACATAAATATGAAAGTAACAAACTACTGAAATTATGAATATTGCACTAACTATCGAAGTATTATGAGTAGGACGAACGTAAGATTGAGACCAAATAAAATTTGTTTCATAAACGTAAAGTTCTTGGAGATATTAGATAATAAGCGTACAAAATATCTTTCTTTCTTTCTTTTTGACGACCCGCGTGGTGCAATGGTTACCATGCCGGATTCGATTCCCAGCGGGGCGGAAATTTGATTGATGAGTTTGAATTTCTTCTCATTCTGGGTGTACATGATCTTGTCTATGTGTGTTGACAATGGCACCCACGACACAGGGAATCCTAGTGTGAGGCGTTATGTATTTATTTATTTTTCTTCACTCTTTCTTGAAGAAAGAAAGAAAGAACTGGCTCTCAAGCACCCAGCTGGAACTGGCTGACTTCATGCTCAAGGGTGGTAGCTATCCAGGTGAATCCCATGGAAAAATAATAATAGTAATAATATTATTAATTAACAATTAAAATCAATATTACCAATATAATCCATTCCGCCTTTCGCGCTTTTCTCTTTTGTTCAATGGTTAGCTGGTAGAGAATGTATTAAGCTCGCCATTTGTACCGTAATATTTCTATTGTGGTCAATAAAGGTTAAATAAATAAATAATAATCCCTCGAGGAGTCCTAACACCAGCGGGCCGGATTTATTTGCCTCTTACGACACCCATCCGGCGCGGGATTGGAGTTAGTATCCTAAGCCGCCCCAACATTGCTAAAACGTACTTTATATCTCAACTATAATAGGATTATCCTCACTCCGATGTTTACTGCTTTTATGAAAGGAACAAATTTTTTCGATATTACTTACCTAGATTTTCAATTTGCAGGTTTATTCCACCAGAAAGAAAATAAACAAGGAAATTTGAAACGAATGAACTGTCGTAGCATGGCGTGGTACTCTTGGTATAAGAAGTTTGGCGCGGAGTGTTATCTTGTGTTTCTCTTTCAAGGAACTAATTTAGAGATATGAGGGTCTGCCGCAAGAAAATCTTCGAACTTTTCACGGTGACTCTTCGTACGTAATTCAGGTGGGAAAGTTGGTAGTTTGAGTAATGTATATTGCAGATTCTAGGACTTTTCTGACCAGATCATTACTTAACAAAAATGGTGAGTTATGATATCGAGTATTTAGTAGTATCGCATTGGAGATGGCTTTGGTGTTAATAATATCCTTGGGCGAGTGTGACGAAAAAAATTAAAAGCTAAAAAATAAATTTGGAGTACTTGTGTACAATCAGCAAAAGAGTTAGATTTGCAGGGCATGATTAAAAAACGTTCCGTAATTATTAATATTACAGAATTTTTGTGTTATTATAAACACACATAGCTAGAGTGTTGTACATTGTAATTAAAAAAAAATTGCTCTTATTTTCTATTAGATGCTCTGTATAACTATTCAGCCTTGAATATAAAAGGTTATATAAATACATTGTGCTCTTTCTATCTGTAATAGATGTGTTTACCTCCATGGTCCAGCTGAGATGCCTTTGTTACCAATTAGCAGAGACAATCAATGACGATTTTCCCAGAAGACTCGCAGTAATAGAGAAAACTTACTAATGAAGTACTAGTAAGTTAGTACATAAAGCTAGTTCAGAGTAATACGAGTATCTAGGACATTTGTGAACACAGTTATTGTTTATTCCTTATGTTAGCTTACCCCCTTATTCATAAAAACAACCAAACTTTTGTAAGGCTTTGTTTTGTTTCGTTCACTCTTATGAAAAACGACAAAGATAAAACATAATATTATAAAGGTGCTATAGCTAAAATAGGTTTGTTAAGCGTTTATAAATAAGGCCGTTTGTCTATTGAGTTTGATTAAATCTGTTTTATTCTTGTGTGTATGCAATCATACATGTGTGTGCAAAATTGATGGAATTTTCGAATTAATTTTGTAAGCCATAGTATGGTAAATGTTGACCTTGACCAACTTTGTAGCCATATTTCTACAAATAAAGATATTTCATATCATTTCACATTTCATTTCATTTTATTTCATTTCATTTCATCTTCTCAGATTGAACGGAAATTAGGTTCTATGCTAAGTTTCGCTTTTAAACTTATGTCATTGTGGACGCTAAACAGTGTAAAAACAAACGGTTTTTCGCGATTTTTGTATTAAATACATAAAAAAGTCGGGAGTACCCTTTTGCATCAAAAAAAAATTGATTCTCTCCCTCAATCAAAGCTACGCTTCGTATGTCAATTCATAACAAACCCACTAGTAATTATTTATCAGAATTTCTATAATTTCAAGTTTCGTAACAGCCCCAAGGAATATTGTTTTTCTACACAAAGAAAAAGTCTCGAACTTAGTCAAACGCTTGCAAGATGGAGTTGGCGCGTTGAGTTATTGTGGAGTTTTTGAACTCGTACAATATTCCTGAACTTCGGTTACTTTTGTTTTTATTAAGCGGCCGAACGCTCAAACCACCATCTTTGTCAATTACACTTTCCTTAAAGAAACCTCTACCTGAGAAACTCTTTTTTCTTCGCCGTTACATGATTGGTATCATGTACCTACCTACTTACTTATTTTTAGGAAGTGTATGGAGTGCCGCAAGTGGTAACATATTACGATCGGTTACAATACCGTAAGCTTACTGCTACAATAGCTAGTGAAAGATACGAATCGCTACAAAACCGACTCCACATAGTTTTGTCTGCCCTACCCCTGGAGTTCAATGTAAGCGGAGAGGCAAGGCGGCTCGCGAGCTGAGGAGCAGGGGAGAAGGGCCAGCTAGCCGAAGCTGCAGTGTGTGATATAACCAGCTGCCGGACCGCCGGAGCCAGTTATTAAGATATTGTGCCTCCCAGCAAAAGCTGAACTGAAATGTCGTGTGTGTGTCTGTGTGGGTGTCTGCAAAAAAGCATGTCAAGTCAAGTCAAATTGTATCACGAAATTATGCCTAACGAAATTCGCATTTTTCTCCCAAACTCCTAGCTCTACAAGATAAATATACTGGACATATTATAAAATTTCAGTCACTTTATGGACTATAACTTTTATTAGAAACATTTCGCCATGCAATGCGGCAGATTAGACGGTGTCACTATTATGCTGCAAAATTTACGGTTCCAGAACTGAGTGCGATACAATGCCGCTTGCGGCACTCTATACACAGCCTATTTTTTATTGACATGGGGGATCTGGCTTGGCTGGTTTCAACACTTTCAACCGACTAATGTCCCCACTTCTGGGGACGGGTCTCTCCTCTTGAGGAGGCCTAGAGCATACTCCATCATACTGTTCCAGTGCGGTGGTTAATTGCCATGCCAAGTGTCGGAAGTTGTCATGCCGCCCGAGGGCTCACAACATGGCTTAGCGACTGTTATCTTACGCCATCAACCGGGACCGTCGCCTTTACGTGCCTTCCGAAGCACGGAAACGCTCAAATAATTTTTGTCACTAGCGGTCACCCATATGGCAAACCTGAGATACCTTAAATAATTGTTGTATTTTTTCGTACGTGCTATAAATTTTTATGCTTAATCAGTTTAATATAATCTAATCTAATATAATCTAGTCTAATATAATCTACAAGGATTTGTGTTACTTACGAATATAATTTATTCGACTTCAACATGTAATAAACGGAAACAAAAAAGTAGAAGCCCTGCTCTCCTTCAAGGATTAATTAATGAATTAATGAGTAATGATTTATTAATTATCAATTGCAATCGCATCGTCGAAAAAAATACATCTGTTTGTTAATCGTATTTTTGCAGAAATAATACATGTCTCCGCAGGAGGATTGTAGCTTAGTTGAACTTAGTTGAACAACCTTACTATACATGGGTTTTGATTTATTATGATGTGTTCAGCGAACTCCAGCAGAAAAGGACCATACGTTTCGTCATTTCCATCTTTGTTGCTTGAAATATGCCATAAGCAAGCGGGCTTGCCTTGGCTTTGAAGATAGATGGCGCTTACACTTCAAATACCGGAATATATTGCCGAAAATTATTGCTTGACCAGTAAATGACAATAAATAAATAATTCCCTTTTAGCATTAAGTCCGCCTTTGTACCTTTTACATTTTTGTAAGGTTCAAGAGATTAAATAAATAAATAAATAAATAAATAAATAAATGTGGACTTCAAAATGTCATAGAATTATCTTCGTAACCATCACTATGCCCTTATATTTATTTCGAACAATACCAGTTTTATTCCAGAATAATAATAAACGCTAACATACTCATACCCACTATAACACCCATGATCCGGGTACAAATATTCATCTGTTACATAAGTATCTGCCCCGGCCCGGAATCGAACCCGGGACTCCTTGTTTTGCAGAGAGGGTTGCTACAACTAGGCTACAGGGTCATAAAATAATACAAGTGTAAGGTTTTATATTAAGAATCTATGAACTCCACATACCTATGATCTAGCTGCACGTATTACCGAAATGCTCACTTTATAATATTAACATTAATAATGTGTTTGTAGTAGAAACATTGCCAAATTAAATAAATAAAAAAAAAACTAACCCGACTACGTAAAAAAACTAAACAGAATAAAATAAGTCCAGTAGTTCAGAATGTTGTTAAAAGTAATACTGAACAACTAAACCATAGAAGGATTAACAGTTGGGTGGGACCCATTCTTCTACTCGATAGGTTTTGAGAGAAAAAAATTTTTGAAGACACAGTATTGGGCCAAAAATCGGCCATTTAAATTTTTTATAATTTTGATATACCCAGTGTCACTCACAATTAAGAAGAATCCAACGGCACATCTCAAGCTGAAATCGATCAAGCCGTTTAGGCTACAGAGCGTGCCAAAGAAATATATATATATATATATATATGTATATATATATATATATATATATATATATATATATATACATACATACATACATACACTCGAAAAACATAACCCTCCTTCTGGTGCAGTAGGTTAAAAAGAAAAACGAAAAATTAACACATTTTATAATTTCAAACTCGTAAAACAGCCACGGAGTTGAAGGAAAACTTTTGCTGCGACACTAAAAATTGTTCAGAATCTCCCAAGAAAAGCACATTTTTTGTTTGAGAAAACTGGTTTTCTTTAAGATTTTAATATAAACGGCTAAGTATAATTTTGTCTCAAGTAGTTTTAATTTGTTTGGTATGTAATTTAATTTAATTTATTTTAATTAAATAGGCGTTAATTTAAGTATGTATTAATTGTAACGATTGTATTTTTTATGTATTAATTGTGTATGATCGAATTTATTATAGTGTATGAAATATGAAATGTATTCTGAATTAAAATAATAATAATAAAAATAAAAATTAAATCTTTGGTACTCATAAAAATATATTATTTTCAGTAATATTATACAATCTACTGTGACCCGTGTAAATTTTAATGTTATTTTTTTTATTCGACTTCAAAAACAGGAAGTAGTTTCAAATCATTGGTTTTTTGTCTTTTATCAAATTTGGAATTTTTCTCTTAAAAGGATATAGTTATTGGTTTCATACTGATCAAAAGTCAGTTCAAATGCTGAGATACACAAGAATTCGTAAAAACTGCTCAAATATTATAGGTATTTAAGCGATAACCGTTGGGGAAGAAAGGTCCTCGAATGGCGCCCACGTCTCGGAAAAAGGAGCATAGGACGCCCCCGACCAGGTGGACAGACGACCTGAAGAAGAAAGAAGACTCAGGACCGGTCAGAGTGGCGTAAGTTAGGGGAGGCTTATGTCCAGCAGTGGACCACCAAGGGATGGGTGGAAACAATTTTGATACATTTGTTCAGCAATAATTTAAATGGACCTTACTCGAAAAGTATTGTATCTTTTTTTAAATTTAAATTATTTATTCATTAAAGTAACGTACCTCCACAAACAAGCAAGAGGGCGAGCAGCAGCGCACAGGAACGAACCCGGAACCCCATGTCGATAAGCCACTGACCTCGCCGCCCGCGGTTCATCTTATGCCATCTGTAACAATAGAAAATGTATTTTATTACACTTGATAACTCTTTATGCTCTGGATCCCACCTGATGGTAAGTGTTGATGAAGTCCATTATGATACGCGTACTAACTTAGTAAAAGCTTTTTTGCTCCTATCTTGAAGACGCACATATCATCAGATGGGAGGGAACGCCGACGCATGTAATCCATTCCAGTACATATTTGATACTGACCAAACGGGAATGCAAATGACTTCCAGAAATACATTGATTTGTTTTAGAAACTCGTTGATTTTTGTTTCTCAAACATTCTATAATTAACTTTGACGACCCAGTTGCCTAGTTGGTAGCGACACTGACTGCGAAGCAAGGGGTCCCGAGTACAATTCCCGGCTGGAGCAGATATTTATGTGACAGCAGGCCTGGCATACTCCGCATTTTAGCTATGACATTACAAGTAAGTACAAATCGATTGGCGTGATATTGAGTAATTCGTCCATTTGTCGCGCACATATACTTAATGAAAATTTAAGACTTATATGGTTTTCTCATGGATGCCATCATCAGATCTCGATAAAATTTAAGTAGAACCACATGACAAGCACCAGCTTTCGATTAAAAAAAGAATCATCAAAATCGGTTCACCCAGTCGAAAGTTCTGAGGTAACAATCATAAAAAAAAACAGTCGAATTGAGAACCTCCTCCTTTTTTTGAAGTCGGTTAAAAATGATAGAACTAAATTCTAAAATTAAATAAGTATAATTAAAGTTCTTCATAAAACGTAAGCAATGAAAAATAAAAACAGCTAACTGAAAAGCTTTTGCAGTGAAAACGAAGTTAAAACTTAAAGATGTAATTAGTATTGTACGAGTATTATGCTGCGTAAGTCTGGCTCATAAGTAACAACTCTATATCTAACGGTATATTAAATTTCGTAAGTCGCGAACATTAATTGACTGATTAATTGACTGATTAATATTTATATGTAAACTTGTATCGAAAAGTTCTCGAGAATGTCTATTCGAAACCATTCGAAAATCCTTTCATAGTACATACTATGCCAATATGTATGTCTGAAATTGTTGAAAAGTAGATTAACACTAATTTAATCGTCTCACAGAAACCCAAAAAGCAAAACAGAAAAAGCAACGAGAAACTAAGAACAGCGAAGTCACCCTATCTGCCAAAATCAATACAAATTACTTTAGATAAAACTTTGTAGAGAAACGAATCAGGTCTAATTAGGTATTACCTAATACCTTAATAGTATTATTTCGTTCATTGGCTGGTTCGGTATTGCAGGAGTGCTAACTATGTACCTCGTGATTTTAAAATAGTCAATTATTCACTCTTTTCCTATGAAAATATTTTCAAGGTGTTAACCAGCCATCTTGAAAACTATAGCACGGGAAGAATATGATAGTTAGAAACTCCCTGAAACCTGTAGGCTTAGTGCGAGTTTTACGTGACATAACGGGCTCGCTACGTAACTGTGAGTTAACTAAAATTTGTATGGGACCGAAGCAGAGCCATCTAGCGGCAGTGAAAGGAAAAACATCGGTCCCATACAAATTGTAGCCAACTCGCAGTTACGTAGCGAGCCCGTTATGTCACGTAAAACTCATACTCAGGCCTCTGTAAAGATTCTGGCTTCAGCTTTTCGTAGCAAGTACAAAATCTGTACACAGAGCGGATCGTCACATTTTGTGTATATTTCATTATGTAATTTACATTCAATCGTCAAACGAAGCGCCGTGGACAGTACGCCTTACAGTTATGCAAGTTTACCTACCATTATACCGTAAGCATATAAACTGATCGTCAAAGACACAATTACTTCAATCGATGAGACCGTGCTATTTTTAGTCGTTTATGCAACCGGAATCTCTGAGAGGTAAGTGGAAAATAAATGCTGGAACGTAGGAGGCACTTTTATTTAAAATTCAGAAACTACATTATACACTACCTAATATTTCGGAAATTAACAAAACGCTTAGGGCTTTTTAAGTAAGTATGAGTTTAACAATATCTGAATTGATCGCGTAGTGGTAGCCGGTATTGACACGTCATGAACACTACCTTGCTTCGGAGGATATAATAAGCATGATGCTTATTACAATTTCTAATCAGTTAGCCTTGTTGATGTCACAAACGCATCCAATGTCTTTGCTATCGTATTTATCCGAACTGAAATATTTTATATTGGAGGTTTCATGCGATAGAACCGTATGACATACGTACTACATACAAGACATGGTTTTGGTTTGAAAATACGCAGAATGTATGTACAATATTTATTAAAGGGAGAAGGAGACGGAATTAAATGGTCTTTTAACTTTTAGTTTTGGTAGGTTTAATATTTATTAACTAAAAGTTAAAAGTTAAAATAACAACAAAGTAAATTCATTGATTGTTAGGCGATACGAACGAGTCAGCTAGTGTTACATAAATATGTACAATGTACATAATGTAAAACAATTAAATAAAGAAAATATTTACTTTTCAAATAAAAATTTAAGATAATAGTAATTATATGTGTAACTCGTATAATTAAACAACCGGTTATAAATCTGCTGAAAGATTTTCCTAAAATTTTAAGAATTAAAATCAACATTACCTCAGTAAACTTACGGCCTGCAAATTCCTTTCCTTTCATAAACGTGAGAGAAAAGAGACGAAAGCTATCTTTAATAAAAGTTCTTCAAGAATCAAAGAGAAGCGAGAATTCATCGGGCTCAAACTTTATTAAAGTTCATCCACTACCGAAGCGAAGCATGTCTCTTTATTGAAATGCTATTTATCGACAGGAACTTGCTTTTTTATCGACATGGAAGCCATAGAAAAGCAATCCACTGCTTTTATTAAATGACAAACTACAAAAAGGGCAAAGCAAAAGCAAAGCAACAACCCATAATTGTCCCACTGCTGGGCTCGGGGTTTCCTCTCACAATGTGAGGGGTACAGACCATAGTCTACCACGCTGGCCAAGTGCGGATTGGTAGACTTCACACACCTTTGAGAACTTTATAGAGAACTCTACGGTATGCAGGTTTCCTCACGATGTCTTCCTTCACCGAAGCAAGTGATAATTAACTTGGAATACGCACATAATATTTGAAAATTAGAGGTGCGTGCCAGGATTTGAACTTGGGGTTTGGGAGACCAACGTTCTAACCGCTAGGCTATCACTGCTTTATAATACTTATGACTATAAATCTTTTTTTATTTTACTAGCCGACAAAAGAACTAACGAACCTATTGGTATGTGGCCACCGTCGCCTTTGGACATAAGTGATACCAAAGGGATAATCAATGCGTAGTCGAAAATGAAAGAGAGAGAAAGAAAAAACTGCTTGAATACTCTCACCACTAATACTAAATCTGGAACGCAGATTGAACAAAAACTGGCTGAAAGCTGGATTATGTTTCATGTTGCTAGTGTCGTACCAGATTATGCGATCATCCCTATCAAACGAGTGTACGATTCGATTCTTGCCCGGGGAAATCATTATCTGACAGATAAATATTATCTACGAGTACGTATTGTACTAATATTATAAAGAGGAAAGATTTGATTGTTTGTTTGCATTCAATAGGCTACGAAACTACCGAACCGATTTGAAAAATTCTTTCACTGTTGGGAAGCTACATTATCCCCGGGTGACATGGCTATATTATCTATATTTTTTTTACTATTTTTCATGAAGTGAAACGAGGGCGATTATATATTATAAATATGTGTTCTTGAGATCTTGAGTATTTGTGATACGTTTTTCATGATTCCCTTGTGTCATTTAGGACTAATTTCATGCTACCCATAACACAGGGTAACTGTTTTTTTTGTTTTTTTTTGTGTTACTAATGTAAACCTATAGAACTCTACAACTGAGGCCTACTCCTATTGAGGTAGTGGTATTTTGGTAGTTGAGTTTTATCTTCAGGATTAAAATAGCTTTTTCTCTGTTCAATTTCACACTCAGTGTTTTCCGGATTCACTGGTAAGCAAATATTCCCCAAACGGAGCGAAGACTGAAGCCGTGATCAATGTTCGCTGAAATTAGTTTATATTCAGACTTTTTTATCCTTTTTTTCAGATGCGGTTTAGCGTACTTCATAATTTTTCGAGTTCTATTAAATATTATTGTTTATATTTTCCGCTTTCGTATTCATTTTGATGTTATCACCATTGTCATCAACACTGTCTCACTGCTGGGCACGGTGTCTGAAGCTTTAATATTAGTATCAATAATGCACGTCACATATGATTTTGGAATTTGTTTCCTTCAAAATTGTTCAAAAGCGTAATAAAAACTATTCGTATTGATCAAATTAAATTCGGTATGAGCGGAGTTCAATGCGAGCTAGTTTTAAAACTGATTTAAAATTGGAATTAATACAGCCAGAAGTCAGTGAATTAAAAAGAAGAAAAACTTCTAATTTGCTATATTTGATACCAACAGAATACAGTTGAGTACGTATTCGTATTACGTACCAATTTATATCCTACAGTAAACATAATGTTCTTGAAGAGTAGGTAGGGATTTATTAGATTTTTTGTACCATTTTAGAGTTGCTTCTGAAGGATGTAATAAAAAAGAAACCGATCTAAAACAATGACGATGTACCTACTACCAACAGTTTAGTCCCGATTTTGTATGTAATTAGGTCGTATTTGCAACCGGAAGTTATAAAAAGTTATATAAATAGGCTAATGGAAAGCAGTTACACGCTTTTCCTCTTTGTTTGTCAATAGATTTTCTTTATCTTTTCTTTTGTTTATTTTTGTATTAGCTTATTAGACGATGCGCGACGTTCAGTGTTCTTAAATATATTTTTTTATGTTATAATAATTAAATACATAAAAAGCGTATTGTTTCATATGATTATGATATTATATAGGGTGTAACTATGTGGTGGATCAACGGCGTCACAGGGGTGGGGGACCTCAATACCTACCAATTATACCCCCATGTATTATGTTTAGCAATATTCAGTGGTTCAGCTGATATTTGGGAATTTGTAATTTTTTTGAAGAGCTACGATTATTTAAGAAAACTTGAAAACAGCTTAACTGTTCTACCTTCGTGATTTTTTTCTCAAACTAGCTAGTGCTTTTCTCAGGTTTTCTCAAACTAACTAGTTCGTAAAGATGTCGTTAATGTAGTGTGTCGTGATATGAAAGGAGAACGATTGAGACGTAAACGAGGTAGTCAAGCTTAACTGTAATTTTTTAAAATCTCATTTATCTTACGGACTTTTGTAATTTATTTACATGTCAGTCCGATCGTATTCCACAAACTATTAAATACAATGTATAAATATATGTATTAGGTAAGTTACTAACCAATTACTTGTAGTTACTTACAAATCTACAAATCCTCTTCATCGCATCGGAGGTCGGATTTGATAAAATGGGATGAAACCTACATCTGTCATTAACGTAAATTCTCACCTATCAAGAGTTTATATCCGCCACCGTAGTCTCACCGTAAGCACGATCCATGTAACTGGGTTGAAATATCGATAAAAATACGAAATACCCGCGATGATATAAGTTTAAAATCACATAAAATGTTTTACAAAAACACTCTTATCAATTTTACCTTTACAAATTTTATGAAGGAAGATTGAATCTAAACAACCTAATTATTCAAGTTTGAACCTCAATTAACAATAATATAATTTGACGTGAAATCTAACGAACACGCATCGATATACTCGTAGCGACCAACAGCTGTTCAGTTACTTAATATACGGGTAAAGTTTAAATAAAACGTCGGTTCGTCCTTAATTGGGGTTTTTACAAACATTAATCAAGTGTTACGTCGGGGGGGAATTTTTATGTAGAGGGCGTCCGTGACTGATGACGGGCGAGTCTCGGGCGCGGATCGAGTGCATTCATCAATGGTTGAGCTGACTCCCAAGGGAGCTAGCCTACAGATAGTAAGCAGGAACCAGCCAGCAATGTTTTTATAGAGCACTAGTAGCAAACTGAGGGAGTTTGCTTCGGTGCTATAAATCTCTAACTTATTTAAACTATAATAGCTGTGCCTCGCGGTTGCACGCGCGTTAATTTGTGAAAAAAACTAACTACTAAAATATATGATATATAATAATGTATGATGCCTGTAGCCTTCCTCGATAAATGAACTATCAAACACAAAAATTATTTTTCAATTCGAAGCGGTAGTTCCTGAGATTAGTGCGTTCAACCAAACAAACTATTCAGCTTTATAATATTAGTATAGATAAACTTAAATAAAATTAAATTTTAAAAACCCGCGACAGTTTTATTTAGTTACACTAAACATAGCTGTTTAAGATTAAGTTAACTTTCATATAAAAAAACTAGATCAAAATAGGTTTATCCGTTTGGGAGATACAATGCGACAGACAGACATATACGAGTAGATACACAGACATGTCAAATTTATAACACATTTGTGTTTGCGTCGGGGATTATTAAAATATAGCCTATACTCAAAAACATTAGTGGCTTGGGATCATCAGATTGATGTGTTCTGTACACCTATTGTTGCATTTCGCAGAACAGCAGGAGATTACCATGAAACGCTTGACAAGCGAATTAGGTAAAAATCTGTAATGTTTGCTAAGCCTGTAAAAATTATATATAATAAATAAATAAATAAATAAATAAATAAATAGATTGATGAAAGAATTTTTGAAATCGCTTCAGTAACTAAAACTAAACTAAAATCAAAGCTTTCCTCTTTATTATATTAGTTTAGACATGTGCAGTGTATATTTAACGACCAAAAATTCAAAATGCCTCAAAGTCAATGTGTTTGATACAGAATTATTGAATTGCATTGCAATTGGTATTCTTAACAAAATATTTTCTTGGTTTAATAGTTTTGTTAGTTTAATAATATTTCTAGAAATGTATTATATTATTAAGCAAAATAGCAAAGCACAGAGACTGTATTTTGCTTCATATTTTAGTGCTATAATTTATTATACATGGATATGGTTGTAGTCTACTAAATGCTTTTAAGTGCTAAGACCACTAATAAAGTACCCATCTGTTTATTAGCACTAAAAGCAAATAGCAATAAAATAGTATTTACTTCTATAAATAGTTTAAACGAAGTAACTACATCACTTGCTATCTATCGTATATCAGTTTGATAATGTGTTCAGTGTTTTTAATATCATGCAATAGGTTTCGATGTAATGTCACCTTAGATATTCTTATTTAAGTGGGAAATGCATTTACACAAAATCTTTATATTAATACGGAAGATAAAACCGCATTATGATCTCTTTTTAAGAGTAGGTAATGTACGCACGTAGAAAAGAAGCCTTAGATTTGGCATACTTAAATTTTACAATAAAAAAAATTAGAAAGATTCGGCACTTGAACCTAATTTCTTCATAAAAAATCATCTCTTAATCCTTTTAAAGTTTTAAATCCTAATAACATAGGTAGTTAGATTTATAACGCCTTGCTTCACGGTATATTTAGCAGGTTTGCTAGCAAACCTATTTTAGGCCAAACCTGAAAACCTTGCTTTAAATAACCTAGTTTTAAAACGTCCTTCTGTGTCCCAAAAGACGAACTAATTACCAAAGTGATCAGCAAAGCCGTCCCAAACGTAGACCTTGCTCAATTTTAAAGTTCTAGAATTTATTAAGGCACTAATTATGTTAAAAACGCATATTTTATGATAATTATACGTGTGAGTTCTCTTTCTTTCAAGGAGATTTACATTGTACTTACTATAGACAGTCTATTAGCAAATAAAGTGTTTTAGGCCGTACAATATCATAAACATTTGTTAAAAATGCGTAAACTACTTCAACATAAGTAGTTTTTGCTATTCCTGTTATTTGTATTATAATTTGTTAAAGATAGGAATTTTTTATGGAAATAGCCGGCAAATGAGCTGACAATCCACCTGATGGTAAGTGGCTATCGTCGCCCATGGACATTAGCAACACCAAAGTCATCACTGATGCGTTGCCGGCCAAGAAAGAGGGAAGACTGACTGATGACTGGTTTTAGCAATGCGAATGGGAATGGGAAAGACACGGGTTTGTGATTAATCACAATGTTGAGGGAAACATTCAATAGCCTACCATACTACGCAAGAACTGCCAAACATTGCATATTTTCAGCATTATAGATAAAACTAATGCATACCATTTGTAGTAATAAATATTTTCTAATGCATACGTATACGTGTTTGAAATAATTTAATTGCATTCAGAATTCTTACCTGGTTCCCTAAAATTAAACGATAACTTTTATGTTGGTAACGAGCTGACGATCCACCTGATGGTAAGTTGCCACTGCCGCCAACAGACATGAGCAACACCAAAGGTATCAACGATGAGTTGCCAACCAAAACAGAAGGGAGAAAAAGAAATAATACAAATAATATAGCTTAATATTTACCTATATTTAGTGCAATATACTTATTTTGTTTATAATATTGTATTTATTTATATAAATAACTAGCTGTCTCGGCGAACTTCGTATCGCCTAACCTGTAAGCTATCCTATCTTTCAAGTTGATCAAACTGCGTACGGTGTCCAAATTTGATTAAAATCGGTTAAGTAGTTTAGGAGTCCATCGTGGACAAACAACGTGACACGTTATTTATAAATAGATAATATTATGTAAGTATTAAAACCTCATTCCATGAACAATATTCCCAATAATTCCAACAGCTATCCATACCTAAGATCCTTTGAATCATTGAGCTGAAATATATTATGAACATAGGAAATACTGGATTTCAGCTAATACTTTTCCAATCTATTGCGGTTTATAACTCGTCAGCCAGCTGCTTAAGTACTTCATAAACTAGCGACTTGATTCACGAAACTAGCGAGATTGGGTTATTATTGGGTTATATTATACAAATAGTCAATAATCAATAATATCTGTAATTTTAATAAATAATCTGCATGCCTAAAGTCTGGCAAATGTGAGCGATATTCGACAACTAACAGCATTTTGTAACCACATTTTCGCAAATAAATTATCATTATCATAAATTATCATTATCATAAATTATCATTATCTATACATCTATACATATTAATAAAATTGAAGAGTCTGTCTGTGATTTCGAGATAAATGATTTTTTCAAGTTGCAAATCGTTACTTGCACGATACCAACACCGAAAAATGAGTTTTTAAAATTTTTGTCTGTCTGTCTGTTTGTTTGTCTCCGCTAATCTCCGAAACCACTGAACGAATTTTAACAACACTTTTATTAGGATATTGCAAAGTGTTCAACTTAACAACTAAGCAATTGTTTAGGGTTCCATACTAAAGGGTTCCTTAGGGATAGTTTGTATGGAAAAATAAAAGAATATCAGCCGATTTGTTTTAAACTTTTAAAAACGTATTCTCCGTACAAAAAGAGTTATACATGCATTTCTTAGATTTTACTTATATTGCATGGAAAGGCCATAAAATGCATTTAAAGGTTATTTTTTTCATTAATTCAAATCCCTATTACTGAGTGGATATCTATTTTTGTATTTTGTTTTTAAGAGCATATTGTTTGCGTATCTATGACCTCCAATATAATTTCAGCATTTTATAAATTTCATCTGGGAAGTAGTAGAAAAACGCAAATTAAGTCTGTATGAGTAACCGATATCCAATAAATAATCGATTACTATCTTGGCAACTAGATGGCTCTGTATGTGTTGATTCACGCCAACGCCTTTAATACATACACCTTTAATATATAATATAATTAGTATGTCTGTCTGTGATTTCGAAATAACTGCATTTTTCATGTTATAAATCGTTACTAGCACGATATCAAAACCGAAAAATGAGTTTTTAATTTTTGTTTGTCTGTTTGTTTGTCTTCATTAATCTCTGAAGCTACTGAACGGATTTCAACAGGACTTTACTACAATATCGAGTCTTCAACTTAAATTATGTATAGGCAATTTTTTAGGGTTACATAACAAAGCGAGAAAATAAAATATGAGTCGATTTATTTTAAACATACAAAAACCTTTTCTTCACACAAATTGAGGCATAGGTACATACATTTCTTAGTTTTTTTTATATTTTGCGAGGTAGAGCCAAAGCGACTACTTATTTTTTACAAATTTACAATAATTCAAATACACCTAAATATAACTGAAGTGAATGTCTGTGATTTCGAAATAAATGATTTTTGAAGTTGTAAATCTATACTTTCATGATACCAAAACCGAGAAACGAGTTTTTAATTTGTTTTAAACTTACAAAAACCTTTTCTTCACACAAAATAAGGCATACATGCATTTCTTAGTTTATTTGTATTTCGCAAGATGGAGCTAGAATACGGCACTGAAGTATTTTTTACTAAATATCTATTTTTATATTCACTTTTTTAAAATCATTAATTGCGTATTATGGCCTCCAACGTTTTAGCATTTTTTTGTATTTTACCCTGGAAGGGGTTGAAAATCGTAATTTGGTGTTGTACAAATAGTAGACATTGAACAAATTGAATAATTGATCATAAAATACATAAATCCACTAAATAAAACGTATTACGGCGTGTTAAATCAAGCTTAGGATTGTTCTTTGAAATAACTAAGTGTTCCGTCATTTTTAGAGTTCCGTAGTAGTGATGTTGTAGTTCCCTTTGCCGAATTATTGATTTGCCAAAACTACAATGTAATGTACAATAAATGCGAAAATGTGTTGCTCCTTTTAATAAAGGAGAGTTAAGGTTAATTCGATGAGTTATATGAGAATGGTAATCCATTAACTCTCTCTCATCGCTGAACCAATCTTGATGTGTTTTGGTATAGACATAGATTGTACCTTGGAGAACGATATAAGACTATTTCCTTTTTCAAAGTCTGGGTACCTAATGTGAAATACTGATGGATCAGCAAACATCATCATACAATTTATTTATTCAATGTAATTTAAGTACTAAGGGTTAAGTAGCAAACACAAAATTTAGAAAATAATATGATGAAATAATAATAATAAGTAAAAGCAACCGGCGCAGTGCGAACTAGGGTTGTTGAACCTAACTTAACTGTTTAGTAAAACCTACTATAGTTGTGTAACGAAAAGATAAACGGAACAAAAACTTTGCCGTTGAAAAACTGTTGTCCCCATAAATGTATCGATATGGGTCCCGATCAAATTACCAAGGTCTGCAAATAGGTTTAAAATTATTTTTTTGTGATACTTACAAATTCACAGTTTTAAGATTTTTTATTTAACCTACGTTTTACCTTAGACATTCCTTCTAGCCGAATGTTTTTTGATTGCGTTGAGGATACAGAATATTATATGTTTTCACAGCTCCTAGGGATTGCAGACCTGAGTGTTGGATTAATTTTAATTTGTTACCTTCACACGTTCCTGAGAAAAAAGGTCTTGAAATACAAACAGAAAGACGGGCAATGGAGTAAGTGATCTTAAGGGAACCGTGTTTTTTCTTTCGAGGTAATGAACCCTAAAAATATCGAATCATTATTTCGAGTATTGACCTTTCATAGTAACGTTGTTCTAATGAGCGATCATGCTGCTTTAAGAGTATGTTATGTAAGTTAACTAAAGCACCTAAGATTTTTTCTGAAGCGAAGCGAGGGCAATTGCTAGTCATTAATAAAGTTGTAGTGTAAAAATATATTGTCAGCTGATTTGTTATAAGGTCTCAGCTTTTCACTGTATACAAATAATCGCTTATCCATTTCTCATTTTTAGGGTTTTTTCTCGTCTATCCCACTGTGTGGGGTATCGCAAAAAAGGTGTTTCAAAAATATTATCATTGACCATCTGCGTCCATTTTCCGATTCAGAGATTCGTTACTGAATATTCGGCTATAAAGTGCTAAAGATTAGCATGAAATCTCTCCCCACTTGCTAAAATAATAAAACCATTATGCTAAAATGCTAAATGGTTGGATTTGTGAAACATTCATGGCATGACGGTATGATGAATTTAAAGTTGAAAATTACGGTCAAATAAGCTTTAGTTAGATAAAATGGCTCAGGACCGGTCAGAGTGGCGCAAGTTAGGGGAGGCCTATGTCCAGCAGTGGACCTCCAAGGGCTGATGGATGAATGATAGATGGAAGCTTAAGTTGGACTACACATTTAACATGTCGAATACCTTATGTGAAACAGTAAGGATTTAGCCAAACTATTAGAAATATTGCAATTTGTTTATTTATTTATTTATCATACAAAAAGTATAGAAACATCTAGCCCTTCAATCTTCGGGTAGTAATAAAACAACTATAAAACAACTTTATCGCAAGAAACGTTATGTAGTGTACCTATTTATTGTTCTCTACACAGATATATCTATGTCTGTGGTTCTCTACAATTTTTTCCATAGTGAAACGAGCTGTTTGCTAGTTTGCAATAAAAACTTAAGTTTTCATAAAGAAGCTTACTCGTATCATTTCATATGTCAATTCCAAAAAATATATTTATTTTTGTTATTTACTGTTGGGTTCCAGGAATCCACGTGTTGTACTATCTTTGTTTGTACGGTACCTGAATTCAGGGAAAATGGTCCATATTTGTATTGCTTTTACATTGGTTGTTCAGAGTCCTACCAAAAATAAAATATTTGAAACGAAGCTTTTCATTCTCTGATCTCCGTCTTTATCGTCGTCTCTCTCTGTCTTTCTATTCTATTAAATATTCAAATTATTCCTCTGGTGGTTTTTGCTTAATGTTTATTACAATGTAATTAAATTTTTAAACAAATATGTTGAATTGTATTGTACTATTGTTCTGCCCGCGACTTACCCCGCGTTTTCAGGATAATTAGAACCATATAGATATCTTATTCCAGAACATTATCTACCTGTACGGTGTTAGCCCGTACATGGTCCATAAGTCGCTGGTTCAAATCCAGCTCGAAGGACCATGTAGGAATTGCTAGTTAAAGGCTGACACTTTAGTTAAACCACTTTATTGCTGTAATTAATACAGCAATAAAGTGGTTTGCCCGTAAAGGTACAAAAACAAAGGTAGTGCTTTGTGTTAAATTTAATGTACTTAAATCCGTTAAGTAGTTTTTGCGTGAAAGAACTAACATACAACAAACTTTCATACAAACTTTCTCATTTATAATATTAGTAGGATAGATTTGAAGAATCCGTAGTTTTGTTGGTAGTGTTTGCCGCCCAGGTTCGAATCCCGGGCGATGACTGCATAATATAACTGTTATCATACAGTTCGCTAAAGTTTCGGAATATTAAAGATACACGTCTTCCAGCCAGGCGCAGGTCATAGATACATTATACGGGCACTTCGAAAGAGCAGTTAAAACTTTATGTAATTCCGGTACAAGGCTGTCCGTCATATTAAAATCGCGCAAGTGTGAGTTGGTATCTTGGTGAATAAAGATTTTTAATCATAATTATGGAATACTAAGAAATATACTAAGAAATATAAGAATAGGTATCTTTCTTTCTTTTTTTTTCTCTCTATCTTGGCCGGCAACGCATCAATGATGCCTTTGGTGTTGCTGATGTTCGTGGGCGCCGATAGCCACATACCATCAGGTGAATCGTCAGCTCGTTTGGCGGCTATTTCCATAAAAAAAATCCTATGCTGATTTCTGAAACGAGTGCTTAATCCCGTCCATATTCATTGTGGTAGGGTTTATTCCACGCCCGTGCTGATCGACAATTAGGCATGTTGTTACCTCTAGGTCAGAACATGGGGAAAATTAATTTATTTTACAACCTCAGAAAAACGGAATAAAAAATGTAATTATTTTATTATTTATTGATTTATTTCCAACCAATGTGTGGGTGTGTGTGAGTGTACATGTTCCACTTATTATATTGGTATGGAAATAGCCGATAAGCGAACTAATGGTAAGTGCCCATGCCCATACGTTGCCCATGGATATCAGTCACATCAGTAGTAACACCAAGCATTGAGGATATCGACACAAAGAGGGTGGATTCCATTTACCATTAAATTAACAAAGCAACTTAGAACACGACTCACTTTTTAAAGCCAAATTTCAGAGAGAAATTTTAATAAAATTTAATTCAATCCAATATTTGTACTGTACAGAATATTCGGTTTTAGCATACCCCAGTTCGTAATTGGAAGATTTCATAAGCATTATCTTTTATGTACTTACTCCAGGTCTATCAAATGACCTAGTTTTAGGTCATTTCTCATTCTTACTGAGAACCAGCGTTCTGAATGGACCTACCATTTTCATTCAATTTCGTTCGTGCTTAAAGATATTTATTATGTACTTGTAGGTATGATGTACTTACAAATTTCCAGCTGAGTTATTTCAAAACGCTTTATGCAACTTTCAATGTAAGCTAATTGAAGCCTCAGCTAAAACTTTTTGATTTGTAAATTATAATCAGATACCTCGTTAACGGAAATATAGTGAAATATTATTCTACAATTATAATTAACTTAGAATTTCTTATTATTTTGTATATGTTCTGTTTTAGATAGGTATCTGACAGCTGGGAATCGAATATGGGAACCCTCACTAAATAGGCAGCGCAGTAATTGTATTGCATTAATGAACACTAATATATTTGTAATTTAAATAAAGCGGCAAAAACTACTTCTTGTCGTCTTTGTATAAATTATTCAGTCGAATATAATTATAGCAAACAATTAAAGTATCTTTCACCCACAATTTCTGCTTTGATAAACACATTATAAGCTCATATTTACATTACATTTACATTCGAATCAATTTGAACGTTTCGTACGCGAATGAATGTAAGTACAATTTGTACATATTAATAATGTAATATGTAAATTAAAATTTGTACAATATTGTTATACTTAATTTACAATTTTATTGTGTCACTTAATGAAAATAATTGAGGATTTTGGAAAGAATATGTGTTGATTATGTCCTGCAAAATATAATAAGTAATTAACAGAGGAAGATAAAATGAAGGAACAAGTGGAAAGTGGCTATAATAATATGAAACTTGTCATAAAATCATCAAGTCATTGTCAAATTATATTAATTCACACACAGATCAGTAAAAATAGAATTTGTGTATCGTATATTGCGGCCACCCGTTTAACTTACAGCTCACTTATTATTATTACTGTTAACAGAAGTCGTTAAGCTATAAGCGTTTCGTAAACAGTAAATTACCAGCGCTTATCCTTTCCACGCGGAAGTAAGCAGCGATTATATAGGATAATACGTCTAGACAGGTATTTTTGTTATCATAATTATATGTAAATTGTATATTGGTACTGGGCTTACGATCTTATATGATCATCTCTGCTTCTGGGCATTTTATCCAATCTCTAGAAATAGTGCTTTTCGTTTGATAGAAGTATCTATACCTAAAAAAACTTATTTTTATACGAATAAAGGTTTTTAAAACAATTAGGCTTTTCTGGTTTATGTTATGAAGTTCGATTGTATTTTCGATAAATTACCTTTAATAAATTAAGAAATCGTTTATTTTCTGTTTTTGTGTGTGACAAGAAATATGTTCGTGTGGACCAGGAAAGTATGCCAAATCACATTACCCTAACGACAAAACATTTCATGTAACACAAACGCTCATAAAAAGGAATCTAAAGCGAATTTCAATAACATTCATATTGGGATGGTCTATCAAAAGCCATACGTGAGCCGGTGGGCATGTAAAAATAAACAGTAATAACACGAGACCAGCGTAGCGGTTTGTAGAGTAAACATTGCTTCCGTGTGCTGCCGTCGGTACCCAGCGTATTGCTTGCTGTAATCATTGCATACCTCACAATGATATTATAAGTAAAAAAGAGGTAGATATGCCACTGGCGCGCCGACGATGAAGATCATAAGAACAGGCAATTGACCTCGTCTGCTCGTAGTCGCTCTGTCAATACAAGACGATACGCACGCTTTTGTTGTTGTCAGAAATGCTCGATATTTGATATACAGCGTTAAAATGCCTTCGTGTATTATTGTAGTGTGATTGGTGAAGTGAAACAAAGGATAAACATGTGTGCTGTAGCTCTTTTTGGGACAGATTTTTTTTGGTTGATTTGTAAGGGAATAACGTATCTGATCTATATATTTTTTTAAATATCATTGATACCTCATAGAAAGTTTGGCAACGTCAGCAAGGACATTAGGTGGATGGGTGACCGGTTATGCATGAAAGATATTGAGCGCTTCTGAGATACAAATTACTGTTACAGATAACCGAAACGATGGAAGAAATTTTTGGCAGGCAACGCATCAGTGATGCCTTTGGTGTTACTGGTGTTCATGGGCGACGATAGTCACTTACCATCAGGTGGATCGTCAGCTCGTTTGCAAGCTATTTTCATAAAAAAAAGGCGTGTATCTGAAATACTTTTATGAATTTAAATTTGATAGATCTTCATTGCAACTTGTAACTGTTCCTTTACTGGGATTGGGATTGTTCTACACTGAGTGTGGAACAGTCTTCTTCAATCAAATAAATACAGATTATTTTTAGGCAGCCCTCGCACACTTTCATAAAGAACTCTGAATCATTACTCTCTATTACTCTTCACCAAAGCAAGTCTTCAAGTCATTTATTTCTAATAAGGTGGGTGGACCATGGAAGGCCATGCTCCTTGTAAGGCCAATTATTTAAAAGTCGTATTTATTGCCATCCAATGACAATTTCCTTCCACTTACACTAACATCCATCGAATTCAAGTACCTACACAGACGTGGCGGCGAGTCCCTCGCACCGCTATTTTATCAATGCGGGCCCTCTCATTGTTGACTTCGGTCATCGATGTTAAAATTGTAATATTTGCTCTTAGTAAAATGTAAGTTTTCAAGTAAATAAACTATTGTTTTCTTTATTTTTTTACTCTAAATTGATAATATAAGGATTTGCTACGGCACTGAAGAAAAAAATATTACTTTATTTCCAATACAATTAAAATATTGGTAGTTTTCCTAGGAAAGCCAATGGTTCCTTGTAAGGCCGATCAAAAAGTTGACAGTTGGCCTTGCTAGGGCACAAGGTTCTTCCTAGGAAATCTAGAAACTATGAAAATATTAACACTTAGTTTTTACTTGTAAATACATATCTGGAAATTTAAAACAATGTGCAAGTTAATATAATTGCTACCACTTAGGTAAAGGCCCCCGATTCCGAGGTGTTCTAACATTTTGGCCTTACAAGGAACAGACCCTTAAGAAGGCCACTTTAATCAGTTTTATATTTTTATTATTTTACTATAAAGGTTATTGGCAACTTATTTGATTTCGATTTATTACTCATTTATATTATTTTTAAAACAATTACACAAATACATTCTTAGTTTTACGATAGAGTTCTAGTAATGTTCGTTGATTATTTTTTATCTGAATATGTTATGGTAGGCATTTAATATTCCGTTTTAATGAAAGACCTTTTTATGTAGTTTAAGTATATGTGGTTATTTTGATTGTCACAATGTTAGTTTTAAGTTAAACGACTGATTTATTATATTGGCCTTGTATGGAGCCTTGTTCCTTGTAAGGCCATTTGGCAGAGGTTATTTAAACTTAAGTTTATTAAATAATGGTTAAACCTTTTATAAAAAAAATATTTTATATAACACATAATAAATCAAAGCGTTACTTAATCATTTGTTTGATTCATTTAAGCAGTAATTAATGAAGTAATGACTGTTTAATCGTTAGAGTGGCCTTCCATGGTCCACCCACCTTAGTTAGTGTGCTCTCTGTGTGAAGAAGACCGGGGTTATGTCACTATAAGCAGCCATAAAACTGCTTCTCATCATCCTCTTAGCAGTCATTAATATTTTAACCGTTCAGACGGCTTAAAAACGATTCTTAGGTTGTCCATTTATTCTTTTACCCATTCGTACTTGGGAAAGGGGACGAATCTTCTAAGTTACTGTTAGAGATCTTTAATTTACTATTAGAGATCTTTACTATTTGAGATCTTTACCTTCTATCGAATGCTTAAACCCAGTAAGTAATTTATGAGCAACTCATTTAAACAAACAGAGAATTCAGAATACCGCCCTATTATCTCGTGTGTATCTTTTCACTTAGTGTTACTTCAGTGTTTCCATACGAAGAGTAAACGGAAGTTACATTTACGGAATTGTTCATTGTGTTACTTGCTAAGAAAATTTGTAAAGATATACACAGACAAACTAGATAGTCTGTATTACATATTTTTACTTATACACCCCGCGGTTTCACCCGCGTTAATTTGTGGAAATTATTTACTACTAAAATATATGATGTTTAATAGCCTTCCTTGATAAATGGACTATCAAACAAAAATATTTTTTCAATTCTAACTAGTAGTTCCTGAGTTCGCGTGTTCAACCAAACAAACTCTTCAGCTTTACTTTATTTATTTATTTATTTGTTATCAGTTACATCAACAAAGTGAACATTAAAACTTTTAAGTAATCTAGCTAAATTATATAAGAAGATAAATGTCACCTTAATTATAGATGTAAACAACTTTATACAGTAAATGGCATTAATCATGTTTCCTACTTAAAATAATACAATAGTAAATGGTAGTGACTGGATTTTATAGTTCTATAATAAAATAAATTAATTACATTGTTGAGTGGTAAAATGCTTAGCTAAAATATTTAAAAAGATCAATACTAGATTACAATAATTAATGTTATAATTAAGAATAGTATTTGATTGTTAGTTAAATTAAAAAGCAATTAAATTAAAAATAAAATTAATTAAACTAAAAATCTATCAAATTAAATCAATCAAATTAAAAATCAAATAAAAGTCAGTTAAATATACATAACAAGTGAACAATAAAATAAAATTAAAAATCAATTTACTTAAAAATCAATTAAATTAAGAAATCATTAAAAATAAAAATTAAAAATTAAAAATTAAAATTAAATTAAAAAAGTCAATTTAAAAAAGTCTGTTTAAATAAAAAGTCAGTTTAATGTCAGGCAAATATTTTTTTAAAATATAGTAGGACGGTTTGAGAAAATGTCCAGTGGAGGCAATTTAAATTTTTCATGCTCTCGCCCATCTAATTCATGATCAACTCTGCAGAAGTTGTGAACGGAGTTATAATTTTTTTAAATTCTATTCATGGGAGAATACTGTCCAAGATTAGTACGCGCTGGTTTCAGTGAAAATGGGGTATATTTACCAGATCTGGGGAGAGTTCTGGGTACGGATATATCAACCTGTGTCAAAAGATTAAGGGTGCCTGTTATTCCATGTACGAGTTTATAAAGAAACATGTTATCTAATAGCTTTCGGCGAGAAGTTAGTGATTTTACCTGGAAATGGTGGAGTCTATCTTCATAGGTCAGTAATTTTTTTGTCAAGTTACAGCTATATGTCAGATGCCTAAGAAATCTCTTTTGAACATTTTCAATGCGTTTAACGTAAATATCGTAGTGCGGATTCCATACAGTGCTGCAGTATTCTAGACTACTGCGGACGAGCGAATTGTAAATGGCAATTTTAGTAGCAGGCTTCTTAAATTCTTTGCAATTACGAAGAACGAACCCCAAGGACCTAAAAGATTTTTTAGTAATAGAGTCAATGTGGAGGTTGAAGCGTAACTTACTGTCAACGATTACACCTAAGTCGCGAATATTATCAACCTCAGCTAGTGGGATTCCGTTTATATTATATGTTATTGGAGATAGTATTTTTTTCCTTGTGAATTGAACTAAGTTACATTTATCAATGTTAAGACACATACCGTTGGATACACACCACATGATAAGTGTATCTAAGTCAGACTGTAATAGTAGCGTGTCTTGATGTGATTCAACTACCCTGAAAAATTTTAAGTCGTCGGCAAACATATAAAATTTTGAATTAGAAAAGCAATTATTGATGTCATTAATAAAAATATTAAATAGCAGAGGCCCCAGATGAGATCCCTGAGGAACCCCGGAACGAGCAGTAAAAGGCCTGGATTTATAACCACTAACTACAACTATAGATTGTCTGTTTTCTAAGTAAGATCTGCACCAATTCAGAACAGGACCATTAATACCATACGATGAAAGTTTATAAAGTAACACTTCGTGATTTACCTTATCGAACGCTTTGCAGAAATCTGTATAAATTACGTCTACTGTTTCACCTCGATCGACTTCTGCTGTGAGATCTTCCACGAAAGACGTTAGATTTGTTGCGCAGGATCGTGCTCTGACAAACCCATGTTGTTGCGGTACAATGAACTGTTTAAATTGCCACGTTAGAATAGGGCATAGTAAAGTTTCGAAGACTTTAGCGAATACCGAGATTATACTTATAGGTCTATAGTTCTTGACTAGGCTAGTATCTTCATTTTTGAACAGCGGTACTACTAAGGCTTCTTTTATAATATTAGTAAGATAGATAAAACAGTTCAATTTAATTCACGTCAGCAGCTGTAAAATCAAAATTTATTTGGATGCCTAGTTTGTAAACCATCTTAGTATCTACCATTCTTTGTTACCTTCAAGCCTACCTAGTCAAGGCATCCCAAGATGGACGTTAGTTTTTATGAGATATTTTACAAAAAATATACTAGTTAATGCACTTTTTGACTCCCTATACTATCTTCACTCAGCATCAGGGGCAATCATCTTTAGTCGGAGTATATCAGACAAATAACTTCACTTTATGGAAAACATTCTATAAGAAATCTCTAAATTACATAAAACCAGTATAAGAATTTATTGCGTACTAAACGATAAGTGCAGAAAGAAACAAAAAGCACTCTCGAAAACCAAGAATACCTTCACATAGTTTCTTATTACTGTATTTGAATTGAAAATAACAAGACGTAAGCGTAAGATACATTTATTTTTTTGCGAACTTAAACAAACATTCGCTGGGTTGGAATCTGAAAACAATTTGTACAGCTTCTTCAGATCTTTGTAACAAAACATCCAATAGTATTGATTTGGCCTATTGCGCCTATTGCGAGATTCTTATTACATCACGCTGTAGTGACGCTTGTTAAAAGAATTGTTTTTAGTCTTATGTTTCTCATGCCAACAACACTTTTACGATAACATTACGCTATTACTATCACATTTTATTAAGTGACTTACAGGACACTTGAGGCATACTCAGGCATGAGATTGGAGTCAAAACCTCAGCGTTTCAGTACGGAAACTTATGAGCGCTTCATAAAATAATATCCCATAAATCATGAATAACTTTCTTTATTCTCAATTCAAGCAAAAATTTTGTTCGTTTCAGTATCGTATAGTTACGCTATATTTACATATTCAAATAGTCAAATAACAAGAAACCGATATTCCTACTAAGTTAAAGTAGTAGTCAAATCACCATCATAATAGTTCATCGTTCATCAAAATCGTTCATAATCGATCATCGTTCATCATACCTATATTCTGTGATAATACTGAGAACCTAATAACTGTCCTACGGCCGGGGTAAGCTCTCTCCTCAGTGTGGCCAAGAACATTGTCCACTACGGTGATCAAATGACGAAGTGCATAAGTGTATCTATTACACCCACATGAATAAATAATTTTGAATTTTGAATTATTTCTTCATGGAGTTCGCCTGGATAGCTACCACCCTTGAGCATGAGTCAGCCGCCAAACGACTCGTCGTGTTCCGGCTGGGGACTTGAGAGCCAGTTCTTTCTTTCTGTTTCTTCTCTCTTTCTTGATCGGCAACGCATCAGTGATGCCTTTGGTGTTGCTGATGTCCATGGGCGACGATAGCCACTCACCATCAGGTGGATAGTCAGCTCGTTTGCCGACTATTTCTATAAAAAAAATAAAAAAAAATATTTTATTCTAGAATTTTGGAGATTTAATAAATATATATATTGTACATCCACGCCAAATTACAGCTTTCTAGTGCTAAGGGTCTCGACGCTTTGCCTCGGACAGACGGACGCACATGACGAAACTATAAGGGTTCCGATTTTACTTCAGAGCCCTAAAACGACTTAAAAAAAGTTAACTAAAAAGCTACAAAATAACAAATTGAGGACTGACATTTTTGAGGTAACCCTTAGCAAGTCGTGAAATGTACCTGCTTTAAGTGCAAAAAACTCAAAAAATATTCTAAATCCAGTCCCTAATTTCTCAAATCCAAATCCAGGCTTCCTTACAATTATCTTCACTAAAGCAACTGTATTATATGCAGAATTCAAACCTGACTCCCTGATTTATGTCAAAACAAAGGAAATACATTAATATTTCTGACTTGTCATAAATTTTCTGCAGCAACATTTCTAGATATTGTCTTTAATGACGCTAGTTAAAAACCCATAAAACAGTGTAATGCGCAAGAAAAAATATTATATCTTTGCGTTTGCTTGTTTCGTCCGTTCTTAGCGCTATAAAATTTTGCAGTTTGTTCATCATGACCCAATTTAAAAAAACCGGGCAAGTGCGTGTCAGGCCACGCGCAATGTAGGGTTGCGAAGTAGTAAGTTTATCGACTATTACTCATTAACTACTTATCCTAAGATAGCCGTGATACGTCCTGGTAAATTTATCATTATAAGCTATTTTTGAGAACTTTTTCTCTTGTGCAACTTAAACCGTTTAGCCAGCAGGGGGAAAACTTGACTCTAACCAACATTAGCACTTTAAAACCAAATATTTCGCAAAAGGACCCGTAATTCCAAAAATGTTTTTAGAAGACCCACAATATATTTGGAAGACCTTTACAACGATACCCCAAACGGGTACACGACAAATAAAAAATTCATCCTCATGTTACATGTGTGTAGGGGAAGTACCCTGAAAATACGAGGAATATCTACACAAAAATGATGGTAAGGCAGAGCTTAGTTTCGCCAGTGACGAGGCGGAAATGCTATCATTTCGTACAAAATTTTAGTGTCAAAGTAGTGTTAACAATTTTAGCCAAGTGTCCCCGAACGTTTTTAGTAACGGATCTTAAGATCTCTTCTATCTTTAGGTAACGGAAAGATTCAGTTTGATATGCTAAAATTATGTCAAATCTATGAAAGTATGACATATTGTTAGATCTTAGTTCGTGTTCTTGAGTCGAGATCGGTTTATTGAAACTGGTCTAAGACCAGATTAATTCCCAAGACAAATCTATCAAGCCCAAACTCATATTGCGTCGTTTCATTTTAGTTTTTATTTCTTTCGCCCACTATGCTCCGCAGTGTTTCACTGTCATCCGATTTATGTAACTATCGATATTAAGTTCAGCTCAATCGAACACCGGAAAGTGGGTTAAATTTAACTTACAAGATTTGATTACACACAGGCAGGTGAAACCAAATAAGTAAGAGCTTTTAGTAATAACACCCATTCATTGAATCTCGTGTTCAAAGGTGTGGACTCAAATGAAGCATTCGTATCAGCTGGGAACAAAACCCAGAACCCCTCTTTTAGCAGAATAGTAATTACGAATTAATAATAAATAAATTACAATTATTGCAATAAAAAGAACTATAGGTAATAATGGTCAAATATAAAATAGACGGTGCTATCGTTCAAACAAAAAACACACTTGATTTAATCAAGTCTGTTTAAAACAAAGGTTGACTGGCAGATAATGCCTTTTGGTGTACACTTAACTTTAAGGGTAAATAAATAAATAATTAAACAAACAGTAAAGTGTAAATAAATAAATAATGAAACAAGTAGAATAATTGAGTGTACTCGAACAGATTTCATTAAATTATCTAATTACGATAATGGCTATTAATTAGTAATGAAATTAAAACTAGTTCTAGTAGCAATAATTTCATTCAAACATGAAACTGTTGAGAGAATAATAACAGCACGAAAGGAAGAGAAAAAAATATAACCGTAAACTGAATAAAATTTTAACCTACATAAAATTAAAATTCGAAAGTGTTTTTAATTGGTTTGGTGTAGTTGCCAACACTTTTTGAAAGTCAAACGTCAAACTACGTCAGTAACTTCTAAGAAATAACAAGTTTAAGGGCAAAACAATTAACAAAACTGATTCACGACGGAAATAGGTGTTTCAGCGTCACACTACCCAGGTACTTACAATAAAGCATTCGAGCTACACCATTAATATTCATCAGGTCAACAAAATAAACAATAACCACCCTTTCCTCGAACTCCGCAAAGGAAGCTCTGAACATCAACGAAAACGTAAAACATTGTTTGCTTTACATCATTAAAAGCTCAGCCACATATCAAATGGTTAATAATCCCAGTGCGGACAGTGGCATTAATAATAATGAATAATAAGGTGAGTTCGCACGGTAGTTTGGTAGTTCATAAATCGGGACGGACGTCACAATACTAATATATTAAGACAAATGTTATTACAAGCTTGTCTCGTTATGTTATTTTTGGTCGCTCCCCCATTACGAGGCAGCCGGCCCGACCGCAGCGCTGCTATGCTTGCCGACTGCATTGATCGGCTGCGATAGTAGGCTGCGATAGTCGACTGCGATGCAGCTTCGAATATTTTGGAAGAAAGTTTGTTATATCCTTTAAAGGTAGGACAATAGAAATTTTAGGTTTATATATTGTAATATTGGTTACAGTCATTGTAGGCGACGCACTTTAATATTTTATAAAATAATAATAAAGTTATGCATGTTGTGTTTTTTGTACAATATAATTTGGAAATAAAATAAAATAGAGCGCGTCCGAGGGACCTATTTCTTATAGAAAGTACTGGCAGTTGATGCCATATAATGTAAATACTCGTATATTTTAAATTCATTTGTTTTTACAATTCGCCACGAAACGTCAAGGCGCTCGGTCGCGCTACTGAAAATTTTCTTCGGACTTTTATTTCCATCGCCTATAAAGCTGTTCCTTCGAGCTAAATCTTATACCAGTATGTTTAATAGTCATGAAATTCTTTGAGTGTTTATACTGTTTTCTGTTTACACTTTTATTTTAATTTAAATTGAGGCAAACTTATTTTTTTTAATTAATTTACATAACGCAAAAGGATATATTTGTTCCAACCAGATGGCCGATGACATCTCTTTATTTTTTTATTTACTTACTACTTATCTTTCGCAGGCGAACCTGCTGATTTCACATACTCGTACATAATAGATAAACGTCCAAATCATCAAACGGAAAAGTATAGCCGCAATAAAATCTATTCTATTTTTTAAGTCTAGTCATGTTCTGTCTGTGTGAAAAGTTTTATCAACCCAAACATCCAAATATCTTTACATTTCGCATTTATAATATCGGGAGGATTTAACATTTAGAAATATAGGAAAAGCAGAAAATAAAATATACCCAATATAAGTTGCCAAGACACAACCTCACAAGCTCTTAATGCCTGCTCTGTTAAAAACTTCTCAGATTTAATTAATTAATGGTCAAGCCCTTAACTCTACAAGGTCTGACACAAGAGTTCTCTCCAAGCCGTAGTCTATCGTGCTCAAAGTGTTACTTGGCAGTTACATAAATGATAATAAAATATTTCGTTATAAACACGATGTAAAAATGAATAAATAACTTCAAATTTCCTCATATTTATGTGATTTTTCAATGTTGGTATTTTTGCATGAAAATATTCTCAGAGTACAACAAAGAAAAATGAAGAGAAGCATGAGTGTCGGACAGAATTAAAAACTGTAACCAGAGGGAAAAAAAGTGGCGTAGCAGAATTAGCAGATGTAATAATAGGGTTTGAAATTTAAAGTGGAAATGAGCGGGACATATTGTGTGTAGAATGGATAACAACAGGTGGATAAAGAAAGTAATACAGTGGATATCCCGAGATGAGCAAAAGAAGAAGGAAAGGCCAAGGTTACGTTGGGAAGAAATAAGATATTCAAACAAAAATGCGGGTGGTATTGGAGAAGATTAGCTAGAGACAGGAAAGAATGGAGGAAAATGGAAAATGACACGGATAATAATAATACTTGAGTTGTAATACATTCATAATAATATGATATAACGGTTGTCCCAACAAAATAATCTATTGAATTTTACCGATTGCCAATAAACTACATACATACAAAAGCCGCATACACTGCATTCAACGCACGACGCACGACGCACGACGCATCCGTACGCCGCATCGCTCGCAAGCCAGCCGTAAAGCATATGAAACCACATCCAGTAGCGAGCTAACAACTGGACCTTGTAATGTTAGGAGTTATTGCCATGAGTACTGGCCGTCCATCAACATTCTACTAATATGAATATGCTCGGGCTCCCTCTCCTTCTGTGACTCTAATTAATGAGTCTAGGAGCTATCACAATTCACTATTAGTGATCCAGTGAGTGACAAAAGTGAAAATGTAAAAGCAATAACGTGTATTTTTTCAACATGTTGATCAAATGTTGTAACTTTTCAATATGTTTATCAAACTGCGTGTACTTTTTCAACATGTTTATTTATTACTGGATATTTTTGGACTTTGTGTATTTTGCCAATATAAGCTAATTCTCAGTATAGGTACATGTAATTAATTATGTGCGTTTTTCCAATTAATTAAACAATTTATATTTAAAGCAACATTTGTAGATATTATTGTTATATCATTCGGTACGATATAGATAGAGTAGCCATTCCGTGCAATAAAGGTACAGCCAGCAAAATAGTTACTTTTGTGTATGTTTATTTTATTTAGCAATGCTAAATCATATCATTAGGTATATAGGTAGCGTTTACCTAATATTGTTAATGAAACAAAAATTCTGTAATATTAAATTAACAAACTGAAAGATTCTGGATCATACCCTGCATACTTAACTATTTTTCTGACTGTATCATGCATCGTGCAGTCGATCCATGGTATCCAGTCTAATTTAAGTACAACATTATAAATGATATTATATGTATAAAAAGAGGTAGATATATGTATATGCCAAGACGGCGCTGAAATTACGTCAGTCGAATTTAGTCAAGTATAGCGATTTTAATTCAGACAGTTGATAGCTGCCTCTGAGTGAGGCCGTCTAGCTGACTTTTTCACTTTTATAGTTTTAGTAGTGCCATCCCTTTTGCATAATTTACCAATGTAAGAGTGATTGGTGTAGTGAAACAAAAGATAAACGTGTGTGTGTTGTAGCTCGGTCGGAACAGATTTTTTGGTTGATTTGTAAGGGCATAACGTATCTATAGTTTAATATCATTGAACATTATCTTGGCAACATGAGTCTAATATTTTGTATTGAAATGTATGACGAGAACGACACAATGATTTGTCGAAGCATTAGCCACGTACATTTCAATACAAAACAAGATATTTTACTAGAGTTACCAACGACATCACCAAGCCTTGTCTATGTGATTAACTCTAAAGCACTCCTTTAATAGACAGCATAATAAGATAAACAGGTAATTACCTTACCGTGTCAACTTGATTTGTTCAACCTGCGCTAACGAGTGCTTTATAAATAACATAATACATTACGCACGTAGTCTTCGTCTATTACAGTTATTTTCGTTTAAATAGAAGCTAGGAATGATTGCGAAGTTATTTCAGTAAGTGCTAGAGAAAGTTAAAGTTCACAGACAATACATTAATCGACAATAGAATACAATGCATTAATGGACTAAATCTAAACAGACTAATACGTCTAGAATAAAAGTTCACCAGCAGCCTAGTTTCGGTCGTAGCCACAGACTTAAAAAAAGAACAGACGGAATGTCAACAACAAATTCAGTGAGGCACCCATAGTAATACCTACTCTGATAAGACAAGGTGACGTCCGGGGTTATTTTTACATCCGTGGTCGACGTGGTCGTAGTTGCTTTATTTTCGCCGGCCAGTTGCTTGTGTTACTAAGGTCCATGAGCAAACGGTAACTATTTATATCAACTAGCTCATCTGCTCTTTTGTCATCTGTCACAAAATCTATTTTGTGAACCTATTTACATAAAAAAATGTTGTAACACCGTGTGGATATTGACAACTTAAAGCATAGCAACAACCCATAATTGTCCCACTGCTGTCCTCAGGTTCTCTTCTCACAATGTGAGGGGTACAGGCTATGGTCTACCACGCTGGCCAAGTGCGGATTGGTAGACTTCACACACCTTTGAGAACATTATGGAGAACTCTCCGGTGTGCAGGTTTTCTCAAAATGTTTTCCTTCACCGAAGCAAGTGATAATTAACTTCTAATACGCACATAATATTTGAAATATGAGGTGCGTGCTAGGATTTGAACTCGGGTTCCCACGTTTGGGAGACCAAACGTTCTAACCGCTAGGCTATCACGGCTTTTTCAAAGTTAATACTTTTTATAAGCAAAAATTAAATTTGTCGAATACATCCAAATATAATCGTTAAAACTTTTCTTTTTTTGTGACCCGCATCCGTCTGTATCACGGCCGTGGAATTAGCCCATTCAACCGCGGTGAGCTAAAGTTTAATTAAAATTTCTCCTTTTGAAGAATTAAGTACAAAATACGACAAATAAAAGAGACCCTTCTTAATATAACGGCACGAGAGGGTTTGGGAAAATAAATGCAACGAAGACGGCAGCCATTTTGTGAAGATTCTGATATTCAATATTTTTACTGTAGTAAAAACTATATCTAATATTAAAAATGTTTTGTAAGAAACGAAATTAATTTCCATAATCACTTTTCCCCATTATTGTGTTTTTGTATAGGCGGACATAAAGGCTTCGAGGCATTGTCTACCAATCAAGTCTGACCTTGAATGTCATAGGCGTTAAAACTATTATGATAGTGAAAATGAAACTTACAGTCAGATTGGGAAATTCATGTAGATGTATAATCTAAAATTTTAACAAAAAAGAACTGATTTCAAATGAAGTACATCCAATAAAAGAATCACCGAAATCGGTTGGCGTGATATTGAGTTATTCGTCCATTTATCGCGCACATACTTAATGCAAATTTAAGACTTATATGCTTTTGACATGGATGCCATTACCAGATCTCGCTCAAATTTATGTGGGACCACACGACAAGCACCAGCTTTCGATTAAAAAAGAATCGGTTCACCCAATCGAAAGTTCTGAGGTAACAAACATAAAAAAATACAGTCGAATTGAGAACCTCCTCCTTTTTTGAAGTCGGTTAAAAAGACATAAATTCGATCACATTCACTCATCCCTCCGATCCTAACTGTACGACAATGGCCTAAAATTTAATGAATATTTATAATAGTTAATTTAATTACAGTTAAAGCAGCCATTACAATGTTACAAATTGAACGAGCAGGAAAGAGTGGTAAAGTAATTATTTTTGTTGGGGTGTTGGGGACGGGTCCTCAGTGTGTGAAATTATTGTGAGAAATTATGGCAATTACAGAAAAAACAACGAATGTATGGGGAGCAATTGGAGTGTACTGTGTACCATCATTTCTAATGGTCGTACAATGTCAACAGTTTAAAATGTATTTGACACTCGGATACTCGTGTTAAACTTTTTTCTGTTTTTGTTGAAAAATTATTATAGTTCCTGCATTATATTACGTATATTTTACACTTCACTGGTAAATTTTAAGTTTGGATTTTATTTGTAAATCTTATTTTTTAAATAATATAATTTTGTGTAAAATAATATTATGTTAAAATATAAGCTAAACAATAAAAATACAAGCTTAAAATTTTCCGTTCTGAAAAGTATGCTTTTTCGACTTATCAACTTATTCACGCCAGGAACTGTTCTTTACCCTTCTATCAATTTATTTTTCTTCTAATATGATGCCAGTATGATGGATGTACTAGACCAAAAAAGGTTGCAAATTGGTTATTTATGATTTACGTAATCTATAACGCACGTACGTCGTAAACCGTGAATTCCAATTTTGGGGCGAAATTTATTAGATGCACTTCCACTTCGGTTATAGCTTGGGTACTTGCCAAGACAATTGGTGATCTGTAACTACTTAATCACCAGCTCATTTTACTATTACGTAAATTATTGATCATAGTTGATTTCAGACCTAGTAGACATCCTACCAAGAAAAATCCAGGCGGAAACACGGTAGTTTCTTAAGCTGAGAAAAGATTTGAGTAATCTCAGTTTGAAGAGTGTATGGCCATGGTCATTTTTATTTGTCACCGATAAAAAATCCTAAAAAATTATCTGATATTAAGGTCATAATAAAATAACTTTCATTTTTTGGCTGGATCGGTGTTTTATCCGTTTAACAACTGTGACATACGGCTGGCGGGCATTTAGGGTTAAACGAGACATACATTTTTATATGCCGAAATACCCAAGCGGCATCAAAAATTTTTCCCCAACTATGCTTTTCCAAGCTGGTGTGTGGAGCAATCAACAAATACATCCTAGAATCAACCTGTATGAAAATATGACTGAGTGATTGGCTTTTCGTATTTCGAGTAGCTTTTTCTAAAAGTATAATATAATAAAAATTTACTATAGTTATAAGGATAGATAGAAATGCCCTGAAGTTATGTCTGTCAGTCTGAAAATTCCAGGTTCGATTTTCGGAAATAAAAGAGACAGATAAAGGTCTAAGATGTTTGTGTTGGGTCACTCTATGTGTTAATTCAAGAAATACTAGAGGTCAAATATTTTTTCTTATGTTTGTTAATGATTTTCTTTTTTTGTACCTATCGACGAATTAAGAGATGTAATAATATAGATAGATTTGTTAATTTGTTTTTCCTAAAATTTTAATAACATTAGCGAGGTAATTACGTAGTGAGCGCACATGTCTATTATTTGGGTGTATTGTCAGTAATTAAATTTAATTCACCTGCAGTAATTTGTACCTAATTAGTGTAGTTATTTAGTAACAATGTATGTTATTAGCAGAAAACTAATTCAATGCATAAAAGCATTTGTTGTAAATGCAAACAGTATGATGAAAGGTTAGTACAAATTAGCTGATGATTATTTTAAAGACAAGACTGCTTGGACGTAAGTTTTTTAAATATAGATTTTAGTAGATAATAAATGCTATCTGTATCTAACTGTGAGCAGGAAAAATAGCGTGATTCAGAAAGTTGTACAGCGCCATCTCTGTAAAACTCTCTGAATCACTTCAAAAAAAGTGTCGTCATTCGTAAGAATCAAAAAGTGTCGTAAGATTTTTTTCCGTCTAGCCCCCTTTCAGAACGCGCGATAAGGAACTTCGTTCCAAAATCACCATGGCAGTTTCTTGCTGCTTCTTCTCCCGGGCCCTCTCACACTAGGGCCTTGTTGAAGCATTGGCGTAGCTTGCATGATTTTCGAAAATTGTTTGTAAACCAAACCAATTTTTACAAATAAATAAAATTTGAGTGTCTGTTTGTAATATTAAAATAACCGCTTTTTACTAAGTGCATTTGGATGTATACACGGTACATATACCAAAAGAACACTTTTTACAATTTGTGTCTGTCTGTCTGTTTGTTTCGGCTAATCTCTGAAATGGCTGGACCGATCTTGGCAGGACTTTCACTGGCAGATAGCTGATGTAACAAGGAGTAACTTAGGTTACTTTTATTTTAGAAAAAAAAATAGTTTTAGGAAAAAGACGCAATACGAAGTTCGCCGGGTCAGCTACTTGTGAATAAAAATATTTGAATTTTGAATTCGAATTTTGAATAGTATTTCACGTATTATTAGTTAATGCTGGACTGTAATGTTTGCACTTCTACCTATAAATAACGATGAAGTTCAATATGGTAAGCGCATTAACTTACAATTAGTTAAAGTCTTTTCACTCTTCTCTAGAAGAATCCCAGAAGTCCCTTAAGTCTTAAGATGCAGGCAAGCTATTAAATATAAATTAATTAACCTATTTTATATCAAAATAATTTAATCATGATATTTATTTTTTAAAATCTCAAAGACTATTAGCATCAAAGACTATTAGTATAAAAAAAGTAGTAGACTCAAAGTATTTGTTTACCTCTAACGCTTTGGTATCGTACCATATTATATAGAAAAGGGTGAAAGACTAGTACCTACTCGTATCACATGTTATCAAACCAATATCAATAACATCTACTTCACTTGAGATTAACTTCACTTCACTTGATAATTTTGTTACCAATCAAGTAAGAAACGCCTCATCTCTGGTCACATTCCTTCCTTGCATAACTAAAGCAATTTGCTTTACGATAGAATTAGTAGGCGTGGTTGTTCGCCCCTAGAGGAATAACCGTGTCATGTCATGTACATTGTACAACATTTATTTATATCCATGTCTGTCACAAAAGAGCAATTAAATACTATTATCGTTGATTAAAATAGCTAAGTACAGTTTCATAACAGGTGAATAATTTATTGTAGTAAAATTCTGTTTAATATTTTTAATTCCCTAACATTTTAAGCCTGTAATAAGCCTGTAATTGATAATTGAAACTTGATAGCCTCGTGGTTTAAATTTTAGCTCTCATACCCATGAGTCAAGTTTTAATCCTGCATTGGAAGTCGCGGATGACATGGACATTATCTAAAAGGATTTAATTATTAACAGGCTCATCAGGAAAAAGCCGTAAGACATGTGTTTTTTTCCAATGGACGGTTGATGTTTGACTAGCGGCCTTCACAGCTTCGCGCGGACAGAGGGGCAAGCATGGAAAGACTCAGCCGAAAAGACAATTTTTACAAATAGGAGGGACTGTTTTCCGCTCTTAGAGAAACAGAGGATGCGAAGAACCTAAGGACCGCGCCAGATTTCGGGATTCGAACCTCTGCTTAAAACATCGCTTGGAAAGAAATGAGTGGTGATGATGATGATGAATACTCAGTTAAATAACTTTTATTCCCTTTCATTTAGTAGCTGGAAGGGGAAGTATAAATTGAACGGGTTGTTGATGTTTGGCGAAGTAATTATTTTTTGTGGCGCTCGGGTTAATGACGCGTCGACATGTGGACGCGAGCGGGTCACCCGGTAGAGTCGCCAGGCGGTTAGTGGGAAATGGGATTGTCTGTAGCGCATTTACGAAAAATTGGTTGAATTTTGTTTAGATAGATATTTATTCGAATTAGTTAAATAAAATAGTGAAAGATAAAATTATAATTAGTAAAAAAGAACAGGGCGTAGATAAAAGCGGAGTTCCAGTTGTCAAAAAGTTAACAATGAAAGAAAATAAAGCTAGAAAAACTTTAAAGCTAAAAATAAATGTAATACATATTATGTCGGAGAGCGACTTCTTTGCTTAACGAGAATTTAAAAATTTTAGGTTTTAAATAAAAACAAAGCGCATATTTCGTTTTTTTATATTTTAAATTTTGTTGTTTCACCTTTTCTTCTTCCATGCCCCTTGCCGAAAAGTTTATAGAAGAAAGAGGTAGACCATATACAAGTGGACAAAAAATAAGTTTAAATTTGTATTGGATTATTGAATAGGAAATAGGTAGGTATTACCTAAAAATTACCACGCGCGGTGCAATCTTAACATACAAGCGATGCGGCCATGTGGATAGCTAGTAAAACAATCACTAGATTTCTTTCACGACAATGAAAAAAGGAATTGACCTTAGCTACACTTCTTTCATGGTGACAATATGCAGTCGAACCGAAAGGATTAACAGCTAACATCGTTCCTAGCCAACGTGGTAATGTTATTAGTAAACACATTTGTATAAAAACATTGTTTAGACCTGTTGAATACTTAGCTTTAAAACATACCTACATGACTTATATTTAAACAACAAACATTTTTGTTATGCTTGCTCACTATTTAAATATCCTAGGAATATTATAAATATGTAAGTTTGTGAGGAAGTTTTTTACACTTTCAAGTAAAATCTACTGAACAGAGTTTCATAAAATTTAGCACACAGGTAGACCATGGACATGGAAAAAGATATAGGGTACCTACTTATTATCCCGGAAAACACGGGGAAAGTTGCGGCAGAGCACTAGCTGTAACATAAATCTAATACGAGACAAAATCGGGCAAATATAAAGATTTTCAAATAATCTATCCAGTTCAAACATGAACATTACATTAATCTATACTAATATTATAAAGCTGAAGAGTTTGTTTGTTTGCTTGAACGCGCTAATCTCAGGAACCCTACTGGTTCGAATTGAAAAATTAGTTTTGTGTTTGATAGTCCATTTATCGAGGAAGGCTATACAGCATTATATATTTTACTATTTATAATAGATTTTTTCACAAATTAACGCGGGTTGAACCGCGGGGCACAGCTAGTGCCTGATAAAATTGGAAAGCAATATTTCAGAATAGGGTACTAAGCAAATTGACCGATGCACGGACACAAAGCGACCGAAGCAGAGCAAAGCTGTTACTTGTGTATCGTATAAATTAACCAGATTTTGCCCGCGGCTTCGCCCGCGGTAGAGTGGTTTCTAAATAATATTTTTAATAAATTAATTTAGATTTATATGCTCGTGGCTTTGCGCGCGTGGACATCGGTTTTTAAAGTGAATCTTTTATTACATCGTCTCAAACTTTTTGGACTGTGTGTCGCATGTCGCGTGACGGTCGGCCGCGGAGTGGGGGTAAAGTGAAAGGCGCCGCCATATTGGCCTCGGCTGCTCTGTCGAGCGCCTTTAATACCCTAAATCTTTTAATACCCTAAATCGAATATTTATCCAAAAAATTTTAGTAAAATGTCTACAATACGAAAAAAAGTTTCACTTGTACCTACCGTGGTTTCATAAAACCACACAATTGCTTTTTTGTAAATCTCGCGAACCCTGAACTTACCCGGGAAAAAGTAGCCTATGTGTTAAGTAGGCTATCTCCATTCCAAATTTCAGCTAAATCGGTTATGTAATTGTGGCGTGATTGAGGAACAAACATCCAAACATGTCATATTCACAAACTTTCACATTTAATATGAATAGGATTTGAGCATGCAGGAGAAATGAAGCGGCATCTACACAAATCAAATAATTACGCAGTTCAATTATTGAATCATTAGCGATGTACATTACTGACATTTCCTGGAACATAAACGAGGCGGTTCATCATAATTGCGTCGCATGAGGTCACCCTAAGCTAACTGGAACTCAGACACTAAACCTATCCAATCAAGGAGCTATGAGGTCATTTACCAAAAAATAGCTAATGTATGGCCTATGAGAAATTGTTCCCTTGGAATCTACCGTAATATTAGTATGAAAAATTGAAAGTTTCTATTATGCATGCTGCATTACAATGTTTCATGCACCATGCACTGTTTGCCTTAATAGGCTTGTGCAGGACAAGTATTTTTATATTGATTCTGACGTGTTATGAAATGAGCTGTTAACATAAATTTTCATAGCTTTAAACTTAAATTGCTCTCATTAACGGTAATAATAAATAAGAAAATAATAATAATATTATAGTTAGTAAAGAAAATAACGTGAAACGAACTATGATTTGGTCGATAGTTTAGTTAGTGGTTCTGGTCCATGAAGATTTTTCTCAAAAAAAATCGAACCACGAAAAACAAAAACCACCATAAACGACCAGCCATATAGATACGATTTAGAATATAGTATAATAACGAGTGGTTATGAAAAAAAAAACGAAAAAGCGGTTATTCGTTATAGTGTGCATAAAAACAGCTGCTATCTTGTGTTTTATTATGTTTGCAATTCCTGGCATAATAACGCCATTTCTGGACAAGGAGTAAGTCATGTTTATGAAGAATACTTATTTGTCAAGAATATGTGAGTGGAAAATTACACAAATGAGCACCAAAACTCACCGGAGAAATATATTACATAATAATATTTTTAATAATTATAAAATCACCTAAGTGTTAATGACATTACTGAAACAAAACGTTTTACCGTTATACCAAAGGAATTTGAATAGGTACGAAATTCGTGCAGCGCACGCAAAAGCCATCCATTTCCGTGACGAAGTCAATTAAACAATATGGCGCATCCAACGCGGACGGAAAATTGCGTACAATATGTCACCGCTTAACCATTTGTTGGGAATGAATGCTGATTTCTTTTCTAAGTAAAAGTCCCTCTCGGAAAATAGAAACAGTCTATTTCGATTTCCGGACGAGGCAGATATTTATGTGTATCTATGTGTGTTTTATCATTAGTTTTCCCTGAATCAATATTATTTTTGACACAAATCACTGAAACCTGTCATGGCTTCAAACGTGACGTCAGAGATGCCAAAACACGAGCAAATCAATGAACCGTAAAGACAGTTGCCACAGATATCACGCTACCGAATTTGGAAGCTAACGTTGTTACGTGGCAAATTGCTTATAGATTCCGAACGTTTATTTGTCAAAACTAGGAATAATCAAATTCATTCTATTTATTTAGTACATAAAAGATTTTTAATATTGATATGGTCACTGTAAGATGTTGTTAGGTTAGCTAATTAGATTAACTTAAGACTGAAGGAATAAATTAACCGACTTGGTATTACATTCATCTCACAAATAGTAGAACACGAACATGACACGAACCTAAAAAGGATGTGGCCAACATATACCCCGGAAACGGTTAAAATACTCTTATTTGTACAAGGTTTTAGTCCTCTGAAAAGACATGTTATCCATTTATTATAACATAACTAGAATTTTAATTTTCTTCTGAACTCCGCCATTAGTAGTTATAATAAATTAACAATAAAAATAAGTTGTATTATATACACTTGGTCTTCTATTTCCTCCATTGCTGTCACTGGAGGTTGACAACTGGCTGACAGAAATACAAATGTCTGCTATATTGCCATTTGATTTTTGAGTTTGATTTCTGCAAAATAATAATTGTATTTGATTTTTTGCCGTGAGGTGCATTAAATGCGCGGTTGATATTAAGTGCATGGCGCGTCACTCAATATCTTCGCTAGCAAGAAACCTTCAATCCATATTGGTAGAATGGATCACTGCAGTACAGGTATGGCATTTTTATTTACTATTAAGTAAGTAGTGCTTACAGCTAAGACTAGGTTCACGCGGCAATGTACAATATTACTCTTAGAATATCTCGCTATTTCTACGTTTAGAAAATAATGTGTATAAAAGGCTCCTAACATTTTTTGTTTCTATTTAATAAATATTATAATTTTTAATTTCAGCTACTAGCTCAGAAGAAATAATAGTACATATATTATATAATAGTACTACTAATAGCTAATGCAACAATTTGCCATTCATGTTTCTTATTACTAAATGCTCAAACTGACGGAACAAGACGGCAGTTGGACCACATATTGATTTGAAAGGCTGTGGTCGCTGAGTTAGAAGATTGAGATATCACGTACTGGACCCATGTAACCACAATACCCAAACTATTAATTATTGGAATGCTGAGCATCAGGTATCATCTATTTATCATCATTTTATTAATATTTAAGTTCAAGGCAAAGGCTTCTTCTCTCATAGGAGACATGGATATGAATTTAATTAATATCAAAGTGAACCAACACTGAGACTACTACTACTGTGTGAGTTGTAGTACATATAAAAATCTCTCGGTATATGGTGGGTTCCCTACGATTTTTCCTTCGACCTAAAACTTATTCTAGAAATTGTAAAATAAATAAATATAAAAGATCCCTAAAGTTCAAAAAAGTTCATAAAATATATCCGTGATTGTTTCGTACTTCAAGCCCTAACGTTATTAATTATCTTTGTTTAAGGGTTCGAGCTGGCGAAATAACCTGTCATGTCATACGTGTTTTGCTCGTGCAGAAAGGCAATTAGTTGGTATTGCAAAGAAATGTGCCACTGATATCAGTGCCTGAAGTTCCTGAAGAGCAACATAATATTCCCAAACCTCCAGTTTTACATCCTATTTTACCCCAACAGCTTTTTTACCACATGCAGTTCAGCAGTTACCACTGTATTATCTAATACTTCACGTCATTGTATTATAGAGAATGCGCAGGAACGTCGTGTTTAATACCAACATTTATTAAGAGGATGTTGATAAAATAGTATCGCTATTACGCACCTGTCCATGCTTGAGTCTGCGAAATTCATTTATATTCAAATGAGTGGCATTTGCTTCATAAAATATTAATCACTGCTAATCCCGAATAGAGAACAAGTAAATGCATTACCTTATTTGCCTTTTTTGATACAATTGTTTTATTTTATTCCTCAATTTTTACATAATATTATGTGTCCCTAAATGTTTATAATTATACACTTAATATAATATCAATATGCAGTTTTATTTATATTGAATTTGCTTGTGAATATTTCCAGATAGGTATTGGTACTGCTGGTACTTTTTTTGTACGTATAAGGTCATAAAATCATAATTAAATTAAAAAAATAATTAAATGAATTATCTAAAAGATAAATAATATTTATTTAATATAAAAATCTCTCTTTAAAACATTTTTCCACGATTACTTATGTTTTGCAGAATGTCAAACTACAAAAGCTAAAACTGCCTGTGAAAGGAGAATCCCAAGTTCTGAAGATTTTTATTGACGAAATTATCAAAGTAGATATTGTAAGCTTTAATGTAAGGTAAAATTGAAATGTGTACATTATGTTTCACAAGTGGGGCAAATGCCCATACAGATGTTGGCCACCTCCTTTCCGTGCAGTAGAAGAACTGAGTTGCGAGACTTGGTTTTTTACAAGTTATGTTTTAATGGCATAGTAAACACTACAAGTAGGCGTTAAAACAACAAAATCAAAAGGAAAATTTCTTTGAATATAAATTTACGTATAATAATTTTTTCACGTGACATTTTGTCACAACAACGGAAACATAATCGGTTCCCGTAGAATATAAATATGGACTTTTTTATCTAATTATATCTAGACATATATAACATGAAACTTCAATGCCATCCGCAGCAAACGACAGGATTTTGAAAGTTTGAGTTGATACCAAGTTTGGTTAATACCAACTGCCAAGAAATGGTTATGTTTTTACCCGACTGCTAGGAAGGGTTATTTTTTCGCGCGTTTGTATGTATAAATGTAATATTCTTTATTACCTCGTATCTTCCAAACCGGATTTATTAATTAGGTAAGTTTGGCGTGTCTGTGCAGGCTATGTATGGCATCGTAGCTCCTAAATGAATGGAGCGATTTCGATGAGGTTTTTTGTTTCAAAGCTGGAGTGATCGAGATGGTGTTTAATACTTTGGTAAAAACAAAACTGTGACAATTCTTTTTAATTTAAGAATTTTCATAGATTTCGATAGGTTTATCAAAACGTTTAGTGTTTAAATTTTACCTCGCTTAGTGTCTAAAAGCTTATTTTGTTTTGCTTTTTGTGCTAGCTTTCCATGATGACGTTACACAAAACTCCTCTGTGAATGACCTGGTGCAAAATCGCGTACCTACAGTGCTGCAGTGGTGCAATTAAATGACAGTGTCACCGTTCGTTCAGGCTCGCTTTGATCGTGCGCTCGTGGTCGCAACGTTTTGCGTGAAACAATAAATACAGCTATGTTTAGCTAATTCGCAACAGATTGCGAACGCCATGCCATTGCGAACGTCGGAATCGATGCCGCGTTTGCGTATTTGATATGCTTAAATTGACATTTTAATTATTTCCCGTTCGCATTAAGTTTTATAGAGTGCATCTGTTTTGTACACACGACCATCAAAATTGTAATGAAGTGTATTTTAAGTTTGTGAAGGATCCTGGGCTCATTGCCACGTGGATTAATCATTATTGATTTAAACGATTCGTTTTTTACTGTGGCACAAACCTACTTTATTAAGTCCATATTGTAAAAATCACGAATTCAAGTTAATATTACGAATCATAATTTTATATAACACAGTATCACGATTTATTGATATTTTAATCAGGGTCTGAAAAATTAACAGATCTTTGACACAAGAATCTCAAATGCGTTCAAACTGGAAAATTGCTACTGGGTGAACTCTAGTTACAATTTAATCTTGTTTTTACTAGTTTTAAAATACGAGAATTTTACCTCCATGTAGGTTGAGTGCCCAATGCAATTTGCAATTCTACAGATGGTTCGTTCTACAAACTAAGGAATAATCGATGTCCCAGCTAAAAAATCATGAAAAACATGATACTATTGTAACTTATTTTCTTTTACAACATACTGTACAACAAACCTATTTCTAGTTCGTCACTTAAAAATCATTTCAATTTGATATTATTTTCTTAAGGAAATTTATTTATTTATTTATTTATTTACATGTTTATGTCACCTCTTAAAAAGAAGAAACAAAGGGCAAACTTAATGCCTAATGGCATTGTCCACCAGTCAACCCTGGGTGGATGTGGAAATAGCTGATGGCAGGTGCTAACATGAGATAGATATACTACATAACAAGAATACATACAAATACACGGACATACATAAATACCAATAATAACATAAATATATAATATATAAATATATAATATATAAATTATAATTTCTATTCAAAGTGCCAAATTATTAGGAACCTGCAATGTCACTCGACCAAAATGTAATCAAAAGTGTTACGTAATTTATTAACTACAAAATTCAGGCCATAAATTATACCAAAAAAAAAAAAAATGATAATTTTTTTCTTGCCTGGAAGATACATGTTTATTTTATTGTTCCAAAAATGTTATAAAACTCTTTTCTACATTGTGTCTCTGCCATTTGTATCAGGATCCTGTTCAATGTAAAATCAGCCATTAGGTATTTATTATTCTATTCGCCCAGTGATGTTGCCGTTCAGCCGAGTCCTTAGTACCTACGCAATGGATGACGTATATCACCTATATTTTTGCACCTAGCATGTTGTTTAGTCAGTCCGGCACAATTAACAAAGGAAATCGAGTTGAAATCAGTAGAGTTCACAGGATCCTGTTAAAATATTGACTCATGAAATAAATATATTATATGATAATTTTAGCGTTTTGATGTGTAAGTTGTAAGCATCCTCCGGGTAAATTGACTCAATGATGGTCAGTCGGAAAGACTTCCCGACTGAATCCGACTGACCATGGTAGAGTCAACTTATTCTCAGGGTGCTCCGTTTCGGGGCAAACACGTGTTGGTGCTGGTATGTATGTTGGTATATAATTTTAATTATTGTATTGCATGTTTCCGTTGTAAAAAGGAGGGAGGTGCCGTGCATGTCTTAAAGTATATACCATCATACATGTTAACCGCGGATTGTTGCAAAGTAGACTAATACTAACTTAATAACAATGGATTTCCGTAAACTAACGCTTGATACTATTAAATAAATAGTAATTAAACATTGATTTCGGTATATTTTTAACCGACTTCAAAAAAAGGAGGAGATTCTCAATTCGACTGTATTTTTTTATGTTTGATACCTCAGAACTTTGGACTGGGTAAACCGATTTGAATGATTCTTTTTTAATCGAAAGCTGGTGCTTGTCGTGTGGTCCCACATAAATTTGACTGAGATCTGACAATGGCATCCATGTCAAAAGCATAGGTATGTCTTAGATTTGAAGTCGGTTATTTTTTTACATTCTCAGATTCCTGTCACTCGATTTCCTTGAAATGTCTATAAATCTAAATCTTATAAAAAAAATGTCAGGCCGCCATCATACTCATTTTCTTCCTTAGTTTGTAGAACTACTACTAGAAGTATCTAGTAGTAACTAGATAGAGCACTACTACTAGATAGAGCAGTAAATAAAAACTAATTTTAAAAAGTAATCTAACAACTACAAATCCATTAAACAAACCCTAGAAGCTATCTATTTAATCATTCAGAGCATTATAAGAGAATTACATTTTAAAATCCTTTTTATTCTACCATCTCCGTTAATGAATCGTGAATGTTATATTTAACGAAGAAACTTTGTTATCATTCTTTATACAATTAAATATAAGGAGATTCTACGCACGTTTTTATCATTCCTAATGAATGGAGAAGACTGTGTTTATATTTGGTTCTGTACGAATTAAATGGATTTCAAAATTTCAGCATTTTAACTCACGTGCTCACAACATACCTACACCTACCTACTTTTTTCTATAACTTTTATCCTCCTGGTTTCGGATTTAGCCATCCACATCCACTTGAACTAACGATTACAAATGGACGATTACTAATAACATTACCCTACACTAACACTCCTAACTTCCACAGACAGTCCTCTTACTAACAAATAATAATTAACATCTCAAAATATCACCTTACATTCACAATTTTTGCTATTTTCGACCCCTCCCTCCTGCCTCCACGAAACATAAGATTTCACAGACTCCCCCTTCTTACGTAAGATTTTATCTGGTTTTAAAAAAGATAAATAGTACTTAAACTCATTTGACGTCAGTAATTTTTTATTAGTATTTCGACTTGTAAAATATTACATAAAAAAGGCTTTAACCCCTCCACCTACAATATAAGGGTATGTAGAGATTTAGAGGACCCCTCTCCCCCTCGAGACCGTTACGTAATTAATGAATGGCCCATACGAACAGGATTTAGTAGTAGTAGTGACCACAGTCCCTCCAAGTTATACTCGAAAATTGTCACAGAACAATGTCCAATGTCCATGAGCGGCAGGGGGCTCTGCAAACTCATTTGCAATCCTTACGTATAATATTGAGCATCTATTTTCGTCACTCATATTTATAGTTTTCATCATTGTACTAGACAACCATAAATAGACATTATATTCTTACAGAGTTAGCAACGAAAAGCTTTTAGCCGTTCTTGGGAATCTATGTATGCTAAATGTAATACTAAATATTAGAATAACTCGATTTAAAAGTCATATCTCCTTATGAATATGCGATGGCCTGAATCAGTATTTGCAAAGTACGCCTTTTCGTAACATTGATATACTTATTATATCTATAAAACCGTTTTTCTTAATCTATCCATTTTAACACAGAAATTATAAAATAATATCTAACTGCAATTTTGCGTTTCAATAAAAAAATAAAGACCTATATTCACATTGCAAATATATTTATAGTGTACATTAAATAAACCTATTGCTCCATGTATCAAAGAGTAATCGGATGACGGGGCTTTTCTCGGTTTAGTATTGCTCAACAACGCCATCTACTCAACTACTAATAGAGGTCAGGAAAAGTCTATTGTAGCAGTTTTTCATTTCCTGAAAACACGGATAAAACGATATTTTCTAAAAATGAATCCTAACTAGATCGATTTATCGCCCCCGAAACGTTCGCATACTACATTTCATGAAAATCGTACGAGCCGTTTCCAAGATTCCGAAAATATTATACAAGAATTGCTCGTTTCAAGGTATTAGATAAGAAAAATGGCACATGTAAGAGTCAAACATTTGCCGAGACACATTTTCGGAGGCTTTCTTCTTCTTCAAATGTCAACAAAAAAATTCTGATAAAAAATAGGTTGTTTTTGGACATTATCTACATAATGTAAGTACAATATTGTTCCAGCTGGTTAACTACTATACTCGTAATATGTAAAAGAATCTAAAGTGATGTCGTTTTTGACAGAAAATTTGTATCTACTTTTAAACGGCAAGGAATTTTGAATTTTGAATTTTTCTTATTTTTTCGTAGGTAAACAAGTATTTAGCGGGTCCGTACGAGGGTGACGGGGGGCAGGCAGTGTCACGCTGACAGTCATACGGGAAGGCTGTCATTTTTTCCCAAGAGTATTTGTGTGTATAAACAGACAAGACATTGCTTTGAAAGTCGTGACGTGTGATGAAAAATTTAAACCTGAATGAAGCTTATTTTCCTTTTCATGTTTACATTTAATTTATAAAACATTTACCGCGTCCGTCCAAGTCCGCGTCATATGGTCAGCCAGCATTAGGTCTGCAGTAACGAATGTGTTCACTGCTCACACACACTCATTTGCGACAAGCCGCCGCCATTGACGGCTGATTACTTAATTGCTCCGTTTAATCAATTGGCCGCCTGAGACACACGCAGTCGGGTTACTCTCCCGGGTCAATAAATCCTGTGTTTAAAGGACGATTCTATTAACACGACAGCGGCTAGCACCATTGCAGTTAAATTGGACTACCCCGACAAAGTTAGCCTGGTGGTTTGAACGTTGGTATTGTGCAGAGACAAGTCAAATTAGGCACAAAAATGTACTATTACTTTTTTCAAGGAAAACAGTTCTGAAACCGGGATATCTAAGACTTCATCATGTTATCAAAGGTGTGTGAAGTCTCATAATTCGTGCTTTCTAGCTTACATCACTCATTATAGCATATAATTATGAAATCTTACCACTTTAAGCTAATAATTAAATATCAACCAAAATTAACTTGTGAAAATAAATTACCTATTGCTTTTATTTTTTAGTAATTATATCATTTATAATGTATTATCAAAAAGCACCAACTCGTGAGTTTCCCGTCACAAATGCACCACAGATTGTCTTAAATATCTATAAATCTAATAACCATTCAAATAAAAAAGTATAATTTATTTAACCTCAATCAATTACAGATAAGTAAATTCATCCAAAACACTACTCATTCATTAGACCAGCTGCTCAGGCGCGTGCGAAATGACACGCGTTCCGACCATATGGCGGCGCTCCAGGTGGCTTGGGTACCCTGCTCGTTCGTTTGGGTTATTGTGGTGTACACTAAAGGTGAATGTCCATTTATTAGCCCTTCCAGACACAACACAAATGTAAAAAGCTTTTGCACATAGATAAATAGTAGGAAGGTAAGTACTAGATAAGTAGGTATAGTTAAGAAACAGTCTCAGTTTTCCGTGTGGCAGGTGTAGTAATACCAGTAATACTCCCTACTCGTTAATTTGAGTTATTCAAGTGAAACTTCTTTAGAATCGTTAGTGATTTGAAACCGGATGCAACGACAGGTAAGATAATATAACCGCTAATTTCGACTTTCAATTTAACTTGTCCGTAGCTCAATGGTCAGGACGTAGATACACAATACCTGATGCGCAGGTTCGCGTCTCTCAGTACTTTTTTTTTTAGTTTTTTTTTTTAGTTTTATTTTTATACTGTTTTTAAATACTTTCAAATGCTCTTTTAAATATTTTCAAAGAATTTATCAACAAAAAATAAGAATTTCATTCTTTCATTCTGTCGATCGACCGACCGATTATACAGACAGTAAAAATGCTAAGTTGTATTCATAGATGGCGCTTCGATTTATTGCTTTAAGATTCGATTTATTGCTTTTTCATCTCATTATCTTGAAACCAACATTTTGGAAAGTTTCACTTCTACCACGTGTGAATTGCACACATTTTCTTTTTTTTACACTAAAAGTGAATGTCATTTGTTAGCTCTTCTAAACAAAACAAAAGAGTGTAAAGCGTTCACTAATAAATAGATAAGTAGTAAGTAGGTAAAAAGAATAATTAGGAAACATTTTTTTTTTTGTTTTCGTTAAATAATTTTTGCATTACTTTATTATATTGGTACATCTATTACAAATACAACATAATACCTACAACATAACCAATTGTATGACATAAGTAACATAACTGAACAAATTTTTAACAAGTATGCAAGTCTTTTATATGACCAGTTGCTACTGCGCTTACCCTATGTTTAATCTCGCTATTGCATTATGAACAATTAGCTGCTGAGAATCATAGTTTAGAATAACTATCTGTTCTGCGAATGCAGACTCTAATTACTTAAGTATGTTTTGGAAGCATTATGTTAAATTCTAGAAAACAAACAGATATTCTGATTACAGACTGCGGTAGATAGTTAAGGCAGAAATACTGGGTATACCTATTGTATGATGTAACATTGAAACTACGAATATGTATACGAACCAATGTGCAGTAAAAAATAAAGACAAATATAAATAAAACTCTATGGAATAAATAAGGTGGATAGTTGTCCTATAAAATAAGCAAAGTTTCATAAACTTCGGTGCTACCAACTTAAAATTATACCAAAAACTTTGGAGCCTCGGCTGTGAAGCTGTGATTTTTGATTTTGGCCCTTATACATAGGACCTATTGAAATATGTCATAATCAAAACAAAATATGAAAAAAATCAAAAATACCTTCATTAATATGAATTAATGTTATCAAAACTATCCTATTAAATAAATAAAACTTAATTAAATGAATTCCAAAGTGAAACACACTTCATCTGCTGAGCATGCAATGAGAGCGGGATGGGATCGCTGAGCCGAGTGGGAACACAGCCGGAGAGTGACAGGTGCATGGCGACACCAGACCACGTCCAACTGCTTTTTAAAGATGGATTTTAACCAATAACAGGATTCACAACACATTTCCGAACACAAGAAAAGTTAATTTAATCTTAATCTTAGTTTAGCAAATGACAACTACGAATCCCTACATAGCGCATGGTCACATTTCCAGTTTTCTGTAATGTTTTGCATGTTACACTGCACAGACATAGATCGTATAGATGTGTCTCTTCGAGCAGACCAACAGACATCCACTCTAATCTCATAAGCGGGTTTATGCTTGAATCGGATATCCGCCAGCGCAGCAGTGACGTACATTTTCTATCGTGCACAAAAATATTTCGATGGGTGCAACGTAAAAAAAGTTATCTGCAAAGTTGCTGTTTTGTACATACCCGTTTTTACTTTGCACCCATCGATTTGTAGTGTATTGTATGAGTGTGAATGGAATAATAGCGCAGTTTATGTCACTCGCCTAAGACTTAATCACATCAATCAAATTCCTCTTTCATTGTTTTTAAAATCATCAAGAAATTCAAAAAAATATCTCTAAGTAATACGTTGTAAGAATCCTATAGACTATAGGAGATGAAAGGAAGAGAGTCTATAGGAGATTCCCACCTTTCGTCTCCCCAGTTCTCCTCTCTTCTGCTTACGTTTCCGCAACACTTGTACTTTTGTACTTCAGGCTGTTTTCCTTATATTTTAATATTTCCTTAAACTAAGTTCATTTAAATATTATATCATTTCGACAGTCAAGGTAGTTAAGGTACTTGTAGATTCAATTAATCCGTTTACTTAACGCTATTAGGTTGATGTTTCGCGAAATGGGTTTGTATAATCCAAACGAAATTCGGCTCAATCTGAGAGGTTCCTTTATAGCATAAACACATGCTTCTAACTGGATGGTATCGAATTACTGTCTAGTTGCTCGGTCGATACGAATGAGATCATCCTTTGAGTCTATTTAGCTCAGCAGTAACTGTTTAGACTAAAGGTTTTTAAGCTGAATTAACTTATGATAATTTAATGTCCATGATTCGGACAACTATGTTGGTAGTTAGGTATACAGGCGTGGTTAAGGAATTAGGGACTTTAGTACGTATATTAAAAGGATAATAGTGTATATTGTCATTTTTTATATCCTAAAAGGGTGACAAAAAAAGCAGATCGACTACCTGATCTTACTTCGTCTCCTATGGATATGAGCAACACCAGAGGAGTCACCAATGCAACGCCGCGCCAGCCCTAAAAGAGATTTTTTTACACCTTTTTCAAAGAGCCCCATAGTGCTCCGAAGATATCGCAGAAGCTAATTCCTTTTTCCAAAAATTTTCTAAACTCAATATTCGATTGTGAAACAAATTTCGAATCATTACATTTAATGTCGGCAATTCACACCAAAAGTGTCCCGGACAGAGATTGAAAAATAAAATATTTATCGGACTGAAACATGCCGCTATTTTGTTCAAATAGATTTGGCAACACTGCCAAACATTATCTACAGCTTATTTGCGCTGAAAACCAATGTGGAGTAAAATAAGCTTTACATTATTCGACATCGGCGCCAATAGCATCTTAACACCAATAAACTGGATTAAAACAGATTTGCTAATTGGAAACTTTCTTTCTTATTTCTTTTTCTGATCGGCGGGGATTTTAGTGTTTCTGATGTCCATGGGCGGCGGAGTCCACTACTAACCTTAGTTCGTCTATTCAATTAACAACTTGTTATACCAATCATAAAATTTAAATGGTTAATGAGTTGGATGATTGACAATTAATGCCATTTCTTTTCTTGAGCACTTCGCTGTTTTAAGCTATCACCAGTTATTACCATTAGATAGCAGTCAGTAAGACGAGTGTAGTTAAGGAAATAACAATATCTAACTTAGTTGCTTACAAATATCTACGCTCCGCTCAGCTCCTCTCCACTCCATTCTGCTCCTGACCGCTTTGTTGGAAACCGGTACTTACCAGTCTTGTTACAGGCACCATAAAAAAATTAAACATTCTACCCAACTAATCTCTCTACCAATGCGATTCTTACTGTAATTCGTTTCAGGAAGGTATCACAATAAATGTTGGCTAAGCTTCACGGCAATTAACAGACGTATAAAAATATATATCGTTAAAAACTCTGAAGTGTTCTTCATGGATATTATTAAAAAATGCGCAACTCAAGTACCGCCATCCCGTCTTTACATTGGGGGAGTTTTATAAATTAATTTGGCAACTCCAGCCAGCCCGCTAGCGGCTAGCGACTACAAGATGGCATAATGGTAATAGCTTTTTGGTATCATGCGATTAATTACAGCTACAGTTGTGCATTATAGTGTAAGTTTTGTTGGGACCATTTCAAATCTATAGATTTTAATCTATAGATTCCACTATCTTAAACATGGCAGGGCGGTCCCCTGTAATGAAATACATAACTATCATTACAGATCGGTATCTGTTATGATAGTTATTTTACGTGTCAATAAGAACTCTAATGTAGCATTTTTTGGATATAGTGTAAGGTTATAAGATTAAATATGGAATATTGCGTACGGGTGGCGTCAGTTGTTTGACCAGCATAATGCCCAAAGAAGTATGGTCTACCACATTGTGTACAAAATAAGTTTCGCTTCTGATTTTCAGTAATTTTAAAATATGTATGTTTCAACATTGAAAGTGAGTGGTTCTGCCAAACTCATTTTCATTTTGTAGGGAACACTTTACCACACAATTGGTACCAAGTACATGTGTAATTTTTGGGACAACCTAAACCTAAGTACAAAATTCAAAATAATTTATTTATAGGTATCATTGATACACTTATGCATACCATTGGTTTGCTTTGTCATAGAGGAGAAGAAAAGCCGTAAAGAAACTCCTCAGCACATCTTTTAAAAATAAAAATACATAGGTATATTTATTACAAAAAAAATCACTAACTTGAACGGAACTGGTTGCATCATTTCCATGCGTCTTTGTCATTTTACAGAATAGTAACCTTTGCCTAAGAGTTGAGAATTTACATGTTTCTTAAACAATATAGTATATTGGTATCTACATGTCAATAATTTTCTTTTGCCTTTGCTACTTACTCTAAATTTAGTGCATATCCGTTTGCTAATCCAAAGCAAGAAGCACCAATGATAAACAAAGTTGTCAGGACAAAACGATTTAATTTAAGGCCGGACTGCGGTAAGGCCGGTACCGTTATTGTGATAACGAGGTACTCATAGTAATCTATAATACTTCGTAACGCAGCTTCGTAATACGAGTCTACTCTCGAAGCCGTATAACTTTGCCTCGTAACTTAGCAGGCGTTGCAAGCTACGCACTCGCTTTTTCTACAGGCTACGGCTATGAGCTAAACCCTTAGCGACGCATCATTAAATTAGTTAAATAGCAGTTCAACGAACTAATTTAGTTTGCTTATAATATTCTCAGTTTTATGTTGAAATATTTTTGATACATTCTTATCGTTTTTGAGGTCCTACTTGATTTTTTATTAATTTATTTCTTGTATCTACTGGGGCGGGCATCACAATTAAATACGCCGTTTTCACACAGGGTAGTCTTAGTTTCTGTTCACACATGCTACATTTTGCAGTCCAAATTATGCGATGTCGTAACGACAATCGACAACATAGCGTCTTGAAAAGGATACTGTCATTGTGATCGTATTTTAGTAGTTACGACAACGCAGCGTCAAAAAGTCGCGACACAATTCAAACGTACCTACGTCATTATCTCGTATCGTTGTCGCAAGTGTGTATAGAAGCGTGACTGAGGTAAATATTTTCTCCTTTTACCAATAAGACATACATAAGTAATAAACTCACTTCACTATACATAATTGAAGACAAAGTAAAGACGAGTGTAACATTTTAACACGTCCCTTATATTCACCTTTATTTGTTCTTAAAGTAACGTAACTAAATAAAAAGTAGAGGAGCATCCATATTTTAAGTCGCATAAAATAAATTATTTTTCACTTTTTTCATATTAACAAAGTTGGAACATTATCATGGAAAATATTTGAAAATAATTACTATGTACTTATTACTTAAATATGGTAATTCTATCTAAATACGTATAAAGTAAGATTTTTAAAAATTTTGTCTGTTTGTTTACCAGATACGTACCAAAAACGGCGTAACCTATCTGTATAGGGTTTTCACTGATGTATTGTAGTATGCTTGAGGTTTTTATGTCAATTTGGTAAAAAATTCTCGTTTAATATTTTTTTGGAATGTGGGTACCTACAAAGGCATTATGTTTCCCAAAGATAACAAGTACAGTTACTATGTTAAGGTCACTACTATGATAACAATTTTTACCTTTTAATTGTGAGTATTGTCAAAACTCAAAACCCATACGCTCACATTGTAACGCGCCCGCGCGGTTTGAACTCTAGTTGTGTAACCACGCGTAACATTTAACGCATGTTTTTGACGTCTGTCCTGTCACTTTTATAACGCGTTGTTTAATAAGTAAAACTAACAAAGCGTACAACCATACACACCGTTTTTGTGTGAATTAGTGGAGGGTTCAATGACCGAGTTACATACACGCCCCTGAAGGCTTCCGATAACCTATTTCAGGCAACTAAGCCCCATTGAAGACACACAACCAAATTATTATTAACTAATACATACAAGTTAATAAGTGTAATATGCCGATGCGCTTAACAATACTTATGAAAACTGTGCGCTGGTCAACTACCAATGCATAGGGAATGAATTTGGTTGGTGCCAAAATTAAACTGGATTCAGGATACGGTTTTAGTGCAGGGATTTTCCATTCATTGTTATAACTAATCCCGCAAACAACATAGGTACATACCTAATTCGTTATTCCATTAAGAGTTGCATACTGAACTGTACATTTCAAACAGTTGCCAAATTAATTTAGTTAATTTGGTGGCCAAGTTCAAGACAGGATGACGGCACTTTAATAACATCGTGTTTTCGAGCGGGTATTCGGGCACTTACCGTATTAAATATCAATTACATGCCATCCCGGCCATCCGGGCTTTTGTGAAATAAAGAAATGAAAGTGTTCTTGAATTAACGATGTCTCAAAACGTTTACGGAAATAACGAAACGATGTTTGTAAAAGTATTTATTGTTGGAACGAAGTTCCTTATCGCGCGTTGTGAAAGGGGGCTAGACGGAAAATTACGACACTTTTTGATTTAACGAATGACGACACTTTTTTTGAAGTGATTCAGTGAGTTTTACAGAGATGGCGCTGTACTGTACAACTTTCTGAATCACGCTAGCGTGATTAATTAAGTTTTACAGAGATGGCGCTGTACAACAAAACAATACTTAATCGAAAGGAACTTCGTTCCATCCGTGTGTCCCTTGACACCTCTCATGTTTTTTTTTAAGAAAAAATATCTCTAAAAATAAACAGACAGTGTTTAATTGAAAATTGAAGGATCTTATACCTAAATCAAGGCTACAAATTATAATAACAGGTTCTAAGCTACAATGATAATTATTATTATTATAATATTATAATTACTACCAACTAATATTATAATTGTGAAAGTTTGTAGTATGGATGTTTATTACTCTTTCATTCAAAAGCTACTAAATGGATTATTTATTTATTTATGTATTCCATAATTTATTATTATTTATGTATCCCGGAAGATGCAGATAAAGCCGTGGGCAGAGCACTAGGCCGCTAGTAAATTATAATTGATTTAGCTAATGTTATGAAATGTGATCATAAATGGTGATGAAATTTCAACTTAGTATCAAGTTTAAATCGCCTATTTTGATAACAAATATTCACAATGCACGATACTTTAATGTTTGAGAGATAATTGTTATAACCTGATTACGGTTATAGGTTATTTAAATAACCTGTGTTTGAATAATACATTCCAGTTGATGTATTAAGATGGGAGAGAGTAGTTTAATAACTTGTTTTCATAACGTTTCACAAAATTTATAGGTAGGTACACGTATAGACCTATGGTATGTATATGTCCCAGAGAAATGAAGGATTTCATGATTTGATTTATGCCCTAAGGGAATTATTGATCTCGCAAGATGATAGAATGACGACTCATTGGCATTCCAGGGTTTCCTTTTCCAATAAACAGTCCCATCAACAGATTGATCAAATCACGGATTCCTTAATTTTTCTTGCGACATAATATACCAACGCAACCGAAGCCATTTTTATTATTTCTAACAAACTTCAAAAAAGAAGAGGTTCTCAATTAGATTTTTTAAATGATTGTTACCTCAAAACTTTACCTTATGTACTATTACGTCTCTTGTGCCATAACAATCGATTTAGAAGATTTTTTGATATGTTTCCATATTTTTCTGATGGCGAGGAATTGAAGGAACTTGTAATCAATTCCTTATGAAGCCCATGTCCAAATTTAAACTAACTAAGTAGTTTTAAATATATAATTTTATTTAATAAAAAAAATATGGATACCTATTAATTTTTTTGCTTTTCTTGTAGTATGCAATCACGATGAAAGAGTTCGTGTAAAAAACATTCAACAGCAGATAAATACATTATTTTGGTCTAATCTACCCTTCTCATGGATGTATCAGAATATTTTTTTTTCTATTTTACTCACAGTTCGCCTTTTACTATGATATGGTGTATTGTGCAATATACCATTGTGATTTTAAGAAACAAAGGTAAATTATAGAAAGTCTGAAAATGCCGCAAAATTTTCCAACCAAATTTATATTCAGTGATAATCCTAATCATTAATCAAATAATTATGTCTCGTCTTCTTTCATGTTTCTCGTCGTTCGTGTTTTCGTTGTTTCTTAGTGGTTTTTGTGTTATTCGTGCTTTTCCTACTTCTTAGAGTTTCAGCTATTTTTTCAGCTATTGCATGGGGAAAAACAATACGAAAAGACAAATTAAAGAAAAAAATTAAACGCACCACATAACAGAATAGTTTAAATATTTTTAAAATTCGTCACTTCAATTATTATGCTATCAAATCATTATTGTAGCCGTATTGGGGCGGCTTAGAATACTAACCCCAATCCCACGCCGGAAGGGTGTCGTAAAAGGCGACTAAATCCGGCCTGCTGGTGGTAGGGCCCTCGGAAGGATTATATTAGTAGTATTGATTTTAATTGTTAATTAATACCATTATTACTATTATTATTTCTCCAGGGGTTCGCCTGGATAGCTACCACCCTCGAGCATGAGTCAGCTGCCAAACGACTCGTTGTGTTCCGGCTGGGGGCTTGAGAGCCAGTTCTTTCTTTCTTTTCTTCTTTCTTTCTTGGCCGGCAACGCATCAGTGATGCCTTTGGTGTTGCTGATGTTCATGGGCGGCGATAGCCACTTACCATCAGGTGGATCGTCAGCTCGTTTGCCGGCTATTTCCATTAAAAAAAATTTGTTAAAAGCCAGCGAAAGAAGGTGAGGGAGAAGTTGGTGAAAATATAACCAGAAACTATTCAGTATAACAATGTACAAAACCAATAACCATATTATAATTTTTTTTTTCATCTTGGTTATATTATTATGGTTGATAGCAATACAAATTAGAATCAAATCGTACCTTCAGCGAACTACCAGCTAATGTAAGTCTTTGTTCGAGCATGTCAACACCCCGGTGTAGTTGATCCGATAATGTTACTAAGTAATTGCATCGAACTTGTACGATTTCCTTTATGATGGGGTGTACGCTAAACTATTGTCTGCTTGTAGCTTTTGTTGTCAAAGTAATCGTTTATTCTTAAATGTAATGATGTGTTTTAATGCGGCCAATTCATTCACACGAATTGTTGAATAATCAATATGTTCGAATTCAAATAACCGAGTAGAAATTACTTACCTGATTGGATGCTATGAATATCTAAAGGTAGAATTTACTATTCAAAAGTAAGTAAGTAATTCTTGTTTACCAAACATCTGTCAATGGTGTGAGGTTAGTATTGAATTTATTTACGTACGGCATAAAAATTGACACTAACATAGGTTCAAATAACAGTGTGTCAATTAATTGCAGTTTACTTCATCAATGGCTATTTGAAGCAAAAAAAATACAACAAAGTACATACTTAATATTACTGAAATTTAAGTCAAATTATTTATTAATTAGCTGTTGCCCACAACTAGTTCGCATACAAAAATTATGTCTTACCTTATTTGCGAAGCAAATCGGTTGATGTGTTAAAAATATTCCATACAAATTTTCATCGCGTTTCCCAGGGAAACCTTTTAATTTTCCGGGATAAAAATTATCCTAAAATATAACGCGAAGTATAAGTAACAACTTTACTAATTATCATCGAAATCCGATCAAGGGTTTTCATGTGATGCCCGGACAGACAAACAGACAGACAATAATTCTAAAAAATATTTTTGTGCTCTAACACGTTATTAAAATGCCGCGTAATCAAAATTTAAAAAAAATATTCAATGTACAGAAAATTTGCCCTTTGAGTTTTATTATAGTATAGATTTTATAATACCGTATTGAAAAATGAGCGAAGCTTCCGTCTAAAAGTACAGTAAATAGTGAATTCAGTGATAGTAGGTAGTGTTATGCCAATGAAAAAATTGGAAATATGCTAGGTACGTATAGATACTTCAACTAACAAGCTATGCCTAACAAAAAATTGCTTCTACTATATTGCTTGTAACAAGTCATCGAGAGACGGCATCACGCAAAATTACCGTGACTGTTATAATTTAAGGGTCGGGTTGAGTCATATGCTAAAGTCATGGACACCAGCGGGCCTATTATGAACTTTTATAAAACCATTCATGACGTATGATTGGCTAAAAAGTGTCACGTGACCGCTTTCGTAACACGAATTTGACGTTTATACTGGAACTTGGCTGGAATTAAGAGTCATAATAAACCGCTAGGCCTGTTAAGTACACATTAATGTGTCCCACTCTGTGATTAAAGTTTGACCGTAATTCATAATATGGTCAAATTCACAATGATATTATTCAATATTTAATTTTCATTTATAAATATGTAAACTATTATTATACAAAAATTAGCTTTTTACACCATTTTTCCCTTCGAGTCTAACGACAATCAATCTCAGACTCCTACGTACATCCCTCTAATATAGGTTTTATCTATATTAATATATCAATAGATTACCGGACCTTAAATGTAACACAAACATAAAATTTTAAAACGCCCAAAACGAGCAATACTTGTTTCCGATTTGGATGCTATTTGTAAACGTGAGGAATACGAATACATTTACCGTGACGAGGGAGTTACTATTTTATTTATTAAGTAGTAAGTAGTTTTCCGAAGCGAGCGGGCGTCGCTTCGGAAAACCCAGTAGTATCTACACTCGAAAACACATTTTGATGAAATTCTTTGAATTAGGATATAGTTTTTATTTTCATTCTGCATATTTTATTGTAGATCATGGTCTACCTATGTGCAAAATTTCACGAAAATCTGTTCAGTAATTATTGCGTGAAAGGGTAACAAACTTTAATACACCCTCGATTGAAATTATTTTTAACCGACTTCAAAAAAGGAGGAAGTATTCAATTCGACTGTATTTTTTATGTTTGTTACCTCAGAACTTTCGACTAGGTAAATCGATTTTGATGATGTTTTTTAATCGAAAGCTGGTGTTTGTCATGTGGACCCACTTAAATTAGAGCGAGTTCTCACGAGTAGTTTTTTAAATATCGCTAATTTTTAAGTCAATTATTTAAGTCAATTATTTTTTGTCAAGAATTATTAGTGACACAAATAAAATGTGTAAAAAGTTACCGGAAGCTACCAATAAATTAATATACTCAAATATAGTTTTTTCTCAAATATCTTCAATTAACAGACATTGATATTTTATATATTAAACACTCTTAACCCCTCTTAACTAGAATTCCGTGCCGCGATTGTATTTATCGTTTTATAATTATGTAATACTAGGAAATCACCCTCGCTTCACTTCGGGAAAAACAGTAAAAAAAATATTTTATAGCCTATGTCACCCGTGCATAGTGTAACTTCCCAACAGTGAAAGAATTTTAGTTAGTTTAGGAGCCTATTCAATGCAAGTAAACAATCAAATCTTTTCTCTTGATAATATTACGAGTAGTATAGACGACTAATCCATGAAACAACTATAATATCATTCATAAATATTAGGTACCTACCTATTGAAAAGCTAATTACTTAAAAAGCCAGTTGGCTGGCTATTTTAAAGAACATAAAGAAATAAAAAAGATATAGAATTAGGTATTACGTTTAAAAATAAAAGTTATTCGAATCTAACATCAATGATTGTATGTATACGTATCCAAATTACTTCATAAATAACTAAATTGCTAAACTTATATTACAGTTACGTGGATACAGAGTAGTTAATTATGTCAGAATCTGAACGGTCGACCTTTATGTCAAATGTCGGGCTACGGGGACCTTTAATAAATAACTGTAGTGTTACAATTATGTTATGAACACGTGTGAAAAAGCCGTTATTATCGAAGTATCGAAGGGTTCAGAATCATAATAATTTTGGATTACTATAACTACTAAGAAATATGTTTCTCAGGAATGAAGTCTCCTCGGAACATAATGAATCGGTTTAATTTATGTACGATTCGAAGCGAATCGCTTTCTTCAGAAACTAACATTGTACATTGTTTGTGTGTATTGTAACTAACAATAGTATCAAATAATTCAAAAACATATATTCGAATCCTTTGAATTTATACATATAAGGAGAAACTTGAATCAGTACACAATTTCGTTAAATCGCGATAGATATAAATATTTTTTGATCAATAATGTTTTGAAAATAAGTAATTCTATTAAAAATCTCTTAAATTCATTATAAAATTTAATATTGTAATCATTGTTTACAGTTCGTGCTTTTTTCATTCCTTTTTTGAATAAGAATTATGCGTTGCCAGCCGTTAAAGAACCAGTGGGTCCTCTCTATTTTCTGGCTCTCCGACACTTCAACCAAAACATTCATGCTCATTTGATTGAGATCCTGATGAGCCAGGCTACTTCACAAGATTTTATGGCCATATTAGTTTGTCTGATTAAAAGTATGATTAGTTGACCTTTGATTAATCAATAAGGCACTTTTCAGTTTCAATAATCCATACCTACTGGAGAATAGTGGTGGAATTGGCTACTGCATCACATGGGTTGAAAAAATATTTCTTTTTACTCAACTGTCAGGAAGGGTTATATTTTAATCGCGCGTATCTTGTATGCAAGATACGCGCGATTAAAACATAAGAAACTTGAAATGGAAATGGGCGGGTCATGTGTGCCGGATGACAAATGATAGATTTTTTTTTTTTTTCTTTTTTTTCATTTATTTGGATCAACAAACGGTTAACAATAGTCTCTTAATTATAAAAGTGACACAAAAGTACTTATATTGCTACCAACACCGTTGACCACCGATTATTTAAAAGTTGAGTAGTGGAATAGTTACATCTAGTATTTATAAGGAACAAGTTGATTTATTATTATATAATATCTAGAATAGTGAGCCAAAAATAGTATTTCAGATCTTACATTTCAGTCATTTTAACCTATTAAGAGTGTTATAATCTCTTTTTTAAATTTATTACTGTTATTTATACCAAAAATATCAATGTTATTAAACTTAGTATTATAAGATTTCAAGAGCATATTCATCGGAGATCTCTTACCCATATTGGTTCGACATCTAGGTACGTAGAAAGTTCGTTTGACACGGCATGTCCTGACATTAGCCGATACAGGTACCGTGTAATATATCATATTAACTAATTCCATACAATCATAGCGATTATGACAAATATCATACAGCAACATGGCTTGTAATTGGTGACGTCTACATTCCAAACTTAACAAGTTATATTTAGTTAACAACTGATTATAATCTAATTTATTATAGTTACAACGATAATGCATACTGCGCAAAAATTTCTTTTGAATGGATTCAATTTTGGTTAAATATTTAGCATAATACGGACTCCAAATAGCAACAGCATATTCAAGTTGAGGTCTAATTAGAGATTTGTATAAGTACAAGTATGTGAGGGGGTTTCGAAAATCGCATCCCACTCGCATAACAAAACCATACATTCTATAAGCTCTGTTAATGATATGTTGAATATGTGCATTTAATAAAAGTTTACTATCTAAAATCAGGCCTAAATCTTTGATTTCATTCACTCTTTCCAAATTGGTCCCACATAATTTATAAGTATAATTACTCGGGTTATTCTTTCGTGTAAATACAATATGTTTACATTTATTAACACTTAATTCTAGTTTATTTTCTTTGCAATAAATGGAGAAAGTATCTAAATCCTTTTGAAAATTTATATGGTCACGGTAATTTTGAATATTGTGATATATTTTCAGATCATCTGCGTATAAAATATAATTGCAAAATTTAAAGCATTTCTTTACATCATTAATATATATAACAAAAAGAAGAGGCCCTAATATTGACCCTTGAGGTACTCCAGAGCTTATACAAACACTATCTGACTCAAAACCTCTAATAACTACTTTTTGAGTGCGATTTGTTACGTATGATTTAAACCATCTCCAAAGATTCCCTCTAATTCCATTATAAGCAATTTTTTCTAAGAGCCGCTTATGATCTACACGATCGAAAGCTTTTTTGAAATCAGTATATATACAATCGGTTTGAATATTGTTGTCCATATTATGAAATAAGTAACTAGTGTATGTGAGTAAATTAGAAACAGTGGAACGCGCTTTAACAAAGCCATGCTGCTCTGGAATTATTATTTTATGTAAGCAAGGATATATGGCATCATGTATTGTTCTTTCAAAGATTTTAGCTAACGTGGGTAAAATAGAAATTGGCCTATAATTTTCAACATCTTTTTTACTTCCCCCCTTGTGGACAGGTACAATTCTTGCAGTTTTCCATATATTGGGGCAGTGTCCCTCTTTTAAGCTTTTACTAAATAAATATTGAATTGGCGTGCATATTGTTTTAGCAACAGATTTAAGAAAGAATGGAGAAATATTATCCATACCTGATCCTTTAGTAGCATCTAAACTTAACAAGATTTTACAAATTTTCTCCTCCGAGATGTGTATGTCACTAATATTTATATACGAATCACTATCCATAGGTAAATCCAAATTAATTTCATCCAATTCATCTACCATGGAGGAAGGTTCAAAAACAGAGAAGAAGAAATCAGAGAACAAAGAACACACATCCGTAAAATTATTAGCAATTTTGTCCTTAAATTTGATATCGGATGGAATTTCACTTCTATCTTTACAGTTAGATACGTATGTCCAAAAATATTTAACGTTTTTCTTTATGCTTTTTTCAACAGTTAACATATATTCTTTGTAGCACAGCTTTGACTCTGTCTTTAAACGCTCTCTATACATAGAAAATATTGAGTAGTCAGATTCATTTTTATATTTTTTCCATTTGACCCAAGCACTATTTTTGTTTTTAAAAATATGTATCAGAGATGAATTAAACCAAATGGGAAAATCATTATTTTTAATTTTACATAATGGTACAAAATTACGAATAATGCCATAGATCCTCTCATAAAACAACTCCACAGCAGCTTCGGTTGTAATATTCTCATTTTTTAACTCGTCCCAGTTAGTATTTAATATAGCTTCATTAATCAAAGAGTAATTTGCTTTCTGATAACAATAGTTTGTGTAATTGTTGAGTTGACGTTTCTTTTGTTCAGTGAATGGTATTAATATGTAAAAAGGAGGATGGTGCTTGTCTGTAGAAACTAATGGTATTGGGACAAGTGAAGCTGTCACATCATGTACATTTGTTATACATAAATCTAAAATTACATTATTATCGTTATAATTTGAGTTTATTTGTGTACAATTATAATATGAAATAAAATTTAACAAACAGTTTCCAGAAGTTGCAATATCTGATGAAGAAGTAGTTTTTACTGATTCATCCCGCCAATCAATTGCTGGAAGGTTGTAATCACCCACAAAATAATAATAACTTGAATGATATTGCTTAAGAATTTCTGTTAAATAGTCCACAAAGGCTACATAAACATCACTTCCCTGATTGGGTGGAATATATACTGCATTAATAATATGACTCCTAGAAGAAGACTTAACCTCAATCGTGACGTGGTCAACAAGTGGAGAGGGCGCAAGCACCGTGCACGGCGGCGGCACGCAGGTGGCGGCCAGCTGGCGCCGCACCGCCACCAGCACACCGCCCCCGTCACGCCGGCCGCACGCCTCTCGGTCCCTGTCACATCTATAAACACTATATCTTGAATCTATGAATTGACTATCAAAAATATCTGCATGTAACCACGTCTCAGTAAGGATAATAATATCATATGCATGAAGAAGGATATTCATATATATTGTATGGAGCTTGGTCCGCAATCCTCTACAGTTCTGGTAGTAAATAGACAATCTATCCATAATGTAACTCATCAAATCTACATATACATATTACCAAATTATTAGTATAATACAACACATGTTTTGCGCATGTTTTATTTGTCTGTATATAGACGTCACCAGTGTTTTGCTTACAGTAGTTTGATATATCCAGCAGTCTAAATATTATATCTTTAAATCCACTAAAATACACGGTAGATACCATTGATATTGCATGGATATAGCATATGTAAAGTAGATTACTTCTTGAATATTTGTAATTTTTAGCAAAGAAAAATATACACCACGTTACAATCTCAAAGTAAATATGCTTGAAACGGTTATGGCTTATTCCAATATACATATCCCCATTAAGTAACCTTAAGTAAGTAACCATTATAAGCAAGATTAAAGTATTTAATATTAACACAATATTGAGGTAAACATTATATCTAGCAAATATCATTATATTACTAACAACTGAAGCATGAGCATAATACTGCAGAGTATCAAATCGATTATACCTAATAACAATTATGTTCATTATTGCTCTTATAAATACATAGAATGAGCCATGCCTGGCATTATCAAGTAATATATGACAAATACATTTTTTAACTAAAGTTTTAACTTGTTTAAAGAAATAACATAAATATAGATGTATATTACAAAGTAGCAATAGTGACATGATATTATTAGTGACACCATATTCTGTTTTATACAGAAATTTTAACAAATAAATGCTAGTTAATAATATATAATCTTTAACATAATCATAACACACTATAAAGAGCACAAACAATGACATGTTATCCTGTGCTATCAATGTAGTTTTGAACAAAACTTGTAATACTGTAATGTTAATTGACTTCAGGCTATTTTTAACCCAAACATACCCCACATAATACCAGTCGTAGTAGCAGTACCAGTACCAGGCAGCATCTGGGCTACCCATGATAATTATTACACATATTACATAATAATAATATCTTAATATTGAACCGGTATTATTGAGAGTTATGGCACATGTAAAGTATGTTAAGTATGTTAAAAGTGAGTCAAATTCTAGGTTTAAACACAAATAGCTATTTCTCACCTTAGATATATAATACAAACATCATTTAATTTTTACCATCTCGTCTGCAGAACGTACAATGAAGGCCGGTGAATTGTCATTCTTGCGCACCAGCACAATACCATGCTTGACCCAGCAATACTTATAGTCGTGAGCCTTGGCCTTAGCTCGACACTCCCGAAATAATATCTTATTTTTCAAGGTCAGGTGTTCATTGACATAGACGTGATGCGGTGGGCCAGAGATAGATAATTGTTCTGTCGTAATGCCTTTGCGTAGTCGAAAAGAGGCAATGAAGTTATCACGTAGAATTCTTGAGACAAAAGTGACAATAATATTTTTCGGTCGACTATCCTTCTGGCTTGCATGTGGTACTCGGTGAGCAGCAATGATATCATTAGTCTGTAACTTAACATTTATCAATGTACCCAGTGTTATGACCATATTCAAGGGATTCTCACCTCTTCTCTCGGGTAAATTGACAATCTCCAAATTATTTAGCCTAGCAAATTGTTCCATGGCTGCCAATTTGTGTTCAAGTGCCACTACGCGTCCAGACGGTTCCACGTTATTTAAATTATTAATTTTCTCCTCAATTTTGTCAATACGGGAATCCATGAGATTTTGACGTTGTTCCGCAGCATTCTGGCGTTCTTCAGCAGATTTCAACGCTAAATCCATCGCCGACAGTCTACCATTAACTTCTATCAAGGTGTTTTTTACGGTGGTGTTATCCTCGGCTATTTTTGCTATTGCCTCCGTGATGTTCTTTAGATACTCAGACATGTTAGTCATTTCATCCGCCATCACTGACTTAACTGTCTTGCTTAGAAGTTCTTGCAATCCTTCATTACCGTATTCCAACAGCCAAGTGCCAATATCTGGTTCTCGTTGCCTAATTTGCCTACGCTTTCTCGTAGCAACGTGATCAAATTGTTTTTCACCATCGGCATCAGATAAAGTATTAAGATCTGGATTTGAGCGCGATTGCCCCGGTGGCGTGCTTTGTAACGACATGGTTATTTTACGTCTCACTTATTATAATTTGTAATGAAGCCGTCAGAACAGCGTAACCGATATTCAGGTAAAACAGTACGTACACTATTGTTCACTATGTTTTAAAGTTAGGCTTATGCAACGAGTGCGACACGATGAGCGATTGTATCCTCCAACCCGTTTTAGCGAGGGGGGGGCCGTTTCGTTCACCTCAGTTACAACCCGAAGATGCGGTGTCAAAAAGAGAAGGAACTATTTAACACTATTTTCTTGCTCTGTCAGCCTAGTTCAACAGTTCACTATAAAATAACACTTGTTTATACTTTAATAAAGTTGAGATTTCTTTAGAACTATTATTAAATTTTTGCAAATAGAATTAATGCACTTCCACTCTCAACGAGTACTCAACGACGAATGTGAATAGATGGACAAAGAGAATAACAGAATGGATACCTAGAGATGGGCAAAGAAGTAGAGGAAGACCAAGGAAAAGGTGGGAGGACGTGTTTAAAGAAAGATGTGGACCAAACTGGATAAGACTGGCTAGAGATAGAGACACCTGGAGGAAAATGGGGGAGGCCTACGCCGCGGAGGCGACTTCCACAATTGAATAAATAAAAAATAAATAAACTAATTAATATAAACTAAATAGTAAATAATTAAATCAATAAATAGACAATTAAATTAATAAATAGAATAATAAAATTAATAAGTATTTAGAACAAAAAAATGTTGTATATTATATATATATTGATTATTATTTAAATGCATTTATGTAAGACGAAATTAACTATAATAATACTGTAATTTGTAAATGAATTGTCAAAAATTGTGGTAGAATAAAGGCTATTTTTATTTTATTTATCTTGTATGCATTTAATATTTTTTATTACCTCGTATCTTCCAAACCACTGAACGGATTTATATAATTAAGATATCGTTAGATTTGTCTTGATAACCCAAGTGTTTGTTGATAAGTGAAATAAAAAACAAATATGGTGGCTATGAGATGCAATTGTTTGAAGTATCAAAAAATAAGAATAAATCGAATAACGCAACATGGGTATTACCTAAATTAAAGACCTCACCATAAGGATTTCAAAAAGGTATACCATACCATGATAGCTTTTTTGATAGCATGCGGGATTTTTTAATTTATTAGTAGTACTAAATTTAATGTTATACTAGTTCTTCCTCTTTCTTGGCCGGCAACGCATCAGTAATGCCATCGTATCGCTGTTGTCCAATGTCCATGGGCGACAATAGCCACTTACCATCAGGTAGATCATCAGCTAGTTTGTCGACTATTTGCAAATTACATTTTATAATAGGTTTAATTATATTTTTTTTACACAAATAAGTTAATGCTTGACCACAATCCCACCTGATGGTAAGTGGAGATGCGGTCCAAGGTGGTGAGCACATTAACTTAGTAAAAGCCTATTCACTATTAATATTGTAATAAAATTGTAACGTACTGTCATGTTCATCATGTTCACATTAGTCAGATTACTAATTAGGGACAAGATCGCTTAATTTTACTAGTCTTTTGCAAAATTTCCTTTGATTAATATTTTAAGAATTCCTCATCGTGATTTGTGGCTATTCTAAAATAATGAGAGCTTATTCGGCGTCTAATTAGCGCGCTTCATCAGCATTTGCTAAGCTTTCATTAGCGAAAACTGTTTGTTATTTACCGAAAGATTATCATAAACGTTGATCTATTCATCTTAGATTTATTAATATTAGTGAATATAATAACGAAAGTAGGTTTCTGAGTTCTTTATTTATTTATTTATTTATTTAAATTTATGTACACGAGTAAACTTAAATTAAAACGTCATTTAAATCTATACATAGGCACTGCTTAAAATTAAATTTATTTATCTTTTCGGCTTTTAAATTAATTTATCCACAAATATGGTATAATATGTTATTCATCCTACTATCCTACTTCCTATATTCCTCCTTCCTAATATTAAAAATATGAAAGTTAAGAGTTTTGTGAAAATGTATGTATGTTTGTAATTCTTTCACGCAACAACTGAACGAATTTTCATGAAATTTAGCACACAGATAGTCCATGATCTGCAATAAGATATAAGGTACTTATTATCCAGAAAACGCGGGCGAAGTTGCGAATTAAAGCTTAAAGTTATGTTTACCAAAAACAATTAGAAGCTGCGCTGCGATAACTATATTTTTAAATTTTAGACCAATCATCTCTCATTAATTTACGTTAATCATAGATTAAAAATATTAATTTTAAATTATCTTAAGTTAACTTAACAAACTCAAAAAAATAGTCAAATAGTGATCAATCATTATCGACCAAAACTATAAAAACAAATTACTTACCCATAAGCTGCTTCATAAGTCATCCATTATTCAACAACCGTCCCATCAGCAACAATCCGAACATCAAATTACACCACAATGGTTAAAAATCACAAAAACACACACTAGTTTCATGCGTATCACACAACACTTGCGGGAAACTACGAAAAAGTTTCGTGCGTAAGCCCAAAAGCTCGCTCAACGTGCGCTACCGTTAAAAGACCGAGGGGGAATGAGTCGCGAACTCTGAAGCTCGCTCGAATGAGTCAAAGCGACAACCGCTCTCCTGTTGAAGCCTGCTTGCACGCCCCATTTACTCCGCTATCAATTTACTAATAAAGCATGGAAATGAAATCAAGCGAGCTTATTTTCTGGTCCGATGTTTGGACACACGATTTGTGATAAGTGCGCTCTTTGTGGAATCTTATTTGAAGTCCGCCTATTACGAAGCTTAGACGGAATTACTTAACTGATTTATGATTGCTCAACAATTAAAAATAAATCGTACTAAAATTATATTATAAATGTGAAGGTTTGTGAGGGTGTGGATGTTTTTTACTCTTTCACGCAAAACTACTGAACAGATTTTGATGAAATTTAGTACACAGGTAGACCAAGATATAGAGTACTTATCATCCCGGAAAACAAGGGCAAAGCCACAAGTAAAACGCTAATAATAAAAAAGCACTCCGGGAGTGCCCACAGTATTGAAAAGTTGAACTCTTTTATATAAGTAAATAGTAGACAAGCGAAAATACGGGCCATCTGATGATAAGTGGTCACTGAAACCAAACCAAACCGCCTAAACCAAATATTGGTTCGTCCCTCGCAGGCATTCATTCACAATCAACCTTTTGCTCGGAATAGCTATAAACTAGGCTACAAACTGGGCCATAAGTTATAATAAAATAATAATCCATTTATGAACATGACCCATTTCCACAAACAAGGATTGTCCACGAAACATAATAAACTCAAATAATCATAAAATGAATAATACTTTCAAAATTATACAATACATACCTACATTTCGTCGAATTTCAGTAACAATATCAAAATTACATATCATCTGCGACAATAAGTCTGAATCCGTATAAATCACGAGAACAAATAAAATGAAATTGAAATCAAGAGAGCTTTCACATTGAATTTCGGAAATAAAAACTTATCAATAGTCGATTGGCATCAACTGCCAATATTTGCGTATATTCCGACTTTTTAAGTGGGTTCAAATAAATAGAACATACTTATTTGAACTTTACAAGTGGATATATCTAGTTCATGAATTGAAATAGCTGCCGCCATTTTTAGGGTTTCATACCCAAAGGGTGTAAATGGGACTCTATTCATATTCATATTTCTCCGCTGCCTGTCTGTTTGTCTATTTGTCTGTCCGTCTGTCCGTACGTTCGTCTATTTTTCAGTTCATCTTTTTGATATACGATTTAATATACGATAATACGATGGAACATCTTCACAAGATTTTTTTGAAAAGGTAATTTTGATTTATTTTGTCCGAATACAAAGCATTAGAATCTCAAATAAAACATGGATTTAGGCACAAACGTTCTTTTTAATGAACTACTATAATAATTCTACTTGTCCGTTGAAGTTGCACTTCTTATATGTATCCCAGCACACATTTCAATTTTTGAAGTGAAACTTCTTTAGAATCGTTGTGATTTCAAACCGGATGCAACGGAAAAAACGATAGGTAAGAGACACAAATACAAAAATGTGTAGGATGAAGCCAGGAAAGAATGAGACAGAAATATACATACTATAAGCATGCATATAATGTAACTGCTAATTTCGTCGTTGAATCTAACTTCTCCGTAGCTCAATGGTCAGGACGTAGATACACAATGCCTGATGCGCAGGTTCGCGTCTGTCAGTATTTCTTTTTTTTAGTTTTATTTTTATACTGTTTTTAAATACTTTCAAATGCTCTTTTAAATATTTTCAAAGAATTTATCAACACAAAATAAGAATTTCATTTTCGTTGTCAAGCTTGCTTATTTAATATCTGTCGATCGACCGACCGATTGTTGTTTCTTAGTTAGTCGCTAGATGGCGCGCTACAGTAATTTTGTGTAAGACGGCTGCTAGATGGCACTTAATAATTTACGTGTTGTTGTCGAGGGGTTTTTTATATCTTGTTTAGTTTCACTTCTATCGTGTGTGAATCGCACACACACCTTTTTTTTCAATTTTTTTTTTACTTTATTATAGCTACTCCGACATGACATAGTCGATTGTAATTCGACAACATAATTAACGTAATAAATTTGATTAATTTCCCACTTCTGAACGACTCGATTAATTGAATTGATATTACTCGTATTTGTTATATAATATTTTGTCGATAATGGTTCAATTTAGTATTCATATACACATATCTATATACATATATCTGGATGGCAAACTTCAAAGAGTTACCTGTAGATGAATCACGCAACATTGGCCAAAAAATAGGGAGGATAAAAATATTTATTTAACGTATATTTTTTAACGCAAATGGGTTTTCGTTTTTTTAAGCAACTTTTATATAATAGATGTAGGGTATGATTGTGAAAGCATTTATTTCTTTTTTAATTATACTTACACTAGATAAATAATACCTATATCCTATTCCCTCTATAGATATGTATTAAGCTACCGATAGCTACTCGCTAAGGCGTGAACAAAAAATCGAGTAATCTCGTTTCCGGATTGATGTTTGGACAAACGATTTGAGCCAGATATATACAGTGGTACTACATAATATATAGAAACCAACTTATTTTTGTTTAATAAACAATTGCGTTCTTCATGCATTTTTTATTTATTTATTGTTTAGTAACCATTTTCGTTTTAATGTACAATATTATGCCTTAGTATCAACACATGTCATGAAAAGCGCTCAGATGGGCATCTATGAACAACATTGATTTATCTTTTTAACTTGTAAACCGACTAAAATTTATTAACAATAACAATTAAATTTAAACATATCAGTTAACAAGCATCCAAATAGGTTAAGCCGTTTCAAAGCCGAGTTCAAACACGAGACAAACCGGCAAAATTCTACAAATAAAATTGTTATCCGATCCGTTGCGTTAATACCACATTAATAGGCTTTTCTGGAATATCTTTCATGTACATATATCGAAGGATCGATCGTTTCTATTAGGTACAGTATATTATAATACAATACAACACAAAATACAATACAAAAATCTTTATTTCATCTCATCCACAAATTACATTTAGGTGACATATTAAATGAATAAAAGGAAAAGATATATAAATGCTAAGTAATTTGTGTGTATTTATATAAATATACCTGCCTACTATATTATAAGTATTACTATACTAACTATATAACATAGCAGTAGATGGCAAATGGAAACAATGTCTATTTATTAACATATTGGATGTTTCTGGGAAACTACGAGGAATATTGATTTTTGGTAATTTCGGTGATGTCGAGTTACTTGTTCAATTACTGCTATTTAATTTATGTGCATAATGAGTGGAGAGACTAACAATTGAGTATATTTTATCGTTTGAATAACGGCGACTGTAGCACAGTTGGTAGTTTTACCAACATTACTGTTGAAAGAGTAGGTAGTATTAATAGATAAATAATTATGTATTATTTGGAGTACAAGTAAAAGAAAGAAAGAAAGAAAGAAAGAAATACTTTATTCCAAGTTACAAGCAGATGTGGGTATATAAAAAAAAACTAAAACAATAAGATTATAATTAAGCTGCTGTAAGCACTATGGAAAAGGATCGCACTCAGTAATTGCTGTGGAGAACCACAGCACTGATATTCTGTGCGAACCAGTTTTGGAGTGCAGTTCGTGCCACTATATTATATTAAACTTAAATTGTATACAGTAGTACCTAATATAATATGGCTAAAATCACAATACATAATAATAATATATATACATAATATTAATAAAAATATAGTAATAATAATATATATATATAGTAGTAATAATATATATATATAGTAGTAATAATAAATATAGTAATTAATAAAAATACAATAAAATAATAAAATAATCAGCAGTTAATGTTAAATTTAAAAAAAAAATCTAAAAAATCTAAGTGCCACCACCTGTGCTGGCGTTTGTGTGTGTGTGTGTGTGTGTGTGTGTGTGTGTGTGTGTGTGTGTGTGTGTGTGTGTGTGTGTGTGCGTGTGTGTTTCGGTATGTGTGAGTGTTACGTGTGTGTGTGCGTGTGTGTGTTTGAGCGTATGTTTCTGTGTGTGCGTGTGTGTTTTTTCATTACAATTGTATATTTAATAAGTATGCCTTGTACTTAATTTTAAAATTATAGGTATTTTGTAATGAACGTAAAGTAGGAGTAGAAACTAGATTGGGATATTTATAAGACCTAGGTAAGAAATAAAATAAGTGTGTAAGCGTTTTATATTCAAGATTTTAACCGCGTTGTTCTCGTAAGAGTATAATAGAATCAAGAATGTGCGAGGGCGGCGTGCATACTGAGCGTTCGTAGTTAGAGTATTATAGTTTTTTCGCGGTTTCCAGTATTTGTAAAGCGCGTTGTTCACTTTTGATCCAGATAACTTAGTGTTAATGAACAAATTTAACAGTACAAATATGGAAGCGGCTTTTACCTAACTGCAAGGAAAGGTAAGTTTTTCGCGCGTATCTCGGTGAATTATGTACTACCTACACATTGAAGTATTATTACTAGCTTAAAGAACCGACACCGCGAACAACACTGTATGTCCCAATGCATTGGTGCCACGTGGCTTCAATCTTCAATGGATTCGTTCGATTTTGAAAGGAGAACGGGGGCTCAATTTTGAAAATCGAACCTCCCGGCGGAACACACATTTTGTTCGAGATGTTCTATGACATTATACTTCAATGTACCTACATGATTATTTTATAGACAGTAACTCTATAATAATAAAGTTCTACAGGGGTTGTAAACCAGAACTCCGCATTACAAGGCATCGTTCGCTTGCATGTACTTACCTTAAGGAGATGCGTGGTAATAAATTAACCGAAGGAAAGCTACTTAGTTAAAACAACGTCGTTGAGGCGAAAGTGTGTTGCTGGTTTCGTATACATATCGAGGGTATAGTGCTGAAACCCAATAAGTACGAAATTGTGACTTCCGAGATATTCAATATTTAAGTTTTAAGGTCAAAAATACCTATGTTATTAAAATAATATCGTTATAGTGAGTATTTGTGGTAAAAGTGTATACATTTAATTAGTGTAAAACAGTATTTTTAAGTTTCTGATTTGATCCATTTTATCATAAAAAGAAAATAACTTACAAAGGGTACCGACTTATTGGGTTTTAGATCTAGAGAAATTAAACAATTATGTACTTTATTGAAGTAAAGGTAAAGGTAAAAGTTAAGGTTTATTATACGAATTACAAAAAAAAACAAGTTAAATCATTCTTCGTCACTTTCAAAGGCTGTTGGTTTGGTGTACGCCTGTAGTTCTTCAGAAGGGTTTTATCGCCCTTATTGAAGAACAGCGTCACCACACTTCTGCCCCACGCTTCCGGGGTAGTTCCAGTATTAATGACGGAATCGAACAGTTTTTGGAGCGCCACTAGAAGGGGTTTCCCTCCAGCTCTTAGAAGCTCGGTTGTGATTCCGTCATCTCCCGGTGCCTTGTTGTTTTTAAGCTGTTTGAGAGCCTCTCTAATCTCATACGTCCGGGATATCCTCTGTGTAGTGTCGGGTCTGTTTAGCTCGCTTGTCACTCTCGTCGCGAGGAGGTGGAGCTTGAGAGGAGGTATACAACCGTCCGTAGTATCTCTCAGTTTCTCTCAGAACTTCGGATTTCGACGAAACCATGGTGCCGGACCCGGTCTTCAACCTCGTAAGCTGACTTTGCCCAATAGACAGATACCTGGCGAACACTTTTGAACCCCGTATTCCCTCATAGAGGTTGGAGACTGCACACATAGTTCTCGTCGATCCCTCATAAGACCGAGAGTTTGTTCTGAGAGAACCTGAGATCTACCACTAGGGTGGGTCTTGAAATACTTCGACCCTACCTCGTGGACAGTTGTTACCATCCTGGTGTTATACTCGTCTACTCGTCCACTGACGTGCACGATTCTAGGCACGCAAAACGGTTTTGCAGCTCAAGTTGAAAGTTTTCGGATCCCTGGATTTGGATAGGTGTTGGGCGAAGCGTAGACTTCATCAGGCGTGACCGTTCCAGCTTCAGGTCGATATTTAAAGTGCCTCTTACAAATCGGTGATCGCTTCCGGTTTTAAACCTGCTGATCACAGAGACATCATTAAATATATGCCGTTTGTCTGCCAGAATGAAGTCTATCTCGCTTTTCGTGGAACCATCAGGACTTATCCAAGTCCACTTGCGTTGCGGCTTCTTTCTGAAGAAGGAGTTCATCATGAAGAGACCTTCCTTCTCCAAGAAGTTAGCCAGCAAGTGTCCTCGGTGGTTCCGTCGTCCAATTCCGTAGGGACCCACTTTCATCTCGGCGCCGCTTTGCGTGCCCAGTCTCGCGTTGAAGTCCCCCATTACAACATTGAAATGAGCTTTAGAGGTATGTATGGCTCTGCTTATGTCCTCATACATAACCTCAACCTCATCGTCAGGATGTGTCGAAGTCGGCGCATATACCTGTACAACCTTCAACGAATACCGTTTGGATATTCTGAGTGTAAGGTACGCTACCCTGGACGACACGCTCCCAACTTGCACAATGTTGTTGACGAGGGACTTGTGAACGAGAAACCCGACACCACCTTGGGACTGATGTTCGCCTTCCCGGTGATAGAACAAGTTTCCGGATTTGAGTATTATCGTGTCCTCCCCTTGTCTTCGAACTTCAGATAAACCCACAATACTCCAGTTTAACTTGTCTATCTCTTCTTCCAGCTCGTTTACCTTGTCGTCGGTCCTCAGTGTCTTGGTGTTGTATGTTGCCAGGTGCAGAAGTCGTTTTTTAGATTGGTAGCCCGATCTCTGCCGGCGATTCTTAGCACCCCCTGCCCCGCCGTTACCATAGCCGCTACCGTAACTAGGAATAGCGGGGCTGCCGGGGACTGGGGGCCGAGGCTTAGTTGTGGCTATCATTGGGGGGGTTGTAGCCAGTAGTCACCACGCTTGGTCAGTGCGTGTTGGTGACCGCAGTAGATGTTTTTAGTCCGCAGGGAGACGCTGCTGCCCGTCTCCTGGAGTATCCTATTAGTCGCCTTTTACGACATCCCAGGAAGAAGTAGGAGTGGTGCTATTCTACAAAGTGGACCCGGAACCACATGGAGAAGTGTATTAAATATATAAATTAATAAGTTTAAAAAACACAAAATATCGAACACTTAGAGTACCTAGCTAAAGTATTATGATCATTGACAGGTACCATGAGTATCGTGTAAATTACTAGCTGGATCTAGATTCTTCAAATCAGCGGCTTATTGCAAGCTAGTTGCACCAATTTTCTTCCGCGATCACCCATCGTAGCAAATACAAACAATTAGCATTAGAAGAATTTTGAAAACAATACTCGCGGACGGCGCCTCCGCAAATGAGATGTGTGCGCGAATGCGTTCGCGTCGCATACTGTCAACAGTAGCGCATAAAGTTGATAGTTCAAATTGATTTATTGGGTTCTTCTCCAAACAAAGTTTGAAGAAATTTAGTTCACGAAGTGAGCGAATACCATATAACTAAACATAACTTGTTACTTTTGAAATATAATCGAACAATAAAACCCGACAAAAACATTTGTTTTGGTTTAGCTTTTGGTTCTGTTTGTCTTCTTATATACGTATGTAAAGCTAAAACCCGATAAATACAAATAGTGGTAACTGCCTTTAAGCCATTGGGTAATTTTCGTTGAAATCATTGAACACATAATACCAATAAATAGCTTTATTTGGAATAGGCGAAAAATAAAAATATTATATTTCAAGTTAACACATTTTATAAGGTTCTAGTATTTAAGTTTTGAGTAAACGTGGTAACTTTATTGGGTTATTACCTCAAGTAATTTCTTTTCTACTGCAAATTCCACGTAATTGATTATACCACTGGAAAGAGCGTCAAAAATGCATTAATATCTACTAATAAAACGATTTTTAATTTTTCGGCACTTATTGGGTTTTAACACTATACCCTCGATATGTATACGAAGTACTGTTAAGTAATCTAGTTAGGTTGGGTCGAATTGTTAAGCTAGGTAAATAAAAAAAAACATTATTTTATTCTGTAGATTTGATGAAACAAAATCCTGAAGCCTGTAGGTATAGGTAATCACGGTGTGACAGCCCAGTTGCATAGATCGTCACGGCTAAACTAAGTTGACTGAGAAACTCTGTACAGGACATTAGACATTAACAATAGTTAATTATTCATTAATGCTCCAAATTAATGTTATTCATTTATTTTCAGTGCAAACTGTATTTTTTTTTGTTATCTGTGTATTATGTTTGTTTCCCTAATAAAGTAAAATAAAAATCTTGAGCTCAAGCCTGCACATGGTGAATCTTTTTTTTATTGCTGCGAAATGAATAATGCATCTGGCCAAAATATGGATTGTATCTTATTTCCAACCATCCTACTAATAATATTTGTGAGGATGTGTGATACTCTTTCATGCAAAAACTACTGAACAGGTTTTGATGAAAGGAGAATGCCCATAGCCAGTACTCTCAAAAAAATGATTGTGTCACAATGACTTTTGGACAAAAAATTAAATTAAAATACTTCAAGCATATACCCTATTTCCTAAAAAAATCCTCTTTGGGAATAATTTTCTGAAATTAATAAGTAACTTAACTTCCGTTTTACAAAAGAAAACCATTCATTTATGTTTGGATAAGGGCCAATCAGAAATATTTTAAGATCCTTCGGGCCAATAGGTTGCATTGATTCCATTATGATTACATGACAAACTAGATGACGTAAGGGGACTGTCAAATGAATTAGAAAATTATTATAATCAGCCAGGAATAATAGTGTTCTGTGATTATAATACATTACAAACTACATGGTGTTTGGGGACTGTCAAATAAATTTGAAACTTAAAAGATCGACATTATATATGCAATCGACTTTAATACGGCAGCATAGAGTCCACATTACTGTGAGTTTACTATAACCTAAATTCAAAGTAATTTTGTTGAAAATCTCGTATTTCCTACTATTAACATTGACTAAAGTTAGTATGTGTAATTTATTAAGATAACATAATCAAATAAAGGTATTTTTATCAGGACATAAAAATGTTAAAGTCAGTACATTTCTCCATACTAAATGGGCATTCTCCTTTAGCTTACAGTCTAAAATAAGATATAAGGTAGTTATTGTTCCGGAAAACGTGGGAAAAGCCACTTGCAGAGCGCTAGTTGTTGAATAAGGTTGAATTCTGTATTTTGTAAATATAACTTTAAGACCAAACACGAACAGAGTTAAACTCGAATACGGTTTAATACGTCTGCAAACGCAACGCCATACCGAACACTTAAATCTCAATAATCCACTTAAAGTTAGTTGCGAACTTGACTCAGCATTAGGAACTAATTTATTACAACCACAAATCCAGCGTAAAAGTGTCTTACTTTAAGTCAAACTTCAAGAAAAATTCGTGTGATGTCTCTTTAATTGTCTTCCATTTCTTGTTGCTTATTTAGTTTTTGGAACGAAGTTCCTTATCGCGCGTTGTGAAAGGGGGCTAGAAGGAAAATTACGACACTTTTTGATTCTTACGAATGACGACACTTTTTTTGAAGTGATTCAGAGAGTTTTACAGAGATGGCGCTGTACAACAAAACAATACTTAAATCGAAAGGAACTTCGTTCCATCCGGGTGTCCCTTGACACCTCTCATGTTTTTTTATAGAACAATTCGAAAAATGAGCAGACCGTCCCTAAAATGAGAGCCATCGCTGAGTTAGATTTAACGTTACCGACTGAAAAGGAAACCAGTCGTATTCACTGGCTCTCCGACTCCTCTTCCCTCCTCCTCCTCCCTCGACTTTCGAAAAGTGTTTGTAACAAACCTAGTTCGAATAAAACTTATTTCATTTCATTTCATTTCCTCAACTGAAACGCTTTAAAATAACATTTCATCGTCGATTTTAAGGAACACAAAAGTAAAATATCCTATATAAACTAGGTAAAATATACTGTATAAACTCTAAAATTTATTTTGACTAAAGTTGAATAGTTGCTGATTGTTGCCGAAGGGTTTCAACGGGCACAGTACTAGTTGTAGATAGAAGGATATCGATGTTATGTCAATTGAACAAAGATCACGATGTCCACTAATTTATAGTACAATCCATACGTACAATCCATTAAAGAACCACCTTTTAGCCCACAGTTTAGTGCGGGTCAATCCTTGTACCCTTTGTCTAACGCTTGGTTCTAATTTTTTTTTTGTTTCCCCTCACGGGAGGGAGGCAGTGAATGCATTTACGCATACCAGCACAGCCGGTCTCTGCTGGTTATGTGGCGACTCGATCCTTAATGGATAATACCCACTAAACACTGCCTCAATGGTTTTAGTCCTACAACCTTTAAACCTTCATCTGACGCGACCCCGCTTGAAGAGATGGTTCTAATAGTAGGTAGTAGTTTAAATAGTAATATCCGGATGACCGAGCTTTGCTCGGTTTAGTATTGCTTAACAATGCCATCTACTTAAGCTTTAGTGTAGCTACTCGCCACTAGATGTCAGGAAGAGTCTATTGTAGCCGTTTTTCATTGCCTGAAAACATGGATAAAACGACATTTTTTAAAAATGAATCCGAGCTAGATCGATTTATCGCCCCGAAACCCCCTGCATACTAAATTTCATGAAAATCGTTGGAGCCGTTTCCGAGATTCAGAAAAAAATATATATACAAGAATTGCTCGTTTAAAGATATTCGTTGTAGTCATTTCTGTGTCAACTTACAAACAATTAATGCTATCATTGCAATAACGTGATGACGACCTACGGGCGCAATGGTTATCGGATCGTCAAGGCCCTGGGTTCGATTCCCAGCGAGGCAGAAATTTGAATGATGAGTTTGATTTTCTGTACTCAGTCTGGGCTTTTGTCCTTGTCTTTGTGAGTTGTCACGACACAGAGAATCCTAGTGTGGGGCTATGAGTGTGTAGCGTTATTTAGTTATTTATTTACTGCATACGTTTGACTTTAGTTAAGTCTAATAGGTCCATTTAGTAACAACTGAAGTCTCATCTCTTTAGGAGGCCCAGAGCACTGCCACTAAGCTATCTCTGCATTCAACGGTTGATTTTAGTTAAGGCTAAAACAATTAGTATAAACTGGCTGGCTTCAACGTACAATGAATGGCCAACTACTGAGCAGGGGCCACTCATACTCCACGACACTGCTCCAGTGCGGCGAGGAATTAGTGGTCGTATCAGAAGTTTTCATACCGTCTGAAGTACTCTGAAGTCCTCCGACATGGCTTAACGACTGTTATTTTAAGATAGCAACCGGCACTGCTCATAACTACTAGTAATATACGTATAATCTTTTACTAAACTATTGAGTACACTGACACGTATTAGAAAACTTAAGCAAGGTATCACCGACCCAATTCACGGTGAACTCAGACCCCACTCGGTCTTTGTTCCGGGAACTATCAAGTTGACCCAAGAACAATGGCGGTTAATTTTTATGCTATTTTCGCGCCATTGCCTCACGCTTCGGTTTGGCGACACGAGATACGCATGTTATGTGGCTACGTGAAAAAACTATGAACAGGAAATTCATTAGGTACTCGTGAACTATTGTCGTTAGATGTTTAGTGTTCCAAGACGCGTATGTATACCTAACAGTGGCGGTACAGTCATACAAGCCGAAAAGCCTAACTTACTATCATTGCTTTACTATCATCACTCTGCAGCTGTTAACACTCATAATTTGTTGGTAAATATTATACGTATGGAATGTTGTGTTGAATCTGGGTTGTACGACACACTGGGTTGTGGGCTTACCTTGTTCTGACGGTAGGTAATTATGACGTCCAATATGAAGATTACTGAATTTTCTTTTGATTCTTTCTTTCTAGGCCGACGTTTTCAGGGATGCTTTTGGTGGATGACGATAGCCACATACCAAGGTGGATCGTCAGCTTGTTTGTCTGCTATTATCATAAAAATAATCCTTCCACCAATGTGCATTAGAGATTATCTATACACTATATAAATATAACTGTACTAAGATTCAGTATCATCAAAGTTACAAATAAGATTACCAAATCTGTTAATTCAATATCTCTGCAAATAAAACCAATACCGATTAGCCGACAAGATATTCCAACCAAGATACGTGGTTGTTAAAATATTTAAATCATAGTATGAGTAACACGTAAGTAAGTTGGTACTGCACAATATAATGTAAGCTATTTATTTTGCATTCTTAAGAATGTTCAATAGTAACTCTTTGAGGAACCCGTAGACCAGTAGGTAGTAACCCGAAAGCCAAGAATCGTGGGTTTGATTCCCGACCAAGGCAGATTTATATGATAGATAAATGCTTGTTCTTGTATCGTAGCTGATAGAGATGTAATAATTAGTCGTTTTGTTTTTACCATCTGAAACACAGGAAATACAAGTACAGGAGTATGAGAATGTATGTGTGTTGTTCTTTCTGTTTCTGTGCGTTGCGTCACATTAGTTGGCTGTAACGAATGCTGTCCAATTCAAGATTTGTAACGGATGAAAGCTGACACGTGGCATTTCTTGGTCAAATCTCGGAATTCTGTATAAGACACGTAACAGTACAGCTGTTGCTAAGAAGGCTCGTAGCCAGGGGATTGGCAACACCAAATTTATTGGTAAAACAAACATAGGTAATTGTAGGCGTTTGCAAACAATAGGTTTTTTATTGGATCTGGAGCTATGTTCAACTAGGAACTTCAAGTGGGTGAAGCACGGGATACATTTTTTTACAACCAACTTTTATACCAATTACCTCTCTAAACAGCCTGTGACTAACAAACAAAACACACAATTCCTACAAAATACATTTTGGTTGTAGGTACATTAATTTAGAACTACATTACATGAAACAGTTTTCTCAACTAAAACAAAGGAGATATGTTTTTTTGGGCGAGACTTTTGTACATTCCAGCATAAAAAGAGAAAAATATACTGATTCACAGAAAAATATTAAAAAATATATTAAAGGAGCTGTTCTCTGCAGAGGAATTATTTTTAATAAATTATTTTTACACACAACATTGGCGGTTCCATGGTTCTAGTCACGGAACGTACTTGTCTATGTTCCGTGGTCCAATCCCTCTATTTATGGCAAGCCACCCAAATTCTACCACCTGCAGGCAATAAAATACTACAAAAATATATTATATCGTATAATATTCACTCAACATAATATACAGCGTTATATAAGAACAGATTAAGCGACACTATATAATAGTCTATACACAATAATCTTCAATGATTTTAAAGTAATGTAAATGTACTAAAATTTTCCGTTAAAGTCGCTTACTCGTAATTCTATTTTACTATAACTGTGTCCTTTTGTGAGAGTAACTTTACACACGTTATAAGCGTCTTTACACTGATCACTCCAATAGGTACTTTGGCCAATGAGCAATGTGTCCATTCTAACGGTCTGTACAGATCGGTCAATCATATTCTATTCAAATTACCCAAGCGAGCGTCAATGAATGGAGCGTAAAGAGAGTTTAAAATGCCACTAAATTCGAAAGAGCTATTCTGAGCTATTGTTTGTTTTCTACATAGAAGAATTACACAGTACACAACAGTTATGTACCTAGTTATTACAACATTACATCTTTTCAGTTTTCATAAAATTGAGCCTGGACGTTCTAATCTTGAAAAGAAATGCCATGAAGTGCTAAAACCAACTTGTGCACATAAACTAATGATAAGCTAAGCTAAAGCTTTTACACCACTTTTTCCATGAAGCTATTCGCATTGTAATTCAGATGTCGAAACGATCGATCGCTAACCAGTTGCTTGGCAATTCGTTGGTGATGACTTTGGTGTTACAGACGTCAGTGAACGGGACGTTGACCAGTTAGACCTTCCATCCACGAAGACGCACGTCATACGTACGCTATCGTCAGTTATAACGCTTCCATCTTGTGTAGTAAAAGTACGAAATCTGAGGCTTTGGTACGAGTTTTACGTGACAACGGGCTCGCAACGTAAATACGAGTTGGCTAAAATTTGTATGGGATCGAAGCTTTTCTTTTCACTGCCGCTAGATGGCTCTGCTTCGGTCCCATACAAATTTTAGTCAACTCGCATTTACGTTGCGTGCACGTTATATCACGTAAAATTCGCACTAAGCACACTGTCCACGGAGCGACATCGTCACGTTTACTTATTGCCTGTGTTTCATAATGCAGGTTGCATGCAATTGACAAATTAAAATAAAATAAAACTATATTAGAGTCTAAATGCTTCCATGGTGATCATTCTGCCCGCCTTGCTAGCTCACACCCTCATCGAACTTAACTGAATTAAGACATACCTGCCATATGTTTTATTTCAGATTTACTATCCCGAAAAACGGGGACAATTCTGCGGATAGAGCACCAGTTAATAGAAAGCTATCTCCTTACGATAGTGTAACGTTACTCTTTCAGAAATCCCCAATAAAATAGGTAAAGTGGTACTACGAGTATTATCTACCAATTGATAACAGTTCGGAACTGGCTACAATAGCGATTTAACTTTCGACGCGCTCTAACACCAAACTCCGGAAACTACGCTTGAGCAAGAATCGACTTTACTTTTTTGTTAATAACTCTATAGCATTGTAAATAACCCCGTTCAAACAAAAAAAGAGAAATTAAAACGTCAGATTAGACTCCGGTATTAATATTTATCTCTCATTTGTAAACTATGTATTGACACGAAAGCGTAAGTGTTATTTTAGAAAGAGGAGATTCTCAATTCTAATTCTATTCATTTGGAATTCAGTTGATAAAACCGCATTTACTCGAAAACACTCCTCGATATATTCGCTTACCATAATATTTGGCTGCTTTAGCGATAAAGTTGCCTTTTCTATACCGTACCTTGTTTTATTGCTGTATATTTATTTCTGGTGTACAAATAAAGAATATTTGTATTTGTATTTTCACGTTTTAAGTAGCTACCTGCCAGTTGATTCATTACTGTTTACACCAAATATAGTGTTTCGCAGGACTAAGTGACTAATTTTGTAACTAACATAACTTTCTTTGTAGCAAGCCTCTGGGAAATACTCTAGAAAGGATTACTTATGTGGGACGCTGAATAAAGTGATAGGTACGAAGAGTAGATATTTTAACAATGTTTCTAAGAATATATTGACTTAGGAGATTTTTTGATCAGAAGAGATTTTTATCGTATAGCGCTTAGTAACGTTTTTTATGCGGCAACTAAAAATGTTTTTGTTTTAGTTTCTTAGAAGTTCCATGTTAAAATATTATTTTATTTATATTTTTAGAATCTCCTATCAAAATAAGGTTGTATACCTAGTTTAAATTTCACTAACAAGTAACTAAAATAGTTAGAGATACTTTAATTCACCGAAATTTCACCACATTTCAAAGGTCATACTACTACATAGTACTATCCGCAAATTGTGGGTCTCGCATTAAAATTCTAACATTTATCTACCCAATTACCCTCAACTCACGTATGGGTCGAATATAGTTCGAAATCAAATACGCTTGTTAACATTACTATTAACATTGTTCGAAAAGCTTTCGGGTTTTGCAAAAGCTCCGGGTCGCTTGACAGTTCACTTTCAAAGGACGTAACTTTATCGAAAGCTAATTTGTATGCAGAGCAACGTATGCAGGCTTAATGGCCGACCCGTCTACTGTCACACCACACGAGGGTAAGAGGTAAGCGATGAACAAATAAAATAAGTGTTATAATCATTGAAGTATAATGTCATAGAACAGACATCTCGAATAAAATGTGTGTCCCGCCCGCCCGTTTTGTACATATCATTGTAGGTTTCTGGTTGTTTTAACACCAAGTGTTGTAACATTCTTGATATAATACGATTTTTATGTGTTTCTGTTGGCTTGTTAGCTATGCCCTTGGCTAAATTCATTAGACTCCTTGTTAACGCTGATAAATAACAACTAAAGCATACAAAATCCATGGAAGGTAGCTGCCCCCCCCCCCCCCCCTGCGTCCCTACCGGTACACCCATGGATGATGATAATGAAACAAAAGTAAACGAGGAACAATGAGAGAACAATTTATTAATCTTCAAGGTATAAGGAATGATTATTTCACAGTCAGAAATGGAAACGGTAGAATTATTATAAAAAATTATCAACGCGTCCCGGCTTCTTTTTACCGATGTCTTTGGTGTTACAGGCTCTATGGAACATGAATATGAAATTGAGCAGTCTTATTATAAGTAACATATTTTTTACCATCGGATAAAACAGTTTCTAAATTCATTACGTATTCATTTATTTATCTTTATCTTTCATTAGCTTAACCATGGACGTGAGAAACATACCTTTACGAGTACCTTCGGTAAAATACTAACAGGACTACGGTACAGATTAGATAATGAGAAAAGGCCGGGCCTATTGGAATTCAAATTCAAAATGAAATACAACATAATCTCGGAAAAAAATATATTTTTACACTGAAATTTTCTTTTTTGTACAGTATAATATTGAAATAATGAATAAATAATTTTCGCTGCTAACGAATAATTAAAAATAAAAATAACTTAAGTATACGATAAAAAATGGACTACATGTACTCACCTCAGTCTCAGCCTGAGACTCTCAGTGCTGTTGTAAAGACATACATAAATTAGACAAAACAAGCAACTTTTTGTTCAATTTCTTTTAATTTGAAATTCTACTATTATGTACTTTTATGTGTTTTGTGATTCTACCTCCAAATACACTTTACTATTTCCATAAACAATAAATATGAAACTCCGTCCGTTTATTCTACGTAACGTTAAAATTACACTTTCAACACTAAACATTGTTTCTCGTTTATTTTAGTGACGTTTTCACACAGAGATATTAAGTTTTGATGCCGAGCTAGTCCCGTGTCGGGCTTCCCGTACATTGTCGGCGCCCGTCGACCGGAAAATTGTTATTTTGTCGTTGTTTACTCAACAACACACATCAATCTGTTTTCAAAAGATATGTACAAAAGATTATTATTCTTGCTCTAGCAATCGCTCACTCAGACTGTGGATATCTTTTTAATGAGAATTAGAATTGGATTTCATTGATTATATCATTGCTTTTTTATTGAAAGTTTTTTTATGAATTGTCTGTTTAACATTTTGAAATGTTTACGAGGAGATATTAAAAAAATGATCCTATTCAGTCATGTCAATCATATCAAATTGTAGGTAGAAAGTTTTAAAATTAAGTAAAGATTAGTTTTAAGGTAGAAATAATTCTGAAAAATCTATTAAAATAATAAGAAAAATTAACAAATCCTTCAAACTAATTTTATAAATGTGTAAGTTTATGAAGATGTTTGGTTGTTTGGAATTTTGTCTTTCCATCACGCGCTAACCGTTGCATTGTACGGATTAAGTTAAAACTTAACGCACAGACATGTTCAAGATTAGAAAATAAGAAGTGTTTACCTATTTTCTATGTCTCAGATGTTACTAAAAAAGTCAAAAAGCAGACTCGGCTGGAGATACAAATACAAATCCTAACGGCCCGTTAAAGATTGCTGTCTTATGTTATAACATGCACTTAAATAAAAATGAACCGTACTGCTATAGCTTTAAATTCTTCTGTTTAATATCGTGAGGTCACCAAGATCCTCGAGCGCGTATCGTGTCACAAACTATACTGATCCCGGAACGGAAAATTATTATAATACTCGTATATCGTTGTAATAACTACTCTACTAGATACATATAATCACTTTTAAATATACCTAATTGCATCTGAAGTAAAGTCTTGTTTCCATGTATGCCTTTTATTTCTCCTAAAACGGTCGTATTTTGTGCAAAGCAGATATTTAAGAATAATTTATAATTTTAGAGGTCTTTATGGGAGCTTTATGGGTCTTTATTTTTATTTGTTTGTATCTTTGACCGTGCATGACACAGATACTACTGGACTAAATTGGATGTGATTGTTTTGAAGAAGGTCTAACTTGATTTTAAACTTATATCATCGTGGACTGAACACATCTTTACTATAATACGGGTACTCAGGATATATATTTTATACGCCGATATTTCGACCCAGTTGCAGGGATCGTGGTCACGGCTAGACTGCGGTGGCGCGGAGAAACTCTTGACAGGTTGAGAAACGACGTTGACGTTTATGACGAATGACGGATGTCAGAAACCGGATGTTGGATGTCAGATGACGTTTGACACTAATACATCAGCCTATCTACCTTACGTCTTGATCAGCGTATAAAATATGTATCGTGAGTAGGTACTAGTACCTATTATACTAAAGAAAAGGTCTAACTTATCTTATAATGCCTTTTTCATCTTGATACGTCGTAGTGAAGTAGTCGCCTATAAGCCAAGATATAAATGACAGGAATTTCAACATTACACACGAATTATGTTTTCCTAAATAATTCCGATAGTAGGTAAAACAGTAATTTCTCCTCTGTTAACCAATTTTATTTTTTGTATTGCTATTAATCATTAAGAAAAGGCATTATCCTAGAGCCACACAGGTACAATCACAGACCTATCTATACTATATTATGTGCGTACAATATTGACGATAATAATTATGTATTGACAATATAAAGTAATAAAGTAATATAATAGAAAATATTATGAAAAACAGAAACAGAGAAAATGAATGAGAGTTTGAAACAAAATACTAATTTCAAAAATTTTGGAACGTTCTAAATTCGCCCTAGTTTCACAATAAGTTATTTATTACATCGATTCCGTGTAAATGTTTTGATAATTGAATGATTTCGATACATCGAACACTTCCTTTAATTTATAGCCGTTATTTATACAACGTGCAATAACATTAAATCAAACAGGGCGCTCTGAACAAAATGCATAAACTCATTTCCGAGGTCCCTCGCTCCCAATCACAGTTTTATCATGACAAAGGCGAACCCCATCAAAATGCACGTATCGGCCGCCCGGCTGGCCGCATTTACTACACTATCACACACAAACTGCTCTAAAATATACATATAACTATTAATAAGTACGTAAAGGGCAAAAACCTCTTTTAAAGTTTATATGGAGAACTGCATAAAACTAAAAAGGATAGGTAAAGTCAGTTTAAAAAGTAATACTTACTACGGTAAAAATCACTGTCTTAATAGCTCATCTATATTATTGTATTTTTTTATGGAAATAGTCGGCAAACGATCTATCTGATGTCAAGTGGCCATCGTCGCAGAACTCGCATATGGACATCAGCAATACCCAAAGGCATCACTGATGCATTGCCCGCCCAGAAAGAGAGAAAGAACTGACTCTCAAGCCTCCAGCCGGAACACGAGTCGTTTGGCGGCTGACTCAAATAAGATGGTGGTAGCTATCCGGGGCAGTCCCCACGGAGAAATAATATTATTAAGTATCTATTAAAAAATCAATATTACCAATATTATTATAATCCCTCCGACGTCGCTGTCGCCTCTTACGACACCCATCCGGCGAGGGATTGAGGGGGGGGGGTATTTTCAGTCGCCCCAATACGGCTCAATTAACTCATCAAACTTTTCTTTAATTTGTGACTTAATATACTATGTTTGGCGCCATTTTGAATTAAGTGTGACCTCACAGCATAGCTCAATCCTTGGCTTAAGCTCACTTGTAAATATAATTTATTTATTACTTTTTCATCAGTAATAGATATAGGTTCTACGGGAACTATTAAAATTACCTATAGTATCTATGTATATAATATGCGCTGAAAGAGCATAACCTTCCTTTTGTCTATAATATCTTAGTGTACTGTAGAGTAATAGCGTATAAATACAATTAAATCCTCTCTCTCAATAAATAAATAATGTTTTTAATGCCTAAATCAGGCAGCATATCTGACACTGAAAATAAAAGTCAAATAGGCACTTACATTCTAATAATAATGTGCCTCATGCACTCGCGACTAAAGAAATTAAATAAAATCCCCAAAATAATTAAATTCTCCAACGGAGAATACTTATTTATGTAAAGAGCTTACTTAATACTTGAAATATTAAAGTCACGTATAAAAGCACTCATGTCTTTGATGAACGTAAAAATAACCTTCGTCAAAAAAATGAAAAAAACTTTGACGTTATTTTTCACACACCGGTAAATGTCGAAAATCACCAATTTCGATGGTGTAAGTACGAAATTTCTAGGTGAGTATGATTCAGTGATTTATACATTACGGAAATTTTATAATAATATACCTACTACTGTTTCCTCAAAAAGGGATATTTTAGTCAACTAGGAAGGACGATGTACACTGAACTCAGCGAAACATAGGCTTTTACTAAGTTAATGTGCTCACCACCTTGGACCACATCTCCAATTACCATCAGGTGGGATTGTGGTCAAGCATTAACTTATTTGTGTAAAAAAAAAACATACTTAGTTTGTAATTGAATAGAAAAAATTAAAATCCAAAATCACTGAATCATACAGGTATCATTGATACACTTATCAACGTTTTTTGATATTACCAGCATTTCGAAAAATTTAGACTTTTTTAGAAATGATGTTCCAAGATTGTCCTTGGCCAGAAATATCTGGAAATGTAAATGCTGGTAAAACGTAATTTCAAACATAAACCTTCCTGATTCATTGTAGTTTTCAGTACCTTTTCTCTAAATATATCATTATAAACCATACCCAACCTTGTTTATAGCTAAATACATTGTTCAGAACTAAACACATGACTCCTAACGGGCTCCAGCGACTAATTTACGACTCGTAAAAAGTTTTGTCGTAAAGTCACTGTGTACCCCCGTACCTGGTATCCTAATTTGGACATTAAGAGAGCCGTATATAGGACAGGGGTATAAGCTGCCTTCTCTTAGTCTGAAACATCGAGCACACGATGGTCTGAAACAATCAAAAGCCTAAAAGCAGTAAAAAATATATAACTAATCTTAACAGAACTTCCTTATCCCACGGGAACAGACCCATTTCTCGAAATAAAAAATCCTAAAAGTAGTTGCCAGTCTATTCATTAGTTTATGTCACTCACAAACTTTCGCGTTTATCTTATTAGAACAATTGTATAGTTTAAGTTACCAGAAATCTGTACAATGCGGTATTATTAACAATACCAAGACAATGTATAGAATACCTAAAACGTTCAGGTAACGTATGGAATATTATTCATTTCATATTATTATGTCTAGGCATTCTATACAATACCCAATGCGTAGCCGATAATGTGTGGATAAGAAAATTTAGGAGTTTCTCAGGGGTCCGTTCTCTCTGCCACTCTGTTCTTGCGGGTCTATTTAGCACATCTTAGCACTGTTTAGCACTATATAGCACTGTTTCAGTTGCCCCGTAGAACTAGTGAGACGCATATTTTTAATATTTTTAGTGCCAGTAGTCCCGTTGTCAAAATCTTAGACCTCGTCAACACCACGGAAATAATGAGATGGAATAAATTATTTTCTTTTTACTTTGTTGTGCTTCATGGGTATTTAAATATTATACTTAATTATTATTCCATGATTTTAAATCTAATTAATCGTGGACTGAACACATTTTACTTTAATAAGCATACTTTGCATGATTAAATGGGGAAACATCATACTGTTTGTTACCTTATCTAACCCAAATGATTTACCAACAGTAGAGGGAATCTGGCGCTCTGCAGCTTGCAAGCAAACATGTAACATGCAGCAAGCATGGTTTCTGTCACAGGTCCGGTTCTGCAGGGCTCCGGCGATCCCACGAGAGCTTATCGTCGCAGATGCTTTCAACGCTCACCAACTGTACCGCTGCTTCGGCTTGCTGGCCGGCCTTAGCCTCAGCCACTGACTATCGAACTGCCAATTCCATTATTTTTACCGCCGATTCAATTATTACGTAGCTTGTGTGATTTTTTAACTGACTGAAATAACTGGTCAATTTTCTATTTATTACTGTTCGTTTTTTTCTGACACATTAATTTATGTACCGCCGAAAATTCATTCATTCGTTTTCCATCGCTTCGAAATAAGAATTCAAAATAAAAGGCTTTGAGTTGAGTTAAACGGCCAAACGCAACAGGCACATGAATTTTGCTCTGAACGAAATCGATACAATATTGGTTTGGTGAGTGCAGGTGTTACCACAAGGATGGCTTCATTTCTGTAACATCGACAGCCACAGATAACAAATACCATGTGTGCGATTGCCCCTTAATAATATTATCTTTTTACAGCAAACAAGGGCCACAATATCAAGGTGATCAGGGCTATCAAATATCGTATGTATTAATACTACATACTACTAAACTAATATGTAATTTTTTTTTAAAACAACGGCTGCAGGCGTTATTCCATAAAAATATGTATTGTTTTGGTCTAAATAAATAAATTAGTCATTTGCATTATTTCAGTTTACTGATTGGGGTATTTAAATCGAAAGCTGATATTTCTAAAAATAAAAAATCGTTGAAATTCGTTACTTACTGTTGAAAACTTATATCATTGATAATTAATAATGTTCCAATGGCACCACCTGTAGAGTGGTATCTGAAGCAACGTCTCAAAAAAACCAAATATCCTTTATTTTAAATATACGACATAAATGAGTTTTGTCATTCAGAAGGTACCATACAATTGCAATACAAAAAAATCTGCTACATTTAATAAAATGATACCTAATCTAATACTATATTGGTTGTCTGTAGCAATCGCGAGAATCAGACTACATTCAATACTTTCTTTATAATCTAGGCAATGTTAAATTAACCGTTCCAGTCACTGAGCCTGACCAGTGCGCAACGTTCACCTGTGCAGTTTTTTTTGTTTATTTATTTTTTGTGGCAGCCCTAAGCGTTGCGGCTGGTCGACGCGTGCTCAACGCCCGCGCCACGCTCGCCAGGTGAGAGGCTTGCATTATGCTCACCATCTGCTCTGAATGACCGCTTCTTGATCCCACGACACGACAACACTGCAACGACACCGCAACGACACTGCAATAACAGATTTATTTTATGAGGCACATTGCAGATTTTTTGTGCTTTAAAATCTTTATTCTATATTTTTCTTAATATTACTGTGAATTAATCACTTACAAGAAATTAAACATTAATAAAAACGGTAAATGCCTATCGTTCCGTTATTACAAAAAAAAACTAATATAGGTGTTTGTAAATAATATTTTTTTATAATTCAGTAAACTGTACAAGATGACATAACACATATATAAAAAACAACCTAACTTAACAAAATGTTGTATACAATAAAGTGTTAAAAAAAGCAAAAATAAAAGCAAGACAGTCATTGAAGTATTATTACTAGCGTATAGAACCGACACCGCGAACACCATGTATGTCCCAATGCATTGGCGCCACGTGGCCTCAATCTTCAATGGATTCGTTCGATTTTGAAAGGATAACCGGGGGCTCAATTTTGAAAATCGAACCTCCCGGGCGGGACACACATTTTGTTCGAGATGTCTGTTCTATGACATTATACTTCAATGAAGACAGTGCACAAAATGTCGTAATCGTGTCGTGTAATAAACAAACGGCTGACAGCGTGAACGAAATATAATCCACTAAGGGATTGGACTCTTTATGCATATTTTAAAATATGACACGTTGCCATCGTTCAAAGCCTTAACTTTCAAACAGTGAATACTAAATGTTATCCTGCTTCATACTATCCTTTCCTACTCCTGCTAATATTACAATTTGAAAGTTTGTGAGATTTTTGGATGTTTATCGTTCCATATGCTAAACGTCGTGCGGATTAAAATGAATGGTTCACAGATAGATCATGTCTGGGATTTGAAAATAGATTAGTTTAATCTCGGTTGTAATATGTTCTCCTGGGATGATTAAGGTGTCTATACGTTATAGTGATTAACTTATATTAAACTAGACTTTCACGGGTCGAATATAGTTCTAAAATAACTGACACCCTTTTGGTGAAATTATTTTGAAGCGCTCATAGCCCGGCGGCTTGCGTCGATCCTAAGTGATCGATAAAGTTAAGCAACAGCGGGCGCCGCCGTCGGTAGTTAGATGGGTGACCGCTAGTGGCAAAAAAAATCTTGAGCGTTTCCGTGCATCGGAAGGCACGTAAAGCTGACGGTCCCTGTTGTTATCATAAGACAACAGTCGTTCAGCCATGTCGGAGGCCCTCGGGTGGTTTTAAAACTTCCGACACTTGTTGGCCACTAAAACCTCTCCACCAATCCACACTGGAGCAGCGTGGTGGAGTATGCTCTAGGACTCCTCGAGAGGAGAGACCCGTGCCTAGTAGTGGGCAATTAATGCGTTGGAGCCAAAATTATTTTAATTATAATTCTGGGCCGATCTGGAGTCGAGCCTGTGATGGCTTTATAGGCAGAGTCGCTACCAACTGGACTACTGAGTCGTCATGTTATTACTATTGTAAAGTACAGTATTGTTGTCTACGTTGCTATCAGTCTCCGTTTTATTTATTTATTTATTTATTTAATGATTCATGCACACCGTACAATTTTAAATAGAAAAACTTAAATTTAGAGACATTCGCACATGGGAGCTACTTATTTCGAAATTAAATCTCTTCTCTTCCGTTTTATATAAGGAACCCTAAAAATCCATACCCAAAACAATCTAATAACGGTATTAGTAAATTAGACTGGACGTACATTAAGTAATTAAACCCGTGTTTACCCGTGTTCTGTAGTTAGCTATGAAGAATATAAAACGGTTGTCTAAAATAAGAGTTCTTGGATCTTCTCCAAAGTTTCTCTCACAGAAATGAGCCCTTTGCTTAGCCTTACAAATGAGTTGGTTCAAGTTTTCAGTGGCTTCATACAAACGGAAGAACATGTTTTTTTATTGACATTTAGATCCTTATAGAAAATATCAAAATATTCTCCTTGAAGCACTAACAACATACATTTCTCAGACTTATAGAACAAAAGGCTCAATGCTATTCATTTTCTAGTAATACTCGTAGGTATATACATAATAGGTGCCCCTTAGCTTTGGAAAACTGATTTTATATGTAATACATAGTCTTTGTCTTTGGATAATTTCATGCTTGATTTTATGACTTAGAAAATACCAACGGCCTCTTTAATAATACTATGGTACGGAACCCTTGACTATCCAAGTCTCACTCGGACTTGCCCTCTTTTTTATATCACACAGTCATATATACCAAAAATGTACCTGTACATGAACAAACATAAATTAAACATCGCAAGCACCCACCCACACAAAACAAATAGGGCGCGGGCCACACAGAAAAGACGCAAGACACGGACCCGTCGCAGTCGCGGCGCCCGTTTAATCTACTTTCATACAAAATGTATGCAGCCGTCGCGACGTAAAACATACAGAAAAGACGGGACGCCCGACACGACGTCTTCTCGTCGGCGCCCTATTGGAAAACATACAGAACGGACAGGACGCGGGCCTGCGTAGGCGCCAGCGGGGGAGCGGAAAGGACGCGGAGAGCAGGTCTCTTAAAACGTAGTGATTAAGTACTCTGTGGCCGGGAAAAGCCCAGTGTGCGCCGGCCGTCACGCCCGTTCCTTGTCTTTTCTATATGTTTTAACGGCGCCCTGTCTGCGACGGGTCCGAGCCCCGTCTTCGTCTTACGTCTTTTCTGTGTGGCCCGCGCCTAGGTTGTACAGCTGTCACACACTACCCAGAATCGAACCCGGAAGTCATGGGTTAGATTAGGCTTCACAAAGAACTAGACTACAGTTTCGTCGAGGCAGATTTTTTCATCTTGGTTGTAAGATAGATGCCTGATAGGTAGTTGGAAAGCTTTTAGGTTTACACTAGGCCATTGTCAGATCTCGTTTAAATTTATGTGAGACCACACGACAAGTACCAGATTCGATTAAAAAAAGAATCATCAAAATCAGTTCATCCAGGAGGGAAGGAGGTAACATACATAAAAAAATACAGTCGAATTGAGAACCTCCTCCTTTTTTTGAAGTCGGTTAAAAAACTGCAATAAAGCCTTATAAATTACGTACATAGTAAAAATAAAATAAAAATGTAGTAGGTATTCCGAAACAGAAATAAATTTAATTAATATTCGACGCACGTTTCGCATTATTGTCGATAAAATATCAAATTCTTTATGAATTTGAGCTTCATTCAAATTAGCCGATTGTTTGGTGTTTCCGGAAACAATTTTCTTTGTGGCGATATTACTGGCTCAATTTTAAATGAGAAACAGTAAAAGCAGTTTTTTCATAGTCGATTCCATTTAACGATACATAATGTTTCGTACGGAAATAAGCGTGGACCTCGCTATAAGCAGTAGGTAAGCATTACCTACTCGTAAATAAGATGTGAAAATTTTATTAAAACTTTATTTCTTTATCATTATAAAGGAGATTGACGATAGACCTACTACTTATAGCGAGGTCAACGCTTATTTCCGTATGAAACATCATATATCGTTAAATGGAATCGACTATGAAAAAACTGCTTTTATACTCATTAGTATCACACTCATTATTAGTGTTACTGAGGTCCATGAGATGACCACTTGCCATTAGGTGGTTCGTCTGCTCAATTGTAAGCTACTCACATAAAATAGTTTGCTGTGACCCTGGCTGTTTCGGGAAGATTTGAAGTCCAAGTAGGGAATATACCTGTCTGTCTATATAAAGAATCTGTCTACTAAATGTTAAATTTTTAGACCGTGAAAACAGTTATTACAGCAATAAATTGCAACTCAATAAATCAGTGATTGGGCTGACCAAACCTCATATTGCTCGTATAGATCGGGAGTGATGACCGAGTAAGCAAATGCGTGAAGAGTATTGTAATCGCTTGTAGTAAATTTTCTGGAAAGCCTCTTTTATTCTACTAATATACGTACAAAGTAACAAAACAAATTAAACTCGTTTGTATGTTAATGTAAAGATGGAAACACATTTTGAGTTGATTAACATGTTCTTACAATGTGCTAGTAAATAATAATGTAATGTATTGTTACTTGAGGGTACATGATTTATAATTTGTAAACCACCGGCATTTTATGCATTAATAAAACAGTCTCGTTTGAAGCCATCTTGTGTTTGCTTGCGAACCCTTCAGTGGCGACGATTTTTGGGTTTAAATTCGCGATGCCGTTCGGGAAAGTGCATGAATTTGACCTCGACGGGTCCCGGAACTGGTCGGCGTATGTGCGGTTAATCGAACAATTCATTTTATTGAACGATATAAAAGATGAGTTGCGCGTGGCCACGTTGCTAACCCATGTCGGATCGGCTACGTACGGACTTATGTGCGACCTGTGCTCACCCAAACACCCCGAAGATAAGTCTTTTACCGAATTAGTAAACCTCGTCAAGAACCATCTGGAACCGAAGCGCTCCGAGATTGCCGAGCGTTACACCTTTCGACAGCGTAGACAAGGTGAAGGCGAATCGATCGGAACATTTCTCCAGAATTTGAAGCACCTGGCCACACACTGCAACTTCGGCAACAACCTGGAGGAAAACATTCGCGACCAATTCGTTTCGGGGTTAAACAGCGAGGAAATGCGATCCCGGCTGTTCGCGGAACCGGAGCTAAATTACAAGAAGGCAGTGGAACTGGCGCTGGCGCTGGAGGCGGCCGAGCGGCACGCGGCGGAGGCCGTGGCGCGCGCCGGAGCCGCGCCGTGGGCGGCGGCCAGCCCCGCGGGACTCACGGGAGGCGAGGGCAGCACCGGCCTGCACCGGGTGGCTGCGGGCGCTCCGCGCGCCGCGGCACCGGCCGGGTCTTCGCGCGCCTCGCCCTGTTGGCGGTGCTCCCGGGAAGGACACGCGCCTAATAAGTGTCGGTACAAATCGTACGTGTGTGATAAGTGTAAAGTGAAAGGGCATTTGAGTGCGGCGTGTAATAAAAGTGCTAAATACGGCGGGAGATCGAGGTACCAAAACTATATCGAAAGTGAATCGGATACCGAAGAGGAAGGGTATGATGGATTGTATAATTTGCAAAGCTTGTGTGTTAAAAACGTAAAGGATGGTCCTTATCATTGTAATTTGCTAATTAACGGTAGAAAAGTATTATTTGAGATCGATACTGGAAGCAAGATATCGGCGGTGTCGAAATCTTTTTACAATAAATATTTCTCTCATGTGCCCATCACGCGCGATAACATTAAGTTACAATCGTACACCGGCGAGGCGATCATACCTATCGGTCGCATAGATGTGCAGGTGCAGGCTGACGTCAGCGACAGTCGAGCGGCGCGCGCGACTTTGCCGCTATTCATCATTGAGCGCGGCGGGCCGCCGCTGCTCGGACGTCGATGGATGCGGGAATTACGCTTGCAATCGATACATTTATTTCATATGCAGCCTTTGCATAACAACGGGATTGACTCGATAGTGGGGCAGTTGAGAAATGAATTTCCTGAAGTTTTTTCTGACAAGATTGGTACATTCAAACAAAAGATTAAATTATATTTAAACGATGACACGCCGATATTTTGCAAGGCTCGCCCCTTACCACTGGCGTTGCGAGTACCTGTCGAGTTAGAGATCGAACGTCTTCAACTGGAACAAATAATTGATAAGGTAGAAAGATCTGATTACGGTACGCCTATTGTTCCCGTTATTAAACCGGACGGCTCGATACGTCTGTGCGGGGACTACAAGGTGACAGTAAATAAAGTATTGAAAGATTTTCATTATCCTTTACCGCGTATCGAACAGTTATTCGCAGCGTTAAGTGGCGGGGAACAATATTCTAAGATAGATTTGAAGCACGCGTATATGCAGTTGTTATTAGATGAATCGTCAAGACACATAACAGCTATCACAACTCATGTAGGTATTTTTGTTTATCGCAGAGCGCCCTTCGGTTTAAAATGCTTACCAGAAATATTTCAAAAACTTATAGAGGAAACACTTACGGGAATACGATGTGTGGCATTTATTGATGACATTTGCGTTACGGGCCGTAATAGGGATGAGCATTTAAATAACTTAAGGGCTGTTCTAACGCGATTGAAGGAAGCCGGTCTCACGGTAAAATTTGAAAAGTGTGAATTTTTTAAAGATGAAGTATGTTATCTCGGCTATCGAATAAATAAAGATGGATTACACACAGATCACAGTAAGGTAAACGCTATTAGACTCATGCCCGCGCCCGAGAATGTATCTCAGCTGAGAGCGGCACTAGGTTTTATTAATTACTATGCACGTTTTGTACCTAATATTAGTGCCATTCTCCAACCTCTGTACGCGTTATTAAAGAAAGGCGCGACGTGGGTGTGGACTGAGGGATGTAAAATAGCATTCGAACAGATAAAGGCGGCGTTATCTAACGACCCGGTCCTGGCGCACTACGAGCCGGGCCTGCCGTTGATCCTGGCGGTGGACAGCAGCTCGTACGGGCTGGGCGCGGTGCTCTCGCACCGGTACCCCGACGGCACCGAGCGCATCGTGTGCTGTGCGTCGCGCTCGCTCACCCGGCCCGAGCGCGACTACAGCCAGCTCGATAAGGAGGCGCTCGCCATCGTGTACGGAGTCACGCGTCACCACCAGTATCTGTACGGTAGGCACTTTATTTTACGCAGCGACCACAAGCCCTTGAGCTACATATTCGGACCGAAAAAGGGAATTCCGCAGACGGCGGCCAGTCGCTTGCAGCGATACGCCGTGCGGCTGGCGGCATACGACTTTGACATCGTGTTCGTGTCGACGGGCGAAAACGGTAATGCAGACTGCTTGTCCCGCTTACCTCTGATAAAACGTCAGAACGAGGGCGAGCCGGTCGAGGAAGCCGCATATCTACATTTCATCGAAGATAGTTTTCCCTTGTGTCACACGGACGTGGCGAAAGAGTTGAAAAAGGATAGGCTTCTTTGTAAAATTTATGGGTATATTATGAGCGGGTGGCCCGCTCACGTCGAATCGGGGGAGGAAAACCGTTTCTTTCACCGACGTGATAATTTGTATGTAGATAGGGGCTGCATACTATGGGGTTACCGGATCGTTATACCGGTAACGCTGAGAAAGAACATTCTCGACGAAATACACAGCGGACACATGGGCGTAGTTCGTATGAAGCAAACGGCGCGGAACTACGTCTGGTGGCCCAACATCGACCAGGATATCGAGGAGCGCGCGCGGCGATGCGACGCGTGCCGCCAGCAGCGCGACGCTCCGCCGCACGCGCCGCCCACGCCGCACCCGTGGCCGCGGGAGCCGTGGACGAGGCTCCACGCTGACTTCCTGCAGTACGCCGGTAAGTATTACCTCGTAGTAGTCGACGCACACTCCAAATGGATGGAGATTTATACGATGTCCAAAGGTACGTCGGCGAAGCTAGTCATTAGTAAGCTGCGGGAAATGTTCGCTCGCTTCGGACTGCCGAAACAGCTGGTCACGGACGGGGGACCGCCATTTCTATCAGCTGAATTTGAATATTTTTTGCGTTGCAATGGCATTAAGCATATTCTCGCTCCTCCCTATCACCCGGCCAGTAATGGCGCGGCGGAGAACGCGGTGAAAACATTCAAGAAAGTAATGAAGAAAGCGGTTGCTCAAGGTAACGATATTGAAAAAGAATTGTCTAATTTCTTATTAAATTATCGGAATACAGTGCACGCCACCACCCAGAGGGAGCCGGCGGTGGCCATGCTGGGGCGGCGGCTGCGCATGCGGCTGGACCTATTGCGAATGGACACGGCAGGTGGTGGAGACGGCTCAGCGAGCCCAGACAGCAAATGCAGGTGGGACGTTTAGGGAGGTGAGACCAGATGACGCAGTGTTAGTAACAAACTACTCAAAATATGGGCCAAAGTGGAAGGAAGGTAAGATAACGGAGAGGACGGGCGCCGTCACGTACAAGGTGCTATGCGAGAATGGTGTACAACGTAAACATATCGATCAGATAATACCGGTAAGAAAATCAATTAAATACCCTACACCTAACGCACATAGTGAGCACTTGGACCAACACGGAGGCGAGACCGAGGACGTTTCAGAGGGGGGGTCTCCCAAGGCTCACGTAGTTGATTCCTGGAGCTCAGCTCAGAACACACCCACGGCACCCACCGCTATAAACAGATCGGTACAAAACAACAATGACGATTGGGTCAACACAAAGCCGCGTAAGAAACAGATATTTAATGATGATTCAGAATAAATCTATTTTTTTTTCTTTCTTATTTGATTCATAAGTCGCTTAGTAAAATTAAAATATAATGACAATAAGTATTAGTTATTCTCCATATGTATTAGTTATGTTCTAGTAGACATTTAAGTATAATCTTTATTAGGGTACTACTTACATGAAGAATACTCGATATCTCAATATCATTTTTATGTAAAACTAAGCATGTCCCTAGATGTAATATTATGTCAGTTAGTAAAAGTTATTTTTAATTCGGCTATTGATCTACCTATGTTAATGTACGTCTACAAAATACCAGAGTGTAATTTATCGATAAGTCCAAATTATGTAATCTTCAAATAGGCATTAAGTTTTCATAAAGTATAATAACATTGTTTTTTTTTTAAAAAAAAAAGAGGGGGGAAATGTAATGTATTGTTACTTGAGGGTACATGATTTATAATTTGTAAACCACCGGCATTTTATGCATTAATAAAACAGTCTCGTTTGAAGCCATCTTGTGTTTGCTTGCGAACCCTTCAAATAATATGTCGGCGCACTAACGTTTGTACTAACTAATCTATCAAATGAATAAAAAGGAGCACTGTCAATATGGCGGACTGATAGTATCGTGAAATCAAAAACTAAATAACGTTGAATTGATAAAATCGGGTGTTATCAGGCAATAAATGAAAAGTATCCTTGTACCTGTCGAATTGTGTGTTTTATTTAGTATCCTGGCAGTCCTGACATATTACTACGCCCGCAGAGAGAGAGATCTATGTTCATAGTACTGAAGTGCTGTTTGATACCTACAAGGTTTGTAAAGATGATTTGATCATACGAAAGCATACCACCTCCACCCTAGCCCTGTACGATGTATAGATACAATACAATACAATACAATACAAAACTCTTTATTGCACACCAGAATAAAATGTAGGTACATATACATAACAACTACAATGGATAGTATACAATAGGCGATCTTATCGCTAAAAAGCGATCTCTTCCAGATAACCCAAAGTGAAAAACTTAACTAAGTAGACAAATAAATTGCTGGTAGAGGTGTACAAGCACAACTAACACAAGTATGATGTTCATGAGGTCTGCGAAACTAACATAATGCGAAGAGAGCGAAGGATAGAGTAAGATTGCGATAGAATAGATTAGAAAGGATTATAATTTTTAGGAATGACGAAAAGAGGTAGAAGATAGCAAATAAGAGCAGGTCAAAGTGACATATAATGCAATTTAACCTGTCGTTTAAAAGAATGTTTAGACTTAGCGTATCTAATGGAAACCGGTAGAGTGTTCCAGAGATGAGCTGAGAAAGCGGAAAAGGAGTATTTATAGAAGTTACAAGAGGAGCTAGGAGTAGATAAGGCGAGGTTAGAGTTAGAGCGAAGAGAGCGGGTACTGTCGTGCAGCGAGTAAAGATAAGTAAATCGCTCTTTAAGGTAATCTGGGGCTAGTGGATTGAACAGAACAGAAATAATCCGGATAACAAGGTCTTAATTCTTGCAATATTAACTTTTGTTGCAGTATAGAGAAGTGTACATGAGAAGAACCTTTTTCAATCGTATCAGGTTTATTAACTAATTTCTGTTACATTGTATACACAAAAATGTAAATATATGTCCTCTTGTATCGGACAGGCCACACACATTTCATTTCAAAGAACAAAATAATTAAATATCGACGAATGCAAAACAAAAAGCTTTCGCAATAATTCATTCCCAAACTCCTTGTTGAGTTGACAAAATTCAATTACATCTCGTTTTTTGTTTCACTTACTTAAATTCTTTTCTCTCGGTGAAAATAAATCTCCCGTAATTGATTCCGCTTTAGTTCAATTTGTCTTCGTTAAAACTCAATTTCCGTAGTCTATTTGTGAATAATAAATTGCGCATACAATATGTACTACAGTCTACAAGCATGTGATAGGTTTTGGATTTAGTTCCGAAAAACAATTTAAATAGACTGGAAACAAGTCAATCTAAATTACTGAGAACGTCGCGCTAAGAGCTGTTCCGACCGTTTTCACGTTGAAGACCGATCAATTGTCATTTCTCTTGGAACATTATAATGTGCTGTTTGTTGTATGATATTTGTTTTAAAATGAAACGCTTTCTTGAAGAACTCTTTTCTTTTCACAGCTTTGAAAAACCTTGTGGCGACGTTACACCATAAGCAATACGGCTACGACCTATGTAAATCATGGTATCGATGTTTTCTAGATTACTTACAAGTTACTTAAACATATACCAGGAGCCTGGCCGCTCCCCAGGCATGTCTACTTGCCTAGCGCATATAGATCTATCTCCCTTTGCTAAAATATTAGCCGTCTTCAATATTCTATCTATCCATAAATCTTCATTTGCCAAAAATCTGAAAATTTGTCTTATAGATATTTTTATTACCTTGTATCTTCCAAACCACGGATTTATATCTGTATAATTAAGATATCGTTAGATTCGTCTTGATAACCCAAGAGTTCTTAGATAAGTGCAATAAAAAAAATATATATAGTGGCTGTGAGATGGCATTGTTAGAATTTTCCTGTGAATACGAAAATTTAAAAATATTATAGAAAATGCAAAAAATTTCGCTTTCATCGATGCCATCAATTTTATTATCATAAAATTAAAATAGATCGAATAACGCAATATGGGTATCAAATTAAACACCTCATCATAAGGATTTCAAAAAAGTATAATTATCATGATAAATAATTGTTTGACAGCAGGCGGGTTTTTTTTACGATGTTCGTAAATAAATTAAAAATTAAAAAAAAAAACGCCTGCTGTCAAAAAACCTATCATGATGTACATTTTTGAAATCCTTATGGTGAGCTCTTTAATTTGATACCGGACATACCGGATACAGGACGGACGGCTTTGCGATGGACAGAACTCAAGAAATTTTCGCCACGCCCGCTATTACACAACTTGGCCAATTACTACATAATATTATGATCGACACATGCCACCGATGTATAAGTGCTTCATGTTTGTACTATAGTATATGTACTATTGTATATATATGATATAAATATTTTGTGGTTTTATACTTCTTTATAGATTCGGCACTGTTTCACTATTATTATTAGTTTCCTACCCAGCGTTCCCGTTCGCTTGTAATAAAGTTATTTTACGATAAAAGTGAATGAGTTTATACCTTCTTTCGCTTACACTTACAGCTAATATATTGCTACTTACCATCACGCGCGGAGTAATCGTTAAAAAAAGTTTTACCATTTCAAAATAAATTTTCCTAATTAGGTATTACGATAATTTATCTAAAAACTATTTTATTATAATTGATAGTAAACCTAATCGTACTCCCCTATTTCATTAAATACTACCGAAGTTCAATACAAGTAAAATATGTTTCTATATAATCGAATTTTCATCGAAAGAGTAGGTAAATTAATCGCTATAAAACTATTAAGGTATAAGTCGACAAATCAAAACCAAAAATCAATGAGAAACTGCCTGATGCCAAATGATCATAGCATTATACAAATACGTAACTCTTAGGGAAGGACACATTGCTAGCATCGATGAAAGCGAAATTTTTAGCATTCTCTATAGTATTTTTAAGTTTTCGTAATCACAAGAAACTAATAATTCATCAATGTAATGGTTTCCTATGCAATTTAATTTCGTATAGACAATACGAGAGAGTTAGAGCAATAGCTGTGGCGGTACATCTGATAACATGTGTAGGGCTGACACTGACGTAATCCTATCAGGAAATAAATAAGAAATAAACACAAACTTTGATTGGATTTGATGTACAAGGGTCTATTCACACGTTCAACAGCGACACGACAAAAAGTCACATCTAAAATGGACGGCATAATTTGTGTGAACTTTATTACTTTAGTAATAAGGGTGTCAAAGTGTCGCAGCAAGAATCACTGTTTTCATCACTATGTCGTGTCACTATCGTGACGCTTTGGCAACCCTGTCGCATATATGAATAGCCACCTACAAGTTGAAATTCACCACCCGCGCCATTGAAACCGAAAACTCTAGTCTTATAATTTAAAACTTAACTTCTACAGAAGTTATAATAACAAAAATTACTTTCATCAGCTCACAACCCTACAGCGCAAACTTCGTTCCGCGATGTCCCGCCGATAGCGAGGGTGCGGTATTGACGACTTTATAGCTGGCTTCCTATCTCCACATCGCGGCATCGGTCCCAAATACTTGAGCGGAGACGAAGGTTGTAATACTCACATGGTGTCAAAGTAAATTATTATAGATTTCACTATTTTCATCTATGTTATTATATATTATGTATTTTATATTAATATATATATTATTATATTTCGGCTTCGGTCAGTTGAAGGACTGTAGGGTTCCTCTAATGAACAGCTAGTGTTTACCACGCTGCTCCAGTAATCCACAGGCCTCACACTTAGAAAGCAAGCTTCCAGTCTTGACCTATCAGCGCTTATCGGCATATTGAAGAACCATAAAAATATTCTCGCAAAATTCAGCTCAAGCCCTGCGAAAAACCACCGTTTTAAAATTTATTGCCCGCTTTACACCCTATCCAATAGTAAACACAATTTGTTTTAAATAAAATCTCATTTTACAGGGTCTTAATAATTAAAAAGCCGACCAGTAATAAATATTTAATATCTTAAGCGTTATCAAGTCGAACATAAAACGTCTAGTCGACGGTCCACAATTTCGTGTAAAAACATAACCTTCACAAATTAATTTCAAAAATCCCTTCTAAGCAGGAAAGTCCATCGCGAAATGAATTTACGGAGCAATTCAGGTCAGGTCAGGATTTCATACCTTAAAATTAAGATTCTACAACAAAAATTGTCATAACTAAACTAAATTGTCATAGAGGAACTATGGTATCAGATAAAACTGGTAGATTTCGCGAAAATGACATACTCTAATATAAAATTTTGTGATAATAAAAAAAACTTCGGCATTAAGTATTAGAAACATTCCCAGTGAGCCCAGATTCACAAACTTGATTGCAAAAAAAACTGATTTCTCCTTAATAGAAACTAAACAAAACTTTTCTTCGTTAGAGAGAGTGTATAAATTAGTACCAGAACAGTTAATAAGCAACGACTTTACTTGTTTCGAATTACAATCACCTTCTGTCGAACGCCTGCGACGGGTACCTTCCATTACCTCGATTTATTTTACGACACAATAAATAAGTTGAATCCAAAAAAAATTTTTTTTTTAAACGCTTTTATTTCAATTTTTTTTTTGATTTTCGTGTATTGTCATCGGAAATACACATGTCTGCCAAATTTCATCAATTTTCATTAAAGGGAAGTCATTCAAATTAACGTTACAAGATTTGATCCTCCGAAGTGAAGCTAAATATAAACCTTATTGCCGTGTAAATAGAGTAGCATTTTGATCGATTTGATGCGTTGATGCTCCGAAGTGAAAGTAAATAAAAGCGTTTAATAAAAGAACCAACTTAACCTTATTTACATCCACCCTTTAAGAACAAGTTTCCTATACTTGATGGTAACTGAGGATGCCTTAACTTGAAGTAAGACAGCATTCAAAATGTTCTTTTACTACTCGTAGTAGTTATCTATTTAACGACCAACCACATAATATGGCTCGGTCTTCCTATGATTGAAATTCTATACTGCAATATATTATAAAATATACATTTTTACGTATTATCGTCTAGCTATTATTTATTCATTTGGTCACATAAAATATGCTCATTTTAAAATAACGTTGAGTAATATTAAAACCACATCAAAACAAAACAGTAACCTAAACCACGAATCAACAATGACAGACTAGCAAATCACTGCATATTTTTGTGTATAAGGAAACAGCAAATAAATATGGCCTTAATGGAAGTATGGGTTATTGCAAACTAATTTTATCATATGATTGAGCTCGGGATTAATGGCTATGGTATCAGTTTGTATGTTAGATTTCCCTTGATTAAATATCTAACTTATATTTTTTTATGCGGAAAATCAACATTGAAATAGACATCAAATTAAAATATAGTATACCACAAATTTTTTTCAAAGTCATTTTCTAAAGTACGAGTATTTCTGCTCTTAAAAAAATATGAAGGAAGGTGTTATTTGTAAGCGTCGCCGCCCCAGAACTTTAGTCTTTTACGTAACCTAAGATTTCTTGAATAAACTTGCTTCACGGCATTATTATCGGATATGGCCCAGAGATACATCTTTCATAAAGATATTAACATAAAAGATCGAACCCGACGCGTCACGCGTGGACTTAACGCGTCTAATTTGAAAAGTCAGCGCGCGTCTTGGCTTTAATGAGTTTTCGTGTAACGCCTTCCTAGCGGAGCAAATTTATGTCATGAATAATAATAGCAAAACCGCGTTTAAATCCCGGGGACATGTCCTGAGATAATCCACCAAAGAAACGTCTTAATAAACACTGTTTTAACGAGTTGTTGACAGAGCATCATGGCTGGCGGTGTCTGTTATTTGCGTTGGCTGGAATTTTGATAACGTATGCTTGTAATTACGCATATGTAATCACTGGCAAGAGTATACAACAAAGCTATTATGTACGTATCTGTTTACGTTATCATTTCCTTAGCCTCATTAATCACTCTTCCTGAAAGCTGCACAAAGTTGGAACTGAAATATAGTCAAGCCACTTCACAAGCAGTGCTCAAAAAAGATAATTGTTTTACAACTTCAAGGATATTCATCGCTCTGCTGAATCCCGGATAGTTTTGACTGTTTCATTCATTGACCAAAGATATAGTGGTAGACGATGTGACAATTAAGAATTCAATACTAAAATGCGTTCCGACAAACTGTCGAGGCCACTTGGAAATTCAACAACTTACCTAATAGAATAGGATATTAACGTCATTAATTTCATTCAGTATGGTGTCGTCTCCAGCTTTTCTCTAATAATTGAGGTTGTATCTTTATTTAGGTTTTATGCTTTTTTTGTGACAATCGTCGGAAATTCACAATACGCACACCATAATTTACCATAACTACTTTTTTGAATATCTTTTTTTTTAATTTAATTTGTTTTCCAATATTCCTACGGGTCGATAAAAGATTATTTGTTAATATGTAATATGAGTGTACATAAATCCGAAGTTGAACAGCGTACGATGGAAAGATCTCCTTTGACTACTTAGTGATATTTTAACAGTATTTTTTTCTCTCCTGTAAAATTGCAATTTTCATCTTATGCCTTTTGTCCACTGAGGGTACGATATAATTATGGCAATTACAATTACACAACAAACATTCCCTCTTCCATGCCTCTATTCTCTGGTTTTACTAGTTTGGTATTCCAATTCCAAAAAGTGCGTTGAAACGGACTGGGGTGTTGTTTTAAATTTCGCGTGGGAATGAATAGCTGAATAATCAGTTTTCGATTCGTAGGCATCGACTCCGTAACTACCAACCGACCCGAGTTATCCAAGGGAGTGTTCCAGCGACATAAATTGCTCCGTCTATTTACATTCCGTCGTAAATTAACATATCCGTGGGTATTCCCAAGTCGCGTTGGGTACCCGAACAAATTTCACTGGGTTTTCAGAAAAATTACTACATCGCCCATTCGATTCGTTTTATTATGTAAGTTTTATTCAAGTTGTGCGGTGCGGAAAACATCCGGAAGTTTTGGATGACGGACAAGAAAATCATTATAAAGTAGTTTTGTGTCAGGTATGCGATGATTGATCAGAAAGGTAACCTGATGGTTCAAAGATGCTTGTCATCGCTTACCATGAAAAAGACGCAGGATTATTAAAGGCTTTAAGACTGCAACTAAAAAAATACTTGATTTGGGAGGTCGTATTAATAGTAACCAAGGTTGGTTAAAACTCCTGTCCTCGTTCTGTCCATATTAATTGTTAGGATTTAACACGGTGGTACAGTCAACAGGGCTCTGTACCTTAACGATCTTCAATAAGCAGATACTATTTCATGGTCTTTTCAGTAAGTTCACGAGTAGAGAAGGGTGACTAGGTATGTTTAGATGAGATTTAGATTACTTCACAACCCAAAGTTAAAACTTTATAAGTTAATACTTAATAAACATACTAGCTGACCGGGCGAACTGCGTATCGCCTAACAATCATATTAAAAAATAGGGGTTGGTGTTAGAAGGGTGAAAATTTAAGGTTGTATGTATTTTTAATACCACATGATAAAAAAATAAAAAATAAATTATCCAAAAAATAAAAAATAATTGTTAGGGGTGGACAAACCTTATCACTTAGGGGTATGAAAAATAGATAGTAGCCTATTCTCAGACCTACTGAATATGCATATAAAATTTCATAAAAATCGGTCAAGCCGTTTCGGAGGAGTAAGTATGGTAACTAACATTGTGACAGGAGAATTGTATATATAAGATCTTCTTCAGCCTTTCCACGGAGTTTTGTGGCAGAACAAATTACAAAACAATTACCACGCATTAGTTATTCCCTATATTTTTTGTTTCCTTTTTCTTGTATGACTTAGGTCCTAAACACAATTAACTTGATATAATTTTTTAAGTACCATTAGTCTCTCAACTCATACCTGTCTTACGAGTGAGTAAGGTAATGCATTTATTTCGAGTATTGTACCTTCTATGGCATAGGTTTCCCGAAGCGAAGCGTGAGGATTCATTAGACTTTACATTACTAATATTATAAAAACGAGGAGTTTGTTTGGTTAAACGTGCTAATCTCACGAGCTACTGGTTCGAATAGAAAAAATATTTTTGTGTTGAATAGTCCATTTAAACATCATATATTTTAGATTAGCCCATTTATCGAGGAGGCTATAGTTTTATCCTCAAATTAACGCGAGTGAAACAGCAGGACACAGCTAGTATTACAATAAAAGTATATATAGCACAGGGCTCTGTGGAGGTACTCATTCGTGTGTTCAGATCATCTGAGTTCAGTACTATGAACATAGATCTCTCTCTGTGGGCGTACTTATGTGTCAGGATTACCAGGATACTAAATAAAACCCATAATTCGACAGGCACAAGGATACTATCCGTTTATTGCCTGATAACACCCGATTTTATCAATTCAACGTTATTTAGTTGTTTACTTTGATTCGCGATACTCTCAATCTGTCTGTCTTCTTGACAGTTCCCTTTTTCTTAATTTCAAAGATTGTTACGAACTTATTTTAGACTGCACCGATACGGCCATACTGACAAGACACACGTCCTCGTGTGTGAATCGTACTAAATCGCGTCATATTTAACAAACGTTACATAAACAAGGATCTCCAAGAGCAATTACGAATTTGAAATAATTATCCTGAGCCACGTACCATAGTCGTTAACTTCAATTATCAAAAGTAATAACAAACATTCTCAATGATCTCGAGTAAGTCCTTCAATCTCCACGGCTTTCAAAGCCAACCAGCAATCTCCGTTGCTACCATACACATATCATACCAGAGCAAAACACGAATCGCACTTCGATCGTAATTGCCACTGGCGCTACAAAGTTACTGAGTTCCCATCTTATCTTATTCATCAGCAAAATCATTATTAATATCAACATCGACTGGTACATGACCTACAGGCATTCTCATAAACTTTCCTTTACTTTACTGCCAAAGGTTACAACAAAGCTCTTTGTTGCCCGAAATCCCGCAAAAATAGCATCAGTTCATTTTTTAGCATTACCACTGCTTCGCAATGTGTTCTCGTTATGGAGAAGAAGCAGCGCAAGAAACTCCATAACAACACTTTTTTTGTTACGGAACTACCAAATTATTATTTGCACGATTTTAAAGTCTTTACATCTCGCGTCGATCGTTTGGTACGTCGCGGCGTCGTCACTGAATCTAAGAATCTCGTCCGTTCCTCTCACTGTTGCGGCTATCGCTGACGACTCACACGTCCTCGTGTGATCATTCTGTAAAGACAAAATCAGCACAGTATTTCGTTCGGCTATTCTGACTTCATGAAGTGAGGGAAGTGTATGTGTGTGTATGTTTTGTGTGTGCTCGTAATCCCCGATAAAATTTCACAACTCCCATATCAACTATATTCAATAAACTCAATCATTCCTGAATAAATTAACGGAAGGGCGTTTAACCCTCTCGTTTCCGTATTATACTGCTCTACTTTCATTTTAAAGATAAACCACAATTAATATAACATCAAATTATAACGTCAAAATCACCTTCAAGATTATTTTAAACCGCTCTTATTAACCAGAATTAAGATACTTTTTGTTATTGTCTAACCAGTATTTACACAGTTTAAGCAATATCCAACCTAGATTTGTACACTTAATGTCACAGTTCAACATACAGAAAAATGGCTGAAGGTTGATCATCATCATCAAATTATTTTTAAATCAACAAATTAATCACTTTGCTTGGTACACTTATATCACTGATCTCTCTTGAATCCACATACATGCTCACTCGAGCGTTCTCACACGGGACACGCCTTTTTTTTGCGTTCCCAACCCAAGTGTCACTAAGCATTGTGTTGGCCCAACTGCCTCAACACCATCATGCGAAATACTGCATTGATCTCTACTTTAACAGTTTGACCTTCAGACAATTTAAACAGTCACGGCTGTTACAGATAAAGAGCCCTTATTAAGCCAAGCTTAATACGAAGTCAACTAAGCATACTGGTTAAACAATTTATCTCATAACATAACAAGTTAGAACCCTACATTTGACTGATTAGTCCGCAGCGTGGTTTATTAATTCATCATTAAATTTCAATTCAATCAACAAATAATCATCAGCACCACATCAATTAATCAATTTACTTTTGCATTAATAAAAAGAAAGATATAAAGCTTGACGTCGTATCAACAACTCATCTCGTCATCATACCAACAAATCCTGTTTCAACATTTTGCCCTTTTTAGAATTTAAGAAACGGCACCGGTCATTAGCGAGAAAGTAAGAAACACAATGATTTGAAATGGATTTTTGAATTAAGGATCCAATCTAATTTTACTGCATTCATTATATCTTATCACATTTATTCTAACGCTAATTTGATCATATCCGAATTTTATTTGTAGTACGAATCAAACATAACATTCAAATTCAACTCTTTTAAAGTGAGTAAGTCTGTAAGAGAGTGGTCTGTAGTCAACACGACAGGAGAATGACATTTCATTTATTTTTCATCATATTTGTCGTCAGTTGTCACTTCGACAGATTTTAATACTTACGTCAAAACATGTGACATATCAAATCATAGGGATGGCAATTTTATAATAACCCGATCCCTATCAAAACATTGTCACAAAGTTATGTAGGCAAAACATGAAATGAAATAATGTTACTATTTCAATATGCAGTTACTGTTGCTCATCAATTGAAGATATTAAGTTATCATTCAGTCTACTCGTACTTTGCAACAATCTGCAATCATATATGCGATCATTGAAGTTCGCAGTAAAAGCGCTAAAGAGTTTCAACTACGTAGGAAACGCCAATGTTATATTCAAGGATTTTACATGCCCATCTTAACACGTATGAAAAACAGAATGTAGTAATATAATGTAATGATAAGATTTATATGCTAGAGTGACCACTTGGTTATATTACTTGACTCAGCGGCAAGGGTAGGTTAGTCGTTCTGATGCACTATATTATTTTACGTATAGTAAACCAGGAGATTACTTCATTTAGTACAATATACAATTGCATCTTTACCAACCCTAGCATAATTATCTTAAGTTCTTGAGTATGTATTGGGTTCTCTAAAGGTAAATGAAATGTTAACGATTGAAAGCTTTATGCCTATTAAGCCATGTAATTAGCGCGGAACACAGCGCTCACAACAGCAGCGCCGGTAGGTGCATCAACAACCCGTTGCAATTTGGAAGAAACCAGCCCCGCTCCACACTCGCAGCAAATAGATACACAGATTCAAATCTCGCCGTTTTTCTTTAGCTGAAAAATTTAAGATAGGTTACTTTCAGTTGCATGATATCAAACATCATATTCACTGTGGCTACTCATCTTGCATTCCTTTTGTGAAAAACCTGAAACCAAATTCTCATTTCCATTTATTTCTCGGATTTTTAAATAAAGCCCAACTTTAGTATCACACTCCATGATTTCATCATCTCCTTTATGTTTGATTGATTTTGTATCGTATCCCTTTGTAAAATTTTCCTTCAAGCTTATTTCAAATGTCATTCAAACTTCATTTATTTTCTGAAATTTACTTCTTAAATTCTCATGAAAATTATCTCACCATCTGGGTTTATCCCACGCCTGATATAGCACAGGGCTCTGTGGAGGTACTCATTCGTGTGTTCAGATCATCTGAGTTCAGTACTATGAACATAGATCTCTCTCTGTGGGCGTACTTATGTGTCAGGATTACCAGGATACTAAATAAAACCCATAATTCGACAGGCACAAGGATACTATCCGTTTATTGCCTGATAACACCCGATTTTATCAATTCAACGTTATTTAGTTGTTTACTTTGATTCGCGATACTCTCAATCTGTCTGTCTTCTTGACAGTTCCCTTTTTCTTAATTTCAAAGATTATTACGAACTTATTTTAGACTGCACCGATATATACAAATATATATTAAACTCAACCCATTACAGTCTTTGAATGTGCGCACTAAAAGTAGAAAATCATAGAGGCTCCTAGTTCCTATTTTTCTTCTCTTACTAAGAACTTTCTCGATCTCCAGATCGGGTTCGTATCGGGATCGGATTCCAGATTTGATCCATCAAACCTGGAATCATTGCTCAGTAGTCAGAGTTAATGTCATAATAGTTTATGTATTTCTTCATATGACCTAAAAAATCAATAAGTACCATTCCATCCACCATCCACTACTGGACATAGGCCTCCCCTAACTTGCGCCATTCTGACCAGTCCTGAGCCTACTGAATCCAGCGGATGCCCGCTGTCTTCTTCAGGTCGTCAGTCCACCTGGTCGGGGGGCGTCCTATGCTCCTTTTTCCGAGACGTGGGCGCCATTCGAGGACCTTTCTTTCCCAACGGTTATCGGTCCTTCGGTACTCGGTCCCAACGGTTAAAAGTACCATTAAAGAGCAGAAAATATGAAAGCCATTTCCCAAGTGTAACACAATTTATTTTCCTAATATATAGCGATTCGTGGCGGGGTAAAACTCCACGTCCGTCATACGGAACTAATCCGACCCTAAATCAGCTTTAGTCGCATCTAGCCGGATTCCTCTCTTTGTTCCCGTAACTTATAAAGTATTATGGATACCTTAGCTATGTGAGTAAAAGTGATTAAATATTTAGTCAATGTATTAAAGATCTACTGTAGAAAAGTAAATAAAGTTATGGAGGAAAATAAAAGTTGATACAATCAATTATAATATGGTTCTGTGTATTTGTTTTCTTAGTAGTAGCCAGTCAATGTCAAGAATATACCTAATTCCTATTTATTGTCATGTAAATTATTTCTTAGAATAAAGCTTTGTTATAAAAAAAAATGGTTGTCTGTAAAGTCGGTTTAAGGACGGTAGTTCAACGTGACAACATCATGACAAAACATTGATCAAATGATTTACTGACTGATGGTTTATGACTTTTAAAGATGAAAGTGAATCATTTTAATTCATAAATTAACTTTTATTTGCACTAATTAATTCAAATATGTTTATAAGTAATAAACTCAACGATGAACAGATTATTTACAAGTAACAATGTGAAGGAAGAGAGATACATGCGGCACGAACCGAGTGCTTCTGCCGATCGTAACCGATCGTGCCTCTCTATCGCTTGTTCCGCGCTCTCGCTCGCGGAACGTGACATGACGTCACGGAACGTGTTACGTGACAGTGAGTCATGCTTTTTTGTGCGTGCACCCGGCGTTCATCATTTTAATAGACGTTGTCACGTCAAAATATTTATGATTCCTTACAAATATTCAAATAAATATTATACATACCTACCTGTGATAAAGAAGCTGTTACTAGGCCGATATTCCTTGAAAATATTGTATAAAGGTTGGTTTTATTAACATTTTGTTAATACAGTTTTTATTTTACTATTTGCTCAGTGTGTAACGGTTAACGATAGTATTGCATATTTCACGTCTGTCATATTTGACTAATCCGGTCCTAAATCAATTTTATCCGAAAAATATCCCTTTTTAACTTTTTATTTAAAAAATGGTTTTTATCTGAGTTAAATGTTACGTCACTGAAAAATACTTTTGTATATCACTGAAAAATACCCGGCGTATTCACTATGCAAAAGTTTTGTATGGAAAATGTCGAAAAACGAAAATGTGCCTAATGCTCAATTTTAGTGGTCTCAAACCACGGAATACAGAAACAAGAGGTCTTGCTGTCTGTATTCCGTGTCTCAAACCATCTTCCCATTATTGCCTTTCAAATGAAATCAGTTTGGGACACATCGGTTGGATGGCTTCGAAGTCTATAGAAGACATCCGTGCAAACATTTTTTGTGTTCTACATATACGTAGATAATAATTAAAAACAGTCACAGGTCACGTATTTACCCTGATACATAGTAGTTCAAGTGTCTATGGCACGAAGAAACAATAACACTGTGATGACAATCACTCACGACCCGAGATTAATATTTACCCAAAGATATTACTACATATAGGTATATATGTTGTCATACTTATATCACGAGGTTCAGTTTCTGATTCGCTACATGTCATATGTTTTTTATTATACCACTAGGAAATCGCCCTTGCTTCGCTTCGGGAAAAATAGTAAAAAATAATTATAATATAGCCTATGTCACCCGTGGATAGTGTAGCTTCCCAACAGTGAAAGAATTTTTCAAATCGGTTCGGTAGTTTCGGAGCCTATTCAATGCAAACAAACAATCAAATCTTTCCTCTTTATAATATTAGTACAGATTACCCATGGCCCGTACCTGCAGGGTAATTCACGTAACTTAAGAAGTTCTATTGCAGTGCAGTTGCAGCGACGTTCCGATCAAAATGACACTTTCCGTATTCTCTTGGGCTGTCAAACACGCTCACGTCACGCGAGCGCGTCTCAAGCGCGCTCACGTCACAAAAAGGTATTCTGATAATGCGCGTCAAGATAGCGTGTTCCCGATCGCAGTTTGATTGGTATTCTCATAAACTTTTGAAGTTTGAAGTCTCATAAAGTTTGACAGGCGCGCAGGATGCGTGCAGGAGAAGTGAAGTTCACATGCAGTTTGCGTGCAGTTGGCGTGCAGTTGACACGCAGTCAAAAAATTATGACAATACGGTTTAGACGCCAAACTTCAACTTGATTGTAGCGTCACTCCAACTTGATTGCAGCGTCACTGCAACTTAATCGATGCGTCTTAAAGTTACGTGAATTAGGGTACTGGTCTCTACTTGTTATCTGTAGTAATTGTTGGAATAAAGTTTTTCTTTATTTTCTTACTAATTTCGATAACTACATCGATACTAAATCGATCTCTACCGTGGGCGAAGCCGCTGGCAAAAAGCTACTCATAGCAAAAATTGATAACTACGATTGGCATAGACAAGAGTGCTGATTCCTGATTGAGTCCTGATTGAGTTATACATTGAAAAATACCTCTTACACGTCTATAGCGAAGTAGCAGGGGCTTGCTGGAATGAAGAAAAATGTCTCGGCTTAAGAGCCATTTCGCGGTTAGACGCGCGGAATGAAGAATTTGATGTCAATAATTAGTATCATAAGAAAGATATTAATGCTGGCAAATGAACTCATAAAATAGATCAATCCTTCATCTTGTATCTTCATTTACCGGAATTTTGAAAATATTAATTTGTTTCTGCGTAACTGTCAATCTAGCATAACTATTTTTCAGCAAAAGGACGACAGAGTCAATTTCATACACTGATTTTCTTTATTAAGTTTTATTAAATTGAGTAAAAAAAAATGTCTAGAGAGCACTCATATATTATATTTTGCATTTATTACAAGGGATATACGATTACTATAATATTCGTTTTAAAATTAATTCAATAACATTACCAATTTTCATGGTTTATGCCATAACTTTACCATCGATTTTTGTATTCAATAAAGCGTATTTCCCATCAAAAATTTATGTAGTAATAAAATATGGTCTTTGTCGAATATGACACGTAATTTTTTTTTTATCTTACTGCAAAAACTAATTTATTACAACGAATTCACTTTACCATATAAATACACAAACTGGCGCGAAACAAATCAGTCCTGCGCCGGCAGTCTTCGACGTCGGACCTATGTCAATTTTTGCTTTAGCCATCTAAGGAATAGATTTCGTAAAAGTAACGTAATTATATTGCCATTGAACAGTCTTGATCATGTGAGAATTTTTAGTTACAGTAAATTGTATTATTTTTAGTTTTCTATAATTTTCAGGGTTTTGTAGTCAAATCGGAATCATGTCTAGTCCGTTCGTTATTTCAACCGGCCGGCTAGCCCATCCGGCCGTCCGTCCTTCCGTCCGTCCGTCTGTCCGTTCCGTATGATTTTTTCTTCGTCTACCCCTTAATGTGGGGTATCGTTGAAAAGGTCTTTCAAAAATATTATAGGTTTCAAAAGACCATTTTTCAATTCGGACCCCTGAATTTGCGTAATATTCTGCTTTAAACATCTTTGGTTTGAAGAAAACAATAGAAATTAAGTAACTATTTCTTTCCAATTTATGTAGTGTAAGTAGTAACGGAGAAAATCATGAACATACATATGTACAAAATATAACTATATCTATACTAATCTATACTATTACTATTGTAATATTATAAAGCTGAAAAGTTTGTTTGTTTGTTTGGTTGAACGCGCTAATCTCAGGAACTACTGGTTTGAATTGAAAAATTATTTTTGTATTGGATAGTTCATTTATCGAAGAAGGCTTTAGGCTATCGGATTTTTGGAAATTCAACCCCTATTGGGTTGGAAGTCACTGCTGTAATTTGAAATAAAACATTGTCCGTTTTTAGACATTAGTTACTGTTTACAGTATTTAGGTTTTCTGTTATAAGTGTAAATTACATATTTACATAGAAAAAAAAAATTATAACTTGTATACACATACCCTTTATTTATACAACTTTTAGATCAATCTGTACTTTATAGGGTTCCGTACCCAAACGGGACCCTATTGCTAAGCCAAAATGTTGGAATGATAGAAGCTCCGACATTAATCAGCTATAGTCACTTATTATTAGTCAAAGATAATACATTCGTTGTTTGGAAACTCTCGTGCACCCAAGTTCCGTCAACTCCCCAAAACTCACGTATCTCAAATACACAACACCCTTTACCCTCTCTCACCTTCTCTCTCCACCCTCTCATTTTTTCACAACCCCTCGCCTCCCCCTATACCCCCCCCCCTCAGTTCTTCACCCAAAAGTGGAATTTTGCGTCGGGATAATCTGGGAGGCATCCGGGCAAATACCGCACTCATCAGGTAGGCGCGGATCGGCAGATCCGGATATCGGGATATAGATTTTTGGAAAACCGGAAATCCCGGATATCTCGGAGACGGTGCGTCCTAGACAAGTTTAGACGGAAATTTCGACCCCCTTTAGGAAACCCCCAAACCTTATTGCTAAATCTTACTGAACCCACTTTTACCCCCCCCCCCCCCCAAATTTTCCTAAAATACCATATATCTCCTAAACGGTACGTCCTAGACGATTTCCGACTGAATTTCCATCCGCCCTGTGGAACTCATACTTGCAACATTACCCAATCTTATTGGGCCCAACCTTAACCCCCCCCCCCCCCTCCCAAATTTTCCGAAAACTCCTTATATCTCCTAAACGGTGCGTCCTAGACGATTTCCGAAAGGATCGAATAAAAGTTGTAGCCCATAAAAAGATTGACATTTTATGTGCCATACATTTTTCTTGTAGAGCAAGTGGTTTGGGAGGAAAGTGCGAATTTCGTTTCTCATAATTTATTATACTAGACTATTGTCAATATTTTGTTTTGTAAACCTACAGAAATCAATAAAGAATTCGTTTTTAACATTCAAAGACCGCTGTGAATAGTGTTCTGAATATCTTCTTTTTAAAGCTGTAATCATTTTTGTGTATGGATTGTATTTACCTTTATTTTTACGTTATCTTTTGTATCACGGTAATGATTAGGGTATCGAAAACCGGTCCTGTTTTAAATTACCGGGATTTTCGGTACTCGCCTATGCTGGAACCGGGATTCCCGGGATTTTCAGTTCTTTCGGGATTATTTTACCACGGCTTTCCCCGCGTGAAAATAGTTAGTATCGCGTTTCCTATTTTATCTCTCAGGAGCATTAAATAGGGAAAAACTGTTTTCTACCCAAATCCGTATAGTCGTTTGCCGTGATTGAGTAACCATCATACTATTATACCTTACATGCAAACACAAGTTTCGTATTAATTGTATGAAAGCAACACAATTGTATTGCACAATTCAGCACTGCTTGGACGAGAAAAAAGAGTTAAATCATCTTCATTTATATTAGAAAAATATCGATCTGGGTTGTGTAAATAATATTATATTAGTATAGCTGCTTCATGTAGCCGACGTTCTGAATATCTTCTTTTTAAAGCTGTAATCATTTTTGTGTATGGATTGTATTTACCTTTATTTTTACGTTATCTTTTGTATCACGACGCGACATATTTTTATTTCCCAAAAGTTCAGAAAATCCCGGTTCTTTTATTTTGTTTCCCGGTTCTTTTATTTTGTTTCCTGGTTCTTTTATTTTGTTTCCCGGTTCTTTTACTTTATTTCCCGGTTCTTTTGAAAAGTACCGTATTCCTTTATAAATCCCGGGATTTTCGTTTCCGGGATTTCCCGGTTCTATACCCTCCGATTGATTTGAATTTAGGTATACCTATGTATTTCGACGCGCTGCGAATATCGCAGGCAAAATGGACGCATATTGCATTTTATAGATCACCTTGAAAAAACGTGATTTTTAATTTTTCACGTTGATTTGCCAAAATATTGATTTTTGCAATATGCATCTATTGACTTTTTATTGCAATATGCATCTATTGGACATCTTTATTGTGATGTACCTAAGTAGGTACCTAAAATGTATTATGTAAATAAGTTACCGATAATGGTACTACTACATTGTACTCTTAATTGTTATATAAACTCACATTGTCACAAACCAGATACATGTATGTGGTCACAAAGTGTATAATTAAAATTTAATGTTCATAATTTTAAAATTTTTACGATTGAAAGTATCAAGAAGATTACTCGCACAGAACTGAGGTCAAGCGCGACGCGAGCCGCGCGAGGCAATATCACGTCCAGGAGCCGCTTCAAATACCTATAGTTTATCAACCGAGTTTTGCGAAATGGCTCTTAAGCCTTCCACGCCGCGACGCTGAAAATAGAGATTTATTAAATCGGCCAACGACACTTGCTTACTGACATCCTGACGTCAAGTTTTCATAGGTTTTTTTACTGGAGGTAGAGGGTAGGTATCTTATCTATTGTATCGCTATGACGTTTGATATATATGAAACAAAGGCGAAATTAATCATGCGCATTTATATTACCTTCCTACCAGTGGCGGTACAGCCATACAAGCCGAATAGTCCACCTTACTATAATTGCTTTACTAACATCACTCTGCAGATTTCTTGGTAAATATTATACGTTTGGGATGGAGTGTTCTGTGTTGTCAGGCCAAAGATCCCGACATCCTGGGTTGTACGACAACAACTGGGCTTGCCTTTTCTGACGGCCTAGGAAGGCCATTGCTTCCTACATATTAAAATATTCGTCCCGCAGTGATCGAAATTCTTTATAACATGCTAACATTTTAGTTAAAAGTTATTTTATAACCTGAAAAACTGACGAAAAAATCGGAATGGAAGAACCCCATGTAATAGCGTACCGGCTCCCAGAAGGTATATTTAATACGAGCGTTAATAATATGTATTTATATTTTTCTTTTATTAACAAGCGAGCTCATTTACATTACTAATAAGAGTGATTTCACAAAACGAAATCACAAACATATAAACGTCCCAATCAACTCACTATATGTGTTCCAAGATTCATCGTAAACGACAGTTATCACATGATGAAAAGACAAGCTTCCAAATATGTAAACATCAGTGGCGTGCCTAGTCCGTCAGAACAAGGCAAGCCCAGTTGTGTCGTACAACCCAGGATCTCGGAATCTTAGGCCATACAAAACAGAACACTCCATTTCATATATAACATTTCTCAACAAATAATATAAATATTGATAATAAATATTAGTAAAACAATGATAGTAAGCTGGGCTTTTCAGCTTGTATGGCTGTACCGCCACTGTTAAACATCCAATCATCTTCACAAACATTACCACCATCGACCACTATAAACAGAGATCTAGTATGAACTAGCGTTCAACTGTATGCAAGACCAAAAAGTTTGGTTTGGGACTATCGTGACGATTCTTCGCGCCAATTTTAATCCTTTCCAACAAAATAACAGAGTATTCTCCATATTATTTGTTCTTGTTAAAAGTAACCCAATTTCCTGATCCCTGTGCCCCAGCTAAGAACATTCCCGTCGTCAGCTAGTTTGCCAGCACAAGCGGCGAATGTACAAAATGAAGAAAAATGTTTCGGCTTAAGCCTTTCCGCTAGCGACGTTCTAAATAGAGATTTATTAAAACGGGCTAGCGATACTCGCTAGACGACCTAATGTGAAGGTTTTTTCGGTTATAAATGTTGTTAACAATGCCACAGTTTCGTTTTGTGTATGAGCAAATAACAATAAATAATGCTAACACTCATTGCTTCACTAGGATTCCGTGTGACGTGGGTGCCATGGATAACCACAAATACAAGAATACACACATTTAGACCGAGAACAGAAATTCAAACTTTACAGTCAAACCGCCTCGCTGGGTATCGAACCCGAGACCCTTGGCATGGCGATTCGGTATGATAACCATTGCGCTACGCGGGTCCTCAAGGAATTAAATATTTGCCTAAAGGATGCCTTTGTTTATTTTATCCACTATCTACATAAGAAAACAACTCACACTTAAACACTTTAACTACACACTTAAAAATATATCCTGACTTGAGTTCTCCCCGCGGCTTTACCCACGTTTTTCAGGATGGGTATCCTAGATGTTATTTCATAGTCAAGGTCTATGTGTGTTCTATGTTTCATGAAAATCCGTTTAGTAGCTTTTGTGTAAAAAAGTAGGATTTGATCGTAATAGAGATAGTCTATTTTAAAAATGAACTAGGTAATGGCTGTATAACATCACTTCCATGAGTTCCATGATGTCAGCATTTCGTGTAGCAATGCCTGCGGATTTAATAAAACGCGCTGACTAATGGTCCCGTTGTTACTTTTACATCATAACTTCGTAAGTAAATACGGAAACGGTAAATTGCTTCAACATAGGGTACAAAAACGTTTAAATACGTTTAAATATTATAACAACATGAGCTGCCTCTTCTCAAAGATAAAACAATTTATACTGCTTGACTTATTCAATTAACAAAAACAAAAATCGAAGTGTTATGAGATTACGACCCTACGACATGGTTATATTTTCATTATTTTTCTACTCTCTTGACCGGCAATGCATCAGTGATGCCTTTGATGTCATTGATATCCAGGGGCGACGATAGCCACTTACCATCAGGAGAATATTCAGCTCGTTTACCGGCTATATCTATAAAAAAATAGACTATACTGTCTCTCAGTACTGGCTCTCATGCTCCCAGTCAACACACGAGTCGTCATAGCAGCTAACTCAAGCAAGTGTAGCTGCTAGCCAGCTTGATTTAACGAAACACAAATAGTTCATCATTCGAGTTCTGCCTTATGTTTGCTTAACACTATAAATAGACATAATTAAAATTAGACCATTCTTACCAAAGTATAGCCGTAAAAGGAACAATGCTCATTACATGGGATACGGGTGCGTTGATTTAGGGCTGGATTACACAAATATGACCGACGAAAATTTTCCTTCGTTTTATTACTGCCTTTGTTACCGCATGGAGCCGGCAAAGTTGTATGCAGTCCTGGTTTCGACTAAAAAATGTATTATACCGACTGCCTTTAGATATTAGGAGATGATATATACTCGAAGCTCAACTTTGGGCAGTTCATCGAATCCAAAGCTAAAGCTGCTGTAAGGAAACTTAGTGTCCTTGCGAAGGTGCGGCGGTACTTCACACCGAGGCAACTCTTAATCTTGTACAAAGCTCAGGTTCGGCCGTGTGTGGAGTACTGTTCTCACATTTGGGCAGATGCAGCCAAATGTCACCTTTCTGCTTTGGATTTGATGGCGATGGATGAGGCGTGCGAAGAGGCTCATTGGTCAACGGAAATTTTCCTTCGTTTTATTACTATGTTACCGCATCGAGCCAGAAAAGTCGTATGCAGTTTTGTTGTTTCCACTACTAGCTTAATATGTCTAATGTTCGTTCTTCATATTCTATCTATCCTTTATCCTCAAGTCAATTAGATAGCAACTGTCTTAGCCACAACAATTTCAGAGCGATGTTATGGTATGATTTTTTGTGTGAAGATAGGAGGCTACTCCAGCATCCTATCGTAACGTAGGCTACTTTTTACCGCGGTAAAACATCTCATTCCCATGGGAAGATCCATTATGATGCGTATGTGAATCACTCCATACTAAAAACAACAATGTGTTGGTCCTTCTTTAACTTATATAGGATCTATGGATTGATATAAAATAGTTAGAAATCCAACCATACTAAAATTATTATTAATAAGAAAGTGTGTTTGCTTGTTTGTTTATCCCTATTTTACGTCGTAACGGAGTGATATTATCGTATGTTTTTTGTGTGGAGATAGTTAGGAGGCTGAAGAGTATCATAGGACTGGCTGAAAACCAGCGCTACACGGGAACCTAGCCCCGCGTTAGTAAAAGCTGAGCCAGCTCCTATTGCCATTTTTAATAATTAGTTCGCCGCTGCGTCGGCGAACTGCTGTCATTCATTCCGTCAACCAGCGGCCGGCGAGCCGTAAGCGCGGCGTCGCCTAGCCGTAGCCGGTTGACGGCGAGGCGATCCGGTGACGATCCCTTTCCGAGTTGATATGTGCGCTACGATCATAAGTCGGAAAACTGCTACTATGACTATTGCGGTATTGTTCTAGGCAACCATCGATATATCTTCTTTATATGATATACAGAATTACAGAACCGTAAAAAGTACATTCTGTAGCTATATACGAGTACCAATAAGTACCTAACACTATTCAGACAGATAAACCGCCCACAGCAATCAATGTCAGAACGCAAATAGCGTTCAATAAGTGAACCAATGATAATAATCGTTTGCGTTCCATTCATCACTTTGAATATTAATTACACAATCGAGGTAACATGCTAACCGTTAATTCAAATCAACGAACAATTCTCATCATTTTCAAGCTCAAACTGTTTGCATATCGGTCCGCATGCCCCGTGAATAATCGAAACAACGATTACACTGATTCATAATAAAGCTAGCCGCATATACGTTTTATTTATCATTAGTAAACGCCTCGCGTCTTCGGAAGACAAAGTCTTTTTTGGGTACTTCTTCCATGGGTTAATTTTTGATACATTGAGTTACATTATCACTATGGTTAATTTCGTAGGATTATTCTATAGGGATTTCAAATTATTTGTGAATAAAAGTCACATGTTACTCTTTGTTATTGTAGTTTTCTATAGGTAAAAGTTTTTTTTAAATCAGTTGAGAGTTTATCTATTAGGTACAATGCAAAAATTTTGTCTTTGTAATTTTGTTAAAGTTACGTTACCTCTCAAAGATATTATCTTAGAAGTGGCAAAATTATAATAATATCGCGTAATTCTTTATCAAAATTATTGATTGCAGAATATTTTTTGCAATGTTATGTCCTATGACAAGAACAAATATAATAAAACATATAATACCTACTTTCCTTTAAAAATAAGTGAAGCATAACCAAATATTAACAGTTTAAATAAGATGTTGCTAAAGTTCTTATTTATAAGCATTTTAATGTTCATTTTCGTAAAACAGGTATTACGATAAGATGCTTAGTGTTATAATTAATCTCCTAAAGTGCTTACCTCCTCACCGTGACAGAGCGCCTTGGATTACACTCATTGTGCATCTCAACACATCGCAGCATTAACAAAATTTGTATGGCTTAAATTTATGACTTATTACGTGTTTTCAACAAGAATAGCAAAAATACAGTGATTCTATTTCGTCAAATTGAAGCAATCTGTGGTATGCCGACTCTTACATACACACTGACATGAAAATGTGCCGACTAGTGCTATTCTAAACCTTTGGTATATTGTACATTTTTATTGGAATATCTACAATTGTTTATGGTACGTAAATAATACCGACAAATAGACAGTTTATCATGATAACAGTATATGGAAACGGATTGCAATATTATACGTAAAAGTGCAATAGCGGTAATGTGTGCGTTGATCTTAAGCAAACAAAATTGATAACTCTTCATATGTAGTTCTTTAACAATGTAGAAGCTGCATGTTTGCTTATCTGTGCTCGGCATTAAGTGACCATTGCAATGTGGTCATTTCAACACAATATGGTTGACAATAAAAAAAAAATTTGAGGTGTGATGAGATTCTTTCATTCGCAAGTAAAGCAATCCTCCGTGAATGGTACATGAAGAAAATATACTATATACTTACATATAAAAAGTATGGTCCGAAAAGTTATTCCAACTTTTAGCAAAGACCAAATTGGCGTGTGAAAACAATAAACTTGCAGAGATTACCTCCAAGTACAAGTCTCAACAAGGCTCAAAGTAATGGAATCATGGTCTAAAACTGCTAAGTCCACGTTTCGACTTAAGAACCGTGAAATTATATTTTCAGGCAAAAGACACAATAACATTTTTTCGGATTCCTTAATGCACAACAGAATTAGAGGGTGATAGTGTAGGACTATGAGTGTATAGTGTTTATTTATTTTACAGGCGATCGTGAGTGAACTACATACGCTTTAGGCCTCCTCACTAAGAAATACTACCAGCGCTGGTAATGGGTTGCAGTACAGCAGACCTAACAATATGAAGATTTAACAATTGTGCTATAAATCAGAATAGCAAAGAGTGTTCAAGGTTCGCGCTATGTAACCGGGGTCGAACAAAACGACCCGAGCGCGCAATACGTCACGTTACGCGCTACGCTACAGAACCACAGCGTAAAAAACTTCCATTCAGTCGGCTAATGGAGGTGTAAGTCTGTAGCGCAGAGCGTGCGGGGTGAGATGTGACAATGAGAGTGTGTATCACTGTCATCGTAGCATTCGTAGCCCACACGAAATCACTGATCGACTTGCTATCAAAACCGTTTTTTGTTTAAAAGTTGATGTGATCGAGATGGTTGTGATCTATGTTTGGTGATAATAATTCCCGCGCTTTTTTATTTATTGACGTGATAACGTCTATTAAATCGATGCCGGGTGCACGCACGAAAAATCATGACTCATCTGTCGCGTTCCGCGAGCGAGCGAACAATGGAGAAAGCGCCATCTATGAACAAAACTATATATACAATTAAGTCAGAAAGGAACTTGCTGAAAAAATAGTTTAGTTCAGTCAGGTGTTCTAGATGGCGTTGTAGTATAAAGATAAAAGTTTCTAATTATAAGTTAATTTCCAGAGATAATATTATATTCGAGCACTACTTCATCAATGTTTTGTCATAACGTTGTCACGTTAAACTACCGTCCGTAAAGCGACTTTACAGACAACCATTTTTTTATTTTTAATATTATTTGCCTTAGCCAACCAGCCTTCTTTATGTCAACCGTCAAATATCTTTGCTTGCTTTGCTTACAGCATGGAAGACATATTAAGAAGTGAGTATCCGTACTTGACTTGAAAGCTTTTACAACGTGTCGGCCAAGGTATCCTGGCACAAAGCCGCAATCAACGCTACACACTCATAGCTCCACACTAGGTTTCCCTGTGTTGTGGGTGCCATGGACCCACAGACAAAAACACGCCCAGACCGAGAACAGTAATTCAAAATAATCATTCAAAATTCCGCCTCACTGGGAATCGAAGCCCTTGACACGGCGATCCAGCATAGTAACCATTGCTCCACATGGGTCGACAACATTGTCCACTTCCTTCTTACATCAGAAGCAAGACCACAAGACCAGTGGCGGTACAGTCATACAAACCGAAAAGCTCAGCTTACTATCATTGCTTTACTATCATCACTCTGCAGCTGTTAACACTCATATTATTTGTTACTAAATATTATATGCATGGAATGGAGTGTTTTGTGTTGTTGCGCCAAAGATCCCGAGATCCTGGGTTGTACGTCACAACTGGGCTTGCCTTGTTCTAACGGTCTAGGCACTTCACTGCATAAGACCGCTGAAAGTTCTTTCACTGTGTCCCACTACTCAACCGGCCGTCGTTCACTGGGGTCACTCGTAAATATCAATGTACTATTCTGGCTTGCGTACTTTCAGTGAAATATCTTCTCCATTTCGAGATACAAACACCCTAACCCCGCCTAATTCCAATACTTCTGCCTCACGGAAAATAAAACAACGCATAAAAGTCGCCCTTTCATCATTATTTACGATACGTACAGCAATTGTTTATTTATGAGTTTAAAGTTCAGTTATTTTCGTAATATATCGTTAAAAATTGCGACTCAATACCACAGAAGACATATTAGTACATAATTATATATTAAAATAGTCAATTGATATTAAAGAAAACTTGTCTGCTTTAGATTTATCATTTATTTCATATTTACCCCACTACTGGATAAAAAAATGACCTACATCCTTTCTGGGACTGTCTTTCCGAACTTGCGACCGTTGACAATACAAAATATGATACGTAGAGTAAATTCCTATTTCCTACCTTTATATAAATACTAGGAAATCGCCCTTGCTTCGCTTCGGAAAAATAGTAAAAAAAAATCATATAATATAGCCTATGTCACCCGCGGATAGTGTAGTTTCCAAACAGTGAAAGAATTTTTCAAATCGGTTCGGTAGTTTCGGAGCCTATTCAATGCAAACAATCAAATCTTTCCTCTTTATAATATTAGTATAAATAAAAGCTTGCGAGAGTTTTTGTAACTCTTCAAGGAAAAATTACTGAACGGATTTTCATGAAGTGTAGCACACAGGTAGTCCATTACCTGGAATAGGATATTAGGTATTTAATATTTAGGTATTTTTTATGATTTATTTATGCTTTTGCCCGCGACTTCGCCCACGGTAGAGTAGTTTCGAAATGAAATGTTTAGTTAATTAATTAGATTTATATGACCGTGGCTTAGTGCACGTGGATACAAATTTTTTACTAACCCCGCGGGAACCCTGATTTTTCCGGAGTAAAAAGTAGCCTATGTGTTAATCCAGGGTATATATAGGCTATGTCCATTCCTCAGCTAAGTCGGTTAGGCAGGTGTGGCGTGATTGAGGAACAAATAACCATACATCTTCAAACTTTCACATTTATAATATTAATAGTAGCATATAATGGCAAGCGTAAAATACAATTTAAACAGTATATTCAGCCATAGTTAAACTCAATGTTTGGCTTTTCCCCAAGCACGATGTAAGCAGACGGAGCTGCGGAGGCCAAGAGATTTTGTACCGTAGATTTTGTAACGTAAAGCCGCCCATCAAGCACACGACGCGACGTGAGATATTGTCTCCCGTCGCGATTACAGCCGGAAAATATCTAGCCGCAAATAAGCCGGCTTTACCATACCATGTATTGAGGCTTTTTCGCACCTTAAAAGGCTTTGCACGTGAAAGATAAGCGATTAAAATGAACACTCTAATCCTTCCCGCAACTAAATAGTTCGAATTGAGTGATTAAGATGATGAATATAAGTATCATACTGCTGGATTCAGACCGTTATTACGTAGAACAGGCTACTGCGAAAATCTACCAGTTTTTATCGACACTGAGCCTCTAGACAAAACTTTTTTTGTAAGAATTCACGCCATCCACTGCTTCAAAATGGGATGGGAATGACATTGGGTGCGGAAAAGTCTCCTGCTCACGTTTTCGCACTTAAAGTCATTCGCAGTCATTATGAAGGAAACGTTTGGCGTAAACGCTAACAGAAAAGAGTTTTGTGTAGAGCAGTAGAGACTCTGGTCCGGAATGTTGTCAACACCAAGTTTCTCTAAAGGCATGATTCCACCAGTGTGCTGAACTGTGCGGCACTGTAATGCACAGTGTACGACACAGATGTTCACGCTGGTCGAGTCACTCGGGCATACAGTAACAAATCGTGCGCGAACATTTAAAATTGTCACGCACATCTGTATACTTTTGTGCGCGCACACATGTACGCAGTGGACTCGCGTCGACGCGTACACGCTTGTTGTTCACGAACTCAGTCTTGCTTTTATTCTTCGTTTCTTTTTAAGCAAACTAAATAATAAAACACAAGCTGCAGCACAAAGCACTACGTTTTCCTGCCCGTCCATATTTAACATCTGAAGACAGAAAACTCTTCTCAGTGAACATGTTTGTGCACAAGTGTGCCACAAAAGTTACGCACAGCCTTGCCGGTGGAGACAGCAGCTAAACGCGATACTAGCTTAAAGTGCAATGCTGGAGTTTTGCACAAAATGTTTGTAAACAAATGTGCTGCACACTATTTTGGTGGAATCGTACCCTAAGACGTTTTACGTCTCCTCCATTACTGGCCGACAACGACGTAATTTACGAAGTAAGCATATTCCACATTTAAAATTCTTTAACAACGCTGCAACGTCTGTTCATATTGTGCTGCACAAGTTTAGTGTTTAAGTACTCTGTGGTGCTGCAACCGAAGAACATTAAGGCACAGTTTCTTCTAGAAAAAAGACACTGACTCACTCTTGTAACTTCGAGATTAATTTTGGTGGTAAGTCCAGAGCTCAACAGTTTCTGAAAACATTGACCTGACTATCCGTTGTTCAGTTTGGTGAATCTGGAGCATATGTTAGCATGGACTGAAGGATTAGCTTTAAATCTCAACCACTGTGTCATTATATTCGCATAAAAATCTCAAACAGATTCATTACAAATACAGAATAAGCTTCTTCCAAATTTATAAGGAACAGAATGCTGTAATCTAACAAATTGTCTGAATAATTCATCTCCAGGCATAAAATGACAGTGCCATCACAACCGTCATAAAATTTATTACGTTAAGATTTGTAAGACCATCAAGATTACAGAATCTTATTGTTTCGGGGATTAAGATTAGATTCATCTGGTGTACGCCTTCAACTCCTGTAAGATTATCAAAGTATGAAATATACAATATTTCATAAGCTGTGATTACAGAAATAAACAGCTAAAATATTAAGTGCATCTAAGTATTTGAATCTTCTGGGAGCATAAATTCTTTCATACTAGCGATATTAAAAAAGCCATCACTGTTAAACCACATAATATATCATAATCAGCAGATACCAGTTCCATCCACCTTGTAAGCAGAAATAAATACTAGTGTATATGGGCCTACCCTAACATGTTCTACTATGACCGCTACTGAATCTTCTGAATTCAGCGGACGTTTACCTCCTGTTTCCTAACCATTAGTCCAGTCAAAGTCGTCTTATGCTCCTTTTACCCAAGCGTCTCTCTCTCTCTCTCTCTCTTCTTTCAAAAACCTTTCTTCTGTAACGGTTCTTCACGGTCCATTGTTACCTCGGCCTATTAAATTTGATTTTTGTCGATTGCACTTTTCCGTTGATGGATATCATAATGTCATTCGATCACGCAGAGATTACCTACTGAGTATAGCTTATTGCATTATGCTCAAACTAGATTCCGCCCGCGACTTCGCTCGCGGAAGAGTGGTTTCACAAATATTATAGCACAATTAGCCAATTGCAATATGGCATGTGAATTGCATTGAATTGCAATATAAGCAGTGATAGCCTAGTGGTTAGAACGTTGGTCTCCCGAACGCGGGGGCCCGGGTTCAAATCCTGGCACGCACCTCTAATTTTCAAATATTATGTGCGTATTACAAGTTAATTATCACTTGCTTCGGTGAAGGAAAACATCGTGAGGAAACCTGCACACCTGAGAGTTCTCCATAATGTTCTCAAAGGTGTGTGAAGTCTACCAATCCGCATTTGGCCAGCGTGGTAGACTATGGCCTGTACCCCTCACATTGTGAGAGGAGACCCCGAGCCCAGCAGTGGGATAATTATGGGTTGTTGCTTTGCTTTTTTTTAATATGGCATGAAAAATTTAATTTATGGAATTCAGATTAAATCATTATTTAGAACCTCAATAATACTTCCATCTTACTATTTTTTATTTGATAATTAATTTAAAGTGATTTAAGCTAAATTTTATTTTGCTTTTTATAACTTGAAATGAAGATCCATCAGTGTTGATATTTAAGCCGCTAGACCTGAGTATGTCATGTCATTTCTTGCACATGTGCTGTATCGCATCGCAACCTTTCAAGCTAGAATAGCGCTCACAAACCACTAGTATAAAACAGCTGTAGGTACCTACTTATAATTTTTGCTGTATTTTTTAATTCCAGAGCACTTTGCTTTAAGCTCAGTAAAACCGTATTTGCCACTGGAGTTACTTCTTTGGTCTTACAAAATGCAAGACTCAGTTGCTATCAGATTTGCGGGCTCATTAATTGCGAAGCAACCGGGATGGTACGGGGAAATAAAATTATTTTGTTGTAAATATTTACCGCTCAGTGAAATAAGTAAATCGGAAATGTTTGAACGGGTTTTCAAGATTATGTAATTTCATATTTTTAAATTCTATAAAATTTCTATAAAACTTCGTCATAATACCATACAATCTGTCTGTTTGTCTTTGAAAAACTACTGTCTGATTAGCGCGAAAACATTGTTTATGGAGGATGAGGAATAGGCAATTCAATACATAATTTAATACTTCAGATAATATACAATAACATACTAAGCTGGTATTATATGGCATTTCTCTTATTCTAAAATTCATATATTACTAGGTACGTCCTATTTCAGATTATGATCAACATATTAGTATGTGCTTTTCATAAAAATCCTATCATTAGTTTTTGCCTGAAAGAGTAGGTAACAAATATTCTCACAAGGACTAAATCAATTTCTCAAACTGTTTGTGTTAAACAATTAGAGTAACAGATGACATTTGCCACTAGCTATAAAGAAACAATATTAAAACAATTTGAACACTTCAAAGAAAAAAAAGCCACCGCACTCTTTGCCACCACAAAAAGCATGCAATCCGCTGTACATGTTGCAGGTATGTAATTCATTTCGTAATTGCCTTTTAGTAGATGCAATAAAAACAGTGAACGATGAACGTTAGTATATTAGTTCATTGAATAAAAATAATTATTTACGCTTTATAACATGACAACTTAATGAAGTTGTATTACCAGTAATATTATTTCTAATAAATGTTTTCGAAATAAAATTATTACTATATTTTAGCAAAATAGAAAACAATGAAAATATTCCTAGCAATTTCTTCTTTTATTACAATAGTTATAGTCTCCTTACATAACACCCTTTCAATTTTGACTAAAATGGCAACTATAACTTTGGCATATGACAACTAAACGGATTGTTAATCTATACTAATATAATTATAAAGAGGAAAGATTTGATTGTTTGCATTGAATAGGCTCCGAAACTACCAAACCGATTTGAAAAATTCTTTCACTGTTGGGAAGCTACATTATCCCCGGGTGACATAGGCTATATTATATTTTTTTTTACTATTTTTTCCGAAGCGAAGCAAGGGCGATTTCCTAGTTAATTATAATCCTAAATAACAAAATTTTCTGATTTCCATAAATAATAAAGCAATGAAGATCTGAAAACAATAAATGCTACCGCTACATATTTTCGATTACAATACACCCTGCCGGCGTATTCGTGAATAGTAAACATTCTAACAGTTTTAGTAACTAAATATTGTAAATAACTTCCACAGTAATCACTTAAGACTACAAAGTACGACTCAATTTTACTCTTAAAGACATTAAAACTTGCTGTCAGAGTGAAAAATAATCTCGGGAAAATTATAGCGCACAAGATGAACGATGGAGATAAGAGCAACCGCAGAGTAAATTTATTAAGCTCGTGTACAACTTGAGACACAGGAAAAGTATCTAATTAGTTTCTATGATGCAATCAACAAAACAAACCCTTAAGGCATGCCTAATTAAGAATCGATTTATAAAGCCCCCCATCATGACGTTTCAATATTAAAAGTATTACGTCTGATTTCATCGCATATTTTACGCCGACAACATTACATTCCTTCAGAAAAATTCGATTCAAACCTAAATTAGGAATATAGAAAGGAATGACTTGTTTTCAAAATGTAGATCTCATCGAGCTGATCTCTCCTGTGGTATTTATTAGATGCGCTTAGTCACTTTTTGCCATTAGTGACTTCTTGCAATAAGCCGACGATATCACAGAGTAAACCACACATATAGTTCTAAAAATTTCCAGAATTAAGTCGAGCACAGATTAATTAATTTAATTACATTGCACAAACATTACATAGGTATATTACGAGTATTCTATTATCCCGTGTAGCTGGCCTAAAACTTCTCTTAATCCAAGTTGCGAACAATAATTTTCATAAAGTAGTAGTACACAATGCAAGTGTTTCATAATTTATCGCAATTATATTGAGCAACAATGAATTAAATCTTGCTTGTTATTTTGTTAATCAAATAATAGATGAACATTATGTTTGATGAGACCATAATTTGAACGCCGATAGCTGATGCAGGTTTTATATTACAAACGTAAGCAAATTACGATTTCAAAATCTAATTCAAAAACGGTTTTTCCATTCATCAAATCAAAGTCATCAAACTCATCAAGTTACCTCAAAGGATAGTCACAATTCCATGACTGAAAATCGAAAGGTCGAACATAAGCAAATTTTACCTGTGCACACTTCCCCGAAATTTACTGGAGACGTCCTAATTCGTATTACAAATTGATGTTCGCACTTGATGGAAAGAGGGTCGTGAGAACAGGACAATCGGCAGATTTTTATAAAATTTTCGTGGAGCGTAATTAAGTCACGCACGTCAAGGGGCCAGCCATTGCTTCGCAGGTAATCACAATTGGACGTTAATTCAAATCTTTGCTCCTCTTCGAAGTGGCGAGCCACTTGAGCACGGATTAAGGAATACGAATACTTTGACTACGTGAAGAGATGTCAAGTAATAATGAATGTACTGACACTGGGAAATTTGTTATAGTCGTTGATTTCATCCTTCTTCCTCCTATCCTGCTTGCCGAGTGAAGTGGTTCAGCTTCGATTTCTGAACTGACTTTGTTATTAAAATATGTAGCTGAGATGAAATTGAACATACATATGTCTTTTTTATAAACAGAGTGTGATAAAACAACGCATGTTTTTTTATGGAAATAGCCGGCAAACAAGCTGTTAGCTTCTACCTACCTGAATCTACCTGATGGTAAGTAGCCATCACCACCCATGAACATCAGCAACATCCAAGGCATCACTGATGCGTTGCCGGCGAAGAAAGAGAGAAGAAAAAGAAAGAAACGAGTCGTTTGGCGGCTGACTCATGCTCAAAGGTGGTAGCTATCCAGGTTATATAAGCTATGGCTATGGTTCGTCTGGCAAACCCCATGGAAAAATAATAATAGTAATGATGGTATTAAATAAAATTATAATCAATATTACCAATAATAATCCCTCCGAGGGGCTCTACCACCTGTGGGCCGAATTTAATCGCCTCTTACGACACCTATCTAGCGTGGAATTAGGGTTAGTATTCTAAGACGCCCCAGTAAGGCCGCTTCCACAATATAGTTTTTGAGTCTTGGTATTTCGTTGTACCTACACTTATTTTGTATGACTATGTTACACACAATATTTTTATTGCTTCGATTCGTGACAATATAACTAAAGTTGTTTAAATATTGCATTCAATTTGTAGATCACTACTTGTCACGAAAAGTTGGGTTTGAATGCGGACCATTCTGTAACTTTCCTTATTAGAATTATTTTTATTACTCTCTCAGCAGGGAAAGAAAATATCGAGAGGACCCGAAATACATGCTCGAGGGTTCTTCGCAATGTTAATAAAAGTTACCTTTGTAATAATAATTCTTTATAGGTTTGGTTTACTTGGTTATTACAAACAACACAAGCTTAACAGGATTTAGATATAAAGAACAAAGAGTAGTAATAAGAGCTAGATCACAGACATATATCAAGAATATACATGTCTGTGAGCTAGATGGCTTTCAAGAGAGGAGACGAGGGGGGAGGGGCAAAGCGGGTTATTATTCCCAATATTACATTATGGAATCCCCAAAATCTTCCAGCTATCTTTGAAAGATGTGTGATACAAAAAACAAAATCCGAATTCTAGATCAATTATTACGAGATAATTATGATTATAATTTATAATTCTTTTAAATGTATAAAGTTAATAACAAGATAAATAATTCAAAATTTTGTGTTCAGTAGACCGGTTTAGTTACTATGCCTTCGTTTCGCATTTCGTTTGAAACAAGAAAAGTAGTTTGAAAAAGCTAAATTTGATTTTTAATTTCCTCTTAGTATGCTTAGCGGGCTTCTCAATTAAGGCATTCATAGAATGAAACCAAGTAGAGAACCAGTGACATTTTCATCTTAATTAAGCTTATTCCGGCTCAAAAGCTTGAACAGATGAACTTCCTTTCATGGAAACATGATACTTAACCGGACGATTCGCCTTTAAATGATAGTTTTTTTTTTGTACTTAGTTGTAGATAAAAGCGATTTTAGTTGAGCGTTTCAATTGTTTTTAAAGCCTCTGCGCCGTATTTTTACAGAAAACGCAAACCTTCGCATACGTACAATGATTTCGAACGCGCTGTAATTACTGCGCGTTTTCGGCGCATTTTCATCGATACCGAGGCGCGTAGACGCAACACTCTGCTTTTCATCTACAGCGCCAAAAACGCGCGGTAAAAATACGTCGTGCGCAGAGGCTCTAAACAACCACTAACGACGCGCGTGGCGTATGGTTACAGGTTGCAGAATCGCTGTTCGAAGATTTCTGGGTTCGATTCCCAGCGAAGCAGAAATTTGAATGATGAGTTCTGTTGAATATACGTTGTTATCTTGCGTGTTGTTGTCTTTGTGTATTGTCCAGGGCACCCATAACACTCTATGAGAATGCAGCGTTTATCTTAAAAAAACTAAATGGCTCGAGACTCTTCTATTCCCCGATGTCTGGAATATCAGATAGTGAGTTGCGGTCCTACACGTTAGTATACCTATTAGTTCATTGGATCCTACACAATATTTGTTTGATGAAAAAAACATCGTGAATTAATCTACCTACATACGTAAGAGTTTTCCATAAAATGTTTGCCAGATGTGTGAAGTCTGCCAGTCCACACTTGTCCAGCATGGTGGACTATGGCCTTTTTGCAATTTGCAAGGATTTTTTTTTATAACTTATAAGTTAATACTTGACTACAATCCCACCTGATGGTAAGTGGCGATGAAGTCGTTGGTGGTAAGACGCATTAACTTAGTAATAGCCTATTCACTCTTGCCTGGAAGACACTTACATTGTAATCGAGCGTGTCATGATTTTCAAAATTAATTGTATCTGATTTGACTTCCGACGACAATTGTCATTAAAGATGGCGGAAAATAAATATCAACGGAAACGGACATTGGGTAGTGTTCTAAAAAGAATTAAGAGTTCACGTAGTGTTAAGTTCTTTTAGTCTCGTCACTTGGATTCGAGCATTAGAACCGAGAGGTTGTCTCCCTTCTAGAATAGTTATTGTGCAGTAGTTGTGAGAATTATTAAACCTAAATGTGAAATATTGTGAGTGAGAAATATAAGTGTGGGTGTTTATCAAGGTGTTTCATTTTACTTCAGAAGTGGCAAGAACCATTAAAAGGTATGTTAATCTGAACTGTTTTAATATTACATCGAACTATTTACGGCATTATTGCTAACATTGATCATGAGTTTAATTTGATACTTAAATAAATCGATTAGAATGCATGTGGATACTACGAGTATAATTGGATTTAATAGCAAAAAAAAAAAAAGAATATAACGTCTTTTTTTTTTTAATACACGCTGGCCATGCTGCCATAAAGAAACATTAAATTATGTGTTGCATGGGTGTCGTGTAATGTTATGCTTGACCACATGGCCAGGGCCACTCCCTGGTGGTGCCACAGCATGCATTCATGTACATCCCGACCATACTTATCGAGTGTTTGGTCAGGGTTACTCTCTGATAGCACTAGATACGTATGGGTTAATTACGATGAAATATTACCTTATTCATATTGAATATTTGGATTTCCTCTTAGTGTCCATATGCTTCAGAAACATTGGTAAATAATAGACAAATGATGTATCTACACTATTTTTGAGATGGATATGGAACTGAATAGTTAACTGTTGGATAATAATACTTAATAATTGTATACGTAACAATATACATATGTATTTTATACTATCCGTGTTTATGAATTCAAAATTGATGCCCCAAACCAAAATAATTATGGCTGAACTATGTTTGTTCAGTTATTTAGTGAGAGGAGTCCGGTGTACTATGTTTGTACATCGTCTAGGGTAGGAGAACCGGTTAGCTATGTTTGTTAACCGGGCTAGTTTATGGAAGCCGGTGGACTATGCTTGTACACCGTGTTAGGATAGAGAAGTTGGTGAACTATGGTTGATCACCGGGTTAATGCAAGGAGACTGGTAGACTATGCTTGTCTATCAGGCTCTTAATGGTACTGGGATACTTTCTGTTGATGTATGTTGATATTAATGAACGAGTATGTTTCTCGCTCTATTTCTCGGATTCATGAGTAGTGACGGATCACTGTTTAAAATGATGCATGAATATGAAGGGTTACAAGATGAGTTTAATCTACCTGTTAGTGCACATATAGGAAAACATAAAATAAAACAAACTATGAAATTAAAGAGCTGAATTTTATTTTAGATTATTTTTACAAATTAGTTACTATTTATTTATTTTTTTAAATTCAGTTTATTCTGCATATGCTTTGCTAAACATTATGATATTGTATAATAGATAGTTGCTCAAAAGAAGAACAGATTATGTCTCGATAATTCACATGTTTCAGTGAGGCGTGATGGCATCCAGTGATGAATCCTGTACTCCACCTGGTACACCTCCGAGGCGCTCATCAAGGTCAAAAAGGGCCAGACGGGAGAGTTCCAGCTCCAGCTCGGATGATGAAATCAACCCTCGGAAGATGCGTAAGCTTGTAAAAAGGTTTTCTACCAAGGATTTACTAAACCTATTCAAGCATATATCTAAGGACTCGTCTAACAACTCATGGAACAACAGTAACTTCAACAATGTTATCCCGGAATTTGATCCATCGAATAGATCCCAAACTATTGAATGCTGGTTGAACAAAGTTAACGAATGTGCCGTTATATATGGGTGGAATGAGAAACAGGTTGTTCATTTTTCGCTACAAAAATTATCCGGGTTAGCAAAGAAATGGTTTGAGGCCCTACCGACAGTTGTTTTCACGTGGGAGGAATGGCAGGTGAAGCTCAAAAGGGCCTTTCCTAGCGAAGAGAACTACGGACGTCTTTTGGAAGAGATGTTGGGTCGCACTTCGCGTGGAGAAGAAAGCCTTCGCGAATATTTTTATGATAAGTTAGGGTTATTGAATCGTTGTGAAATTAGCGGAAAAAAGGCTGTAGACTGCATTATATATGGTATCAGTGACAGATCGATTAGAAATGGCGCTCAGGCTTTAAATAGTTCGGAACCTGACGATTTATTAAATTTCCTATCATCACAAAAGTCTCAGCAATCAACTAATGTTAAATTGCGTGAGCGCTCAACCCAAAAGCCTAGTTCTAGTAGTTCATTTACAAATGTAAATACCTTGAACAACAGCGCAATTACGTGTTACAATTGTCAATCAAAAGGGCATCCCTATTTTAAGTGCCCAAAACCACTTATAAAATGCCGACAGTGCAAACGAGTCGGACACGATAGGGATGGATGTACAATGGAGCCTTTTGTTTCGAGGTCTAAGACTAACCATTTAGAAAATATAACTGAAAAGAAAGATACCCTATTGATTAACTTTTCTAGCGAGACCAATTCTAAGTATTTCAAGTCTGTAATAATCAATGATCAGATATTTAAGGCGTACATCGATTTCGGCAGCGAATGCACTCTTTTACGTAAATCCGAGGCAGAATTGTTAAAATTAGTCGAGATTATTGATAATATTCCTATTGTTAGAGGTTTTGGTCAGTCAACAGTGGTACCCCATTATAAGTCACGTGTCTATGTGAGCATTGACGAAATTGAGGCCGAAATCGATGTCCTCGTTGTTGATGATGTTTACATGCAGACAGCGTTAATAATTGGGCAAAATTTCACGGAATTGCCAACCATTTTTGTTTTGAAGGATAGTTCTAAGCTCACGTTTTACAAAAGTCACAGTTTGACCCCACATAAGGAACAAATTTGTGTACTAGAATTATATGTTACTAATCTGACAGAAATTTCTGGAACAAGTAATGTCTCAGTCCACGCTAATGTAGACTATACGGGAGATGTATTTATTGAGGGATATAACTCTGTCGAAACTGGTAGGGAATATTGTCTAAGTAAGGGTGCATATAGTATATCCAACGGCAAGGGCCATGTCATTGTCACAAATTTGTCGCCTTACGTAATCAAATTACAACCAAACGTTTTGATAGCTAGAGCCATACCGTTTACGGAACATAGAATAAGTCATGTGAATAGAATAATCAAAGACCTCTCTACCGTGGAACCCCTCAATAAAGATGACATTAAATGTGGACCCGGTTTGAGTGATGCTCATTCAGATAGATTATATAGGTTACTACAAAACTATAGAGATTGTTTTGCAACAAGCCTTAGTGAAATTGGGTGTGCAGTTGATGTAGAGATGAAAATTGACTTGACCGATAATAAACCCATTGTCTATCGACCCTATCGGTTGTCACATTGCGAACGTGAAAAGGTCCAAGAAACTATTCAAGATTTACTTCAAAATGATATTATTCAGGAGTCGAGGTCAGACTATGCTAGTCCGATTTTAATGGTTAAAAAGAAAACGGGAGAACAGCGACTTTGTGTTGACTTTCGAGCCCTGAATAATAAAACTATTAAAGATCGGTTCCCGCTTCCACTTATCGAAGATCAGATATCCAACCTTAGTGGCAACAGTCTCTTCACAACCCTCGACCTCGCTTCGGGGTATTATCAGATTCCTATGGCTAAAGAGAGTCAACACCTCACGGCTTTTGTCACTCCCGATGGCCATTTTGAGTTCAAGAGAATGCCCTTCGGTCTAGCAAATGCACCAGCCGTATTCCAGAGACTCATTAATAAAATACTTGGAAATAGGCGGTTTGAATATGCTTTGGCTTATTTAGATGACGTTCTGATTCCATCGAAAAGTGTAGACGAGATGTTTCAACGTCTAGAAGATGTACTAATGCTTTTTAGGCAATATGGTTTGACTTTGAAATTGGCTAAATGTAGATTTTTTGATTGTTCTGTCAGCTATTTAGGATACGAGATCTCTTCACAAGGCATTCAGCCTAGTGAAGGTAAGATTATAGCGGTTAAAGAATTTCCAATACCACGTAACATCCACGAAGTCCGCCAATTTCTCGGTTTAACCGGCTATTTTAGGAAATTTATTCAGGGGTACGGGGAAATTGCTAGACCTTTAACGTCATTGTTAAGAAAAGATGCCACATGGCGGTGGACTGATACAGAGAATCAGGCTTTTCAGATTTTAAAAAATAGGCTGATCGATAGACCTTTATTGGCCCTTTATGACCCCGCTCTCGAAACGGAACTTCACACGGATGCTAGTTCACTAGGTGTAGGAGGTATACTTATGCAGTGGCAAAAAGATTCGAGAGTCTTAAAGCCTGTTGCTTATTTCAGCCGACAGACTACCCCTGAGGAAAAGCATTTACACTCTTATGAACTAGAGACACTGGCTGTTGTATGTTCATTAAAGAAGTTTAGAGTGTATCTTTTGGGCATCCACTTTAAAGTCTATACCGATTGCGCTGCACTGCGCACTACATTAACCAAGAGAGATCTGGTCCCGCGGATAGCAAGGTGGTGGCTGCAAATAAGCGAATTCACATTCGATATTGAGTATAGACCCGGGGTCCAAATGTCGCATGTAGATGCATTAAGCAGGAACACTAAACTGCCTGCGGGGCCAGATAATAGTCTTTCCGTTAGCGTGTATACTATAGAACGCGAAAATTGGCTTCTTTCGCTGCAGTTAGCAGATCCCGATATATCCCGTATATTTAAAATTCTAAAGCCCGAAGACGACATAGAATGTAAAGAAATTCGTAAAAACTACGTTGTAAAAGACCATACAGTGTATAGAAGAGTAGATGACAGATTATGTTTAGTCGTGCCACGAAGTGCCCGTTGGCAAATATGCCGAGCCAATCACGACGACATAGGGCATTTAGGGTACGCAAAAACCTTAGAAAGGATACAACAACTATATTGGTTCCCGAAGCATAGAAAATTCATAAAAAAGTACGTCGCTGCTTGTTTAGAGTGTGCCTACAATAAGGATAATACGTCAAAACAAAAATCAGGTCACTTGTATCCAATAGAAAAAGTACCGATACCCTTCCATACAGTTCATATAGACCACCTTGGGCCTTTTGTTAGGAGTAAAGATGGTAATACCTATATCCTTACTGTTGTCGATGCCTTTACCAAATATGTCTTCGTAAGAGCCGTAAGAGATCTCAAAACAAAGAACACTGTAAAATTATTGGAGAAGATATTTTATGATTTTGGTGTCCCTGCTAGAATCGTGTCCGACCGTGGCACTAGTTTTACGTCAACGGCTTTCCAGACCTTCTGTAATACACATGGTATAAAACATGTCCTTAACGCAGTAGCTTGTCCCAGAGCTAACGGTCAAGCCGAAAGATTTAATCAGACCATTTTAAGTTCGTTAGCGACTCAAAACTCTTCTGGCCATGAGCGTGACTGGGACAAGTGTCTGGGTAAAATTCAATGGGGCATAAACAACACCGTTAATAGCTCAACGCATAAAGCCGCCACGGAAGCTATGTTTGGAATTAAGTTACGGGATAATATGTCCAATAAGCTGAATGTCGAAGATGTCTGTAGTAATGTAGATTTAGGAGTAGTTAGGAAACAAATAAGTAGCAACATAGAAAAAGAACAAGCCAAACAGAAAGAAAGACATGACGTGAATCGCATTCCTGCGGTAAAATATAATACTGGTGATTTGGTTAAAATTTCTCGGAATAATTTTGATAACGATAAGAAAAGTACTAAGCTTTTATCTAAATTCATAGGTCCATACAAAGTCACAGAGGTTCTAGGGAATGACCGCTATAGGATAACGGATGTCCCAGGATTTTCAAAGAAAGGAAAATCATATAAAACTGTTATTGCAGCTGATAGAATGCGACCTTGGATTCACATAAAAGCTTTGGAACTACATAACTCCGATAAAAGCAGCTCTGACGATAGCAATTCTGAATAGCTAATGCATCAATTACGTTATTATATCGTAAGAGTAACTTAGTTAGTAAATATAATAATTGTTTAGAATATTTAAACGGATTGTTTGATTTTTTTGTAAAGCAACAAAACTTTATAAAATTTTTATTATATACAATATACCTATCATAATAATAATGTCTTGTTTAGAATATTTAGTGTTTGATCATTTACTTATTTATTTATTTTTGTTTTATTTGTAAAGCAACAAAACTATACAATTTTTATTATTTACAATATACCTATCATAATATTAATGTCATGATTTTGTGGAGTATATTTATTATACAGATTTAGAATAAGTTGTAATTCTCGTGTATTAATCAAGTGTTAATTGTAATTAAGTAAATTAGGTTATAATTTATTTATGTTTTACCTTCTCTAAGTCTAAACAAAGTATAATACAAAAATTAAGTTTATAGTGTGTGCCAGGAGGCAACACACTGTCGGATGGCCGAATGTCATGATTTTCAAAATTAATTGTATCTGATTTGACTTCCGACGACAATTGTCATTAAAGATGGCGGAAAATAAATATCAACGGAAACGGACATTGGGTAGTGTTCTAAAAAGAATTAAGAGTTCACGTAGTGTTAAGTTCTTTTAGTCTCGTCACTTGGATTCGAGCATTAGAACCGAGAGGTTGTCTCCCTTCTAGAATAGTTATTGTGCAGTAGTTGTGAGAATTATTAAACCTAAATGTGAAATATTGTGAGTGAGAAATATAAGTGTGGGTGTTTATCAAGGTGTTTCATTTTAAGCGGAAACACCGACGCGGATAAAGGATATTTATTTAGATTTCTTTGGTTAGCAAAGAGCGAGATAATAGCAATATCGAATATATCACGTTCGAAAATACGGTCATTCCATACTCTCCCGCAATCAAAAACATTGGTTTACATTAGGTTTACGAGTTTCCTACCCATCTCAATAAAAAGGTGTCTCATTTAAACGCTTGTTCTTCCTATTATTGATTATGCTGTTGTGTGCTACACTGACATAAATGAGGACCTTCTTAATAAACAATAATAGAATGTCTCGTTAACTATTCAATCCGCTTTATTTTCTGTCTACGCATTTCATCATAATATATCTTCCTATCGTCGGCAACTTAAGCGGCATCCTATTCGTGAGCGTAGATAATGTCACGTACTTAATTATTTCTTCTCTGTCCTTTCTAATCATGTATCTCCTGGATATCTTAAACGCAAATTTGAGTATCTTGGCGACGCCATGAGCTGCAACTTCGTTCTTCTGACTCTCTATCTCTAGCCTTTCCATGTTTCCGCACATGTTTTATTTCCAATTCTTTCACGCTCCAAGCTACACGGCTTTGGATCTCTCTTCCCAAAGACATCGAAAATGTACTTCAAATTCTCCTTTAAAAAGAGGATGTATGTTCACTTCTTAAATCTTCTACAATGTAACTTCTTCTTGTTCAACTTAGTAATTTTATTTTTATTCTTTTTTCCTTTTCTCTGTTTTTTCTTTCTTTACTTTTACTTATGCTTTACCTTACATTCATCTTACGCTAGCCAAGTGTGGATTGATAGACTTCACACACCTTTGAGAACTTTATGGAGAACTCTCCGGTGTGCATATTTCCTCACGATGTTTCCCTTCACCGATGCCAGTGATAATATAAACTAGTCAAAAAATTAAATCACCCAAAAGCATTATAAAATTACGTAAATCTCTCTACAAAGTTTCTTATAGTAGTCTAATTAAAAGTAACGTTCACCCATAATTCTAATGGAGTAAGTTAGGGCGATATTTAAATGGCAAACGGCGCCCTCTATTTGAGTTGGGGCTCACACCTGCGCGAGGCTTAAGGAATATGCTCTAAATAAATATTTTCCAATGGAAGGGATAAGGGTACTTCGACTATAAGTTTCAGGTATACGTGAACAAGCAATCCAGTTTACATGTGTGTTTCTAATTAATTAGAAGTCTTCCTAAGCTTACGTTGTAACGTAACAAGGCCTCATCTATACTTCTCTACCAATTTCTATACTAATATTATAAAGAGGAAGGATTTGATTGTTTGTTTGCATTGAATAGGCTCCGAAACTACCGAACCGATTTGAAAAATTCTTTCACTGTTGGGAAGCTACACTATCCCCGGGTGACATAGGCTATATTATATTTTGTTTTACTATTTTTCCCGAAGCGAAGCGAGGGCGATTTCCTAGTGTATTAAAGTTTACTAAGTTAACTAAGCTTTTACTAAGTTAATGTGCTCACCATCGTGGACCACATCTCCACTTACCATCAGGTAGGATCTCGCTATAAATAAAACAAAAAATATATAAAACAAAAGAAAAGCAGTTATAACTATTATGATCTGAGCCACTTATACAAAAATTGTGTCTGTATCTCTGCGTACGTGCGTGCGCGCGTGTGTGTGTGTGTGTGTAAGTGTGTGTAATTAAGATTCTAGATATTACTGTAAAGTAAGTTTTCAGTTGCTTTATATCTAAGCTATAATTATTATTATACATTTTGAAAGCCGTACCATAGGTATAACATTTTTCCTCGAAGCTCATTTTACTGATGCAAACCGCACTGGTTGTTGTATTCAACACGAGCCTGTTTGTGCAAATCGCTCACTATTATTAAACTAAGTAATTTGACATAGCAAACTATTTCAAATATAGGTATAGAGGGATTATTAACGGTTACGTGAAATTGGTTATTACATTACCTATTAACAGATTCGGTAAAATTCATTGCGTTGCAACATTTCCATACTCCGTCGAGTGTAAATTAAATAAATAAATAAATTGAACATTAATCAAGATAGAAATAGCAAAAAAATATTGATTGTTTTTAAAGTAAATAAACGTTATAAAATTTGTTTATACATAAAAATGGCAAATTAAATAGTTATTTTTATGTATTTACCCATCACTTCAAAAAGTGAGTTTCTGTATTCGACCCGTATGTTTGTTTGTATGTTCGCGATATTTACATAACAATAACAATAACAAGATTTCTGTAAAAGGTACTGTAGCAATAAGGTAAATACATATAATATCTATGTGGGTATACATTATCTATAGCAAAATTTTAAGTAATGGATGTCTATTCATGGAAGATATTTAACTGAAAAACTGTTATTGAGAGGATATATTTAATTTGGCAGGGTCTTTGTTTCGATTGGTTGACAGATAATAAAACAAAAATAATATTGCGATTTTGGGTACTACTAGTAGATAGGGTAGATACCTACTTCCGAAGTGAATCCAGAGCAATTAGTACCTCGAGAATATCATTACAAACAAAATTTATGAATTCAAAAACATAAGGAAGAATTCTTAATGAAAACATAATAAGAAAATCCCAGACATAAGGAACGACGTTTTCAATATGAAAATCCGTAATAAAAGTAACAATGAGGACAACAAGGGTCAGCTGAAAAATCTACGCATATTTTGCAATTAATTACTTCATGGTTTCAAATTAGATAAAAAAAACATTTGTTAAAGAGCTTTAGGTAAAGATTTATTTATTACTTTACATTTTACATTAAAATGTTATTGGCACTTTCTACTAATTTGTCGAATACTTCTACTAATTTACATAAAAAATCTAAATCTGGTACAATTTCCACTCGATATCTTATTTCACTCAAAATAGAAAACAACATCATGTACAAAATTTTAACTTTGCCTTTTGCTTTTCTTTTCGAAATGCGTGCGGAATTTCGGAATTCGAATAGGTACATTGTAATGAATACAAACGACTTGTTAAAATAAATAAATTGGTCCGAGTTCGGTGGAATTGCTAATAAGAATTATATAATTTATAACAACCTCTATATAAATGTTGTGTATTTTAGAACTTTGAGCGTCCCTTTTTATGCGAAAATAATTCTACAAGAAAACTCTAGTAGGTACAAACTTGTAGATCGTCAAAATACGATAACATAAAAGTTCCAGCGATTCATATTATTGGATAGGGTAGGTTCACAATATATGGACTTCTATTATAATCGTTCTTGCTTTTGCTATTGTATGATCTAATACATACGAGGTAATTCGAAAAAATCGTACTTTTCTTTCTTAAATACCTACTTCAGGCTCCAACGAGGCTGTTACAAAGAAATATTTAAAAATAGTTGGCTAATTTTTAGGGTTCCCAAGTAAAAACGGAACCTTCATAGTTTCGTCATGACCGTCCATCCGTCTGTATGTCTGTCCAAAGCAAAGCGCTGAGACCCTTAGTGCTAGAAAGCTGTAATTTGCTATGAATATACGTATTTATTAAAACTCCAAAATCATAGAATAAAATATTGAAAAATATTTTTTTTCAGGGTACCTCCCCTACAGGTAATGTAAACATGAAACTTTTTTCGTTGCGTACCCCATAGTGTCAGATATCGTTCAAAATGTTTTTGAAAAATATTATGGGTCTCCTAAGACCATATTTAGGGTTCTGAAGAAAAGTTGGAACTAATATTGTTCGTATCGCCGGGCAGCGAAAGCCCACGCTACGCCACTGACGATAAGCTTTTTATATGAAATCAGTGTTTTGCAAAGAGACCTAAACTAAGTCCAATCGTGAAACAGTTACAATCGTAGGTTGTTCCTTGTAAAATTAATAATTTGGCAATATTCAATAATGATAGGTCTGTTTTAGGAGATGTAACCCTAAATTGTTTTTCCTCCAACATCTGAATTTGCGCAATAACGGTAGACCTACTTCGCCTAAATATTTGGTAAGAGTTGGTTGTAGAGTTAGTATTCTGATTGCCTAAAATCGCGGGCTGTATCCGTCCCGATTTTCGAATACCTTTCCATGCATGTAAAAATATAGATAGAATAACTTCGTGTACATTATAGGGCTGGTATATATCGGATCTACATGAAAAGATATTTATAAAATATTTTGGTTTGATTACATCACTGACATTAGATCAATTCGGTTCATAAGTTCGCGGTCATATTATGATAATGTTTTATTACATTGGTCAATACAAATAGGAAACACAATCAATGGAAAAATAGTTATTATAGATTAATCATAATGTTTAGGTATTTCATGGGTTTTGGATACTTTTGATCTGATTTTTTGATAGAAGTTTCTTTCTTGTGAGAAACAGTAAATATATTTACGAAATATATCAGTGATAGTAATTGCCGGGGTTATATTATTAGGGTATCTGGCCATCTTGTGTATTAAGACAACTATTAAAATCAATATTACCAATATAATCCTTCCAAGGGGCCTTAACATTCAGTCACCTCAGTCCTCTTACGTCACCCATCTGACGTGGGATTGGGTTAGTATTCTAAGCTGCCCCAAATCAGATCTTTCTCTATTCTTTCCTGGTTGGGCAACGTATCCATGATATCTTTGGCGTTACTGACATTTATGGGGGACCGTGGCCTAACCTACCGTCAGATGAGTTGTAGTAAAGTGGAAGTAACGTGTAGTAAACTAAGTTATCCATAAAAAAAATCTTAATTCGGTTACGATTCCGTACACTCTTTTCGGATACCGCTTGTATGTGTTACGTTAAGCTCCTCCATAATATTCAAGAGTGCAATGGAGGCTGAAGATTCAGGACGCTATGATTTTACGAAATTCTTTGTCTGAATAATACCTAATTCGTGCAATACAAGTCACGTAGAGAGAACAATCGAAACAGCTTCTAAAACTTGCTCAGGTTATTCACTAAATACAGTTAGATAGATGTTAAAAAGTTTTCCGTATCTGAATTGAATATTAACTCATGAAATACAATGGGAGATCCGGACTCAATCGGTTGGCAAAAAAATTACCTAGTCATTTTATTAAATACGAATACCGAAACAATAACATTTAGCATAAATTATTTAGAAATTTACAATTTGGTTGAAATTCTGTTTGGAATTTATGGAAAATTTGGGGCATATTTGTGATTCAAAGTATGCGCGCATATTACAGATTATTTGTTTGATTGTAGAATTTTAAAACCTTTGGGACACGTCACAAATGCGGTAAAAGGGCTCCTTCCACCCTTAAAACCTATTCCGTCCCATGATGCACCCCTGCTGATAAACGAAAGAACCCTTGTTTGAAGATCACCGAATTCTGTACAATGTATTATAGCTTAATCCCAAGGGTACTGATATACTCATTCATTGACTTAATTGTAGGAATTTTTAATATCCCTAACTATTGTGTGTTATAACTATACCTACGTCTTTGGTAATGATTTTGGGGTAACTAAAATATATTTAATTTTCAACATTTTGACCTATATCTATACTAATATATAAAGAGGAAAGATTTGATTGTTTGCATTGAATAGGCTCCGAAACTACCGAACCGATTTGAAAAATTCTTCACTGTTGGTAAGCTACATTATCCCCGGGTGACATAGGCTATATTATATTTTTTTTTACTATTTTGCCGAAGCGAAGCGAGGGCGATTTCCTAGTCTTATATAAAGTAGGTCCGAATCTTCACATAAAGTCAGTTAATGTTTAATGCGTATGGCTAACTTTGTTAACTATGTTCCTGGTATCCCTCATATATTATTACCCGTGTGGCACTATGGTTACCATGCCGGATCGCTGTGCCAAAGGTTCGATACCTAGCGATGCAGAAATTAGAATGATGAGTTTAAATTTCTGTTTTCGGTCTAGGTGTGTGCTGGTTCCCTTTGTGTGTTGTCCATGGCACCCACGACACAGGGAATCCTAGTGTGGGGCTATATGAAGCGTTATTATTTATTGTGGGTATGTAAGAGGAGATCCAAGCACAGCAATGGAACACTAGTGAATTGTCAAGAGTGATTAACTTACAATATATTTAAATTTCAACAACCAGATAAACAAGTAACATATAGGTATGTAAGTAAAGTAAACAATAAATTATTTTTTTACTCATCTGAATCTGATTTTCCACCCTTCATTTAAGCAAGTAGCCTTTCATTTACCTACATATTTTTCTATAACATTATCTGCCTGGTATCTAAATCGGGACCTTTCACTCGACACTACCAACAAAATTAAACAAGGTAAGTCCTTTTCTTTTCTCGTAATTTCGAAAAGTATACCTACAGAACCCTGAAATATATAATTTATAGATCAGAATCTCTTACAAAGTCATATTTACTGCAATTTAATTAAAACAAGTACCCTTATTGAAAACTGAACAAGGCACAATGGGGACAATAATCACAGCTTCTTTCCCGTGATTTGTTTGTAAGCCGTTCAATTTGCTCGGTCTAATTGGGGTGGCAATTTGTACTGATTTCACCTTAAATTGTCCTGTCTATGTTGTAAATGGATGACATCCGGAGACAGTATGATAGAGTCGGAGGAAATCTGAACAAACGTAACAAATAACATTTTATATACCCCCTGTATAAGTCTCTCAGCAATATTAACAAAGATTTAAATAGGTAAAAATTAGTGATGTTACGAATATTCGCATTCGGGTTCGCGAGAATCATGCGAATATTATGCAGAAGGTAAGGGGCCCCTGGTTCTTGCTAGTACTTACCTGCGTAATTTCGTTAGTTTTGTTTCTGGAGTGAAAAATAAGCAATCTAAATATTATTCATTTACATTATAATGTATAACATATTCTTTATTGTTTAAACTTTCTATGATATCAAGTACCAAAATTAGGCGAATAAACTGAACGCAATTCAAGGTTTGAAACTTTCAGTCAGCAACAAAAAACTGTGAGGCATGCATATACCTACTCCTTGCAACCATAATGCATCACACGCGCTTAGTGTGTGATTCTTAAACTTATAGAAAGGGAAAAGTAAGTGCATTTTTTTTTTTTTGTTTCCCCTCACGGGAGGGAGGCAGAGAATGCATTTACGCATACCAGCAGAGCCGTCTCTGGTGGTTATGTGGAGACTCAATCCAAGGATGATAGATAATAAATATTTATGAAAATATCTATATCTATCGCCGCTCCAAGGATAATACCCACTAAAAACTGCCTGAAATGGCTTTGGTCGTACGACCTTTAAGCCTTCATCGGAAGCGACTCCGCTTGAAGAGACGGAGCGAATCATTCAGATGAGACTGTATAGTCTGATAACTCTCCGATGCACAGGTAGCGTAAGCTCCTATAAGTAAGTGCATTAGAATATAATACCATCGTAAACCAATACCTATCCTTCTTTGCTCCTCCAACACGCAGAACCAAATTAGGTTCAAACTCCCCGATGACTAAAATGTCCAAACTTTACAATAGACGAATCCACAGACATTGACATAAACCATAGGTATGTCTATAACTACCTAATTTCGGAAACTTGTAAACAAAATGTAAATTGATTATAACTTCTTTTGTTTTTCCCTTTATTATTAGTATTCCTGATTAATATGTTTTTTTTAATAACGTGCATGATCAGAGATACATGAAGGTACCCATTTTTATATGAAAATTTTGTACGTGTAACCTAATATTATTTTAGCATATCATTGATTTTAGCTTTGTTATTTCAAGTACGCGATGTCTGTCTCTAAGTGGTTGTGCATTTGTTATTTGTTACAAATGTCTGATAAACCTATGTAATTTTGAAATGTTATAACCGTTGGTGAACTATATGAATAAATAAATAAATAAAACTTTTAATGATGTGTTTACGTGTTCCTAAAGAATTTGTTTGATTAACAAAAAGTTGTATGTAGGCATAGATTTTTGTGAAAATTAAATACAATATAGCGACTCTAGAAATAGCGGTCATTTTACATTTCAAGTGTCCCTTAGGATAGGTCAATACCAAATTAGGGAGTTTCAGGACACAATTTAGACGTTTGTGTATTCATAAAGATAATTTGAATGTAAATTAAAAAATAAATATTGTACTTAATTATGTTTCTTTTGAGCTAATGTCAGTATATATTTTGATCACTACAATTCTCATAATATTATATTTAGTAGGTACTAGTCGAATTTTCAACAATCAGTAACATGAAACAAATCACTTCTTACTTTTCCCCAACTTCGTGACAGATAAACCTTGTGCTAGACATGGGTAGACGTGAATTTGTTATATTTATTTCTCTGTGTCGATGAAATAGGTCGGTTTCTTAGCTAGTGAAGAAATAACTTAACAATAGATTATTTTTTACTTCCAAGGACATGCAACGTATATAATGCCGTACAAAATGTATAATACCGCAGATTTAGAAAATGTTTTGATATCCGTGTCCTCTCAAAGCTTCAAAACTATACAAAGTGCCTTACCAAAAATATTGATTTTACTCACATTGACCTCACACTCTCACGTAGTTTAAAAACTAGCTTCCGTCCGTAGCTTCGCACGCGTGGAAAACCATAATGAATCCATCTAAACATTCCTCAGGAAACAGACTGGCTATTGGTGAATTTCGTGTTTAGTAATTTAATAAACAAAAAATAAATCTTAAGAGCCATAAGATGCCGAAATATGGGACATTTACCTTACGATTTCATTGTTTGTTGAATGTTTTGGTTCGAAATTAGTTTTTCTTCAGTATATTGGCGACTCTGCGAAACGGTAGGGGGTTTCTACGGAAACACTAAGTTTTAGGCGCCACTGGGCGTATTTCTTAGAGACATAGGTAATATTTTTGAAGAGAAACATTCGCATACGCATTTAATTTAATTTAAAATATTCGCGATCGAATTCGCGAATGTGACAAAACTAACGTTCGTTATTCATAATTCAAGGACGTGAGTGAAATCTGTCAATCAAATAATAAACATAATATGCCTTCCCAATTTCGGACGAGACAGTGTTTTAATTAAAAATCAAAGAGCTTCTCTGCTTCTCAGTTCTCTCACCGTCTTAGGAATTATACAAGCGATAAATCATTACCCTAAATCTACGACAATCCGGAATTTCGTATTCTATCCGTAGCAACCGTTCGCTAATCATTTGAGAGGAGAGGTTCTCGACGGTTGGCGGATTTATTGGCTCCAAATGAATCGGCACCTAAGCGAGATATTAGCTTCGATTTATTGAATGAAATATTATTCAAATTACAGCACAATTTCAATTGGATGTCCACGGATGTTACAAGGGATAGAAAATTAATTAAAAAAATAATACACCCGACTGCGTCAAAAAACTAAAAAGAAAAAAAACAAGTCCAGTAGTTTAGTATGTTGTTAAAAGTAATACTGAACAACTACACCATAGAAGGATTCAATCGGGACCCATTCTTCAACCAATCTTTTGTTTGTTATTTCTCAAGCAGCCCTGTAAAATTTAAATTGCTCATTGACAAATTAAGTACTCTCAACACCGGTAGATGGCGTTAAAAGTAGCAACTGTGAATGTGCGAGCTCTGCACTCAGTCGTCTTCTTGCCATTTTTTACAAAAAATAATTCAGTAATTGAAGCAGTAGTGCTTCATCAGAACTCTTATAGTTTTATTTGTCAGGTCTGTCCGTAGAATAACGCAGAGATGAGAGATCCTTAGTCCTAAAGAGCTGTAGTTTGATATGAATATGCATATCGACGCTTGAAAGTAAAAATTTACTAAGCGACATTGTTATAAATTAGTAGGTACATTATAATATTATACTTCAATGTGCAAAAATTTATTGAATAACCAAGAATTAATTCATTTATTATTAATCTTGGTGATTACCCATTCCTATACAAATGCCAAATACAAATTCTCACATACCAAATGTTATTTTAGCCAATATTTCGGCTACAATGCCAACCAACTCCATTACAATTTTCAGAACGTGCCTAATATTAAAAGACGGCACCCTGTTACAGCAGTGCCGGATTTGTCAATAGGCCGTATAGGCCGCGGCCTAGGGGCGGCAGCGTCCTAGGGGCGGCAGATTTCAGAAGATGATTATTATAGATGATTTTGCTATTAAAAAGTGCTGTAAAAACTTGTAATTCTTGTTTTTTTACGCACTTCCTTAGTGACTAATTCAGTGCCTTCCTTACTATGAATGGAAAATTATTATTTTAGAAAGGTAGGTACATGGGGCGGCGGAAATAAATCGGCCTACACTGATAAAAAATGTAAATCTGGCACTGTGTTACAGTCTTATTCATAAATAAATACCTACATACCTACGTATTTCAAGGCAGTCTTGCGTCCTTGAATCGAGTTTACAAATGAATAATTGTGAGGAAATTTTTGATCAATAAATCATTACACTAATTCTACAACAATCCCCAATTTTGTATTCCATCTGCAGTGATTTGAAAAGCTCTAGAGAAGACAGACGGTTGGCGGATTTATCGGCTCCAAATGAATCGGCAAAGCGGGAAATAGACTTGATTCATTGAATGGCCGTCAAGTGACAGCCACTCCAAGATTTGAGGGACGACAAAATTGACGACAAAAGGCAGTGTGTCACGATTTCACGAACATCGCTTTAATTGGAAAGGGAACAGAAGGAATAATATAATAAAATATTGTGTCGGAATTGGTAGGAATTAGTGACTGTTCAAGTTCAAATAATGTTCAAGAAGTTACTTAAGTACAACATGTGACATTAAAGGCCACGAGCAATTTTTAAAGCCATTATTGCCCGGCGACAATCGCTAAACGTAATGGAGCAGTTAGTGGAGCAATCTGGAGCAATCCATAAAAATTGCGGCAATTATAATATTTCGGCAACTATTACTCTAATTGCTCCATAGAATACGTGTTGCTTGTGGTAATTGATCGCCGGTATTATATCCAACTGTTTGGAAAATTCAACACAATTTTTTATATCTGTCATATTATGCTGGGGGTGGAACGACGCCGCCGCGACCGCCGGCCCACAGTGGTCGAAACGAGCTCCATAGGTCATAGAAAATTAATGTCTATAATTTTTTAAATAATTTAAAAATACCAATTATAATGAAATGAAAAAAATAAGTTTTTATTTTTAAGTTTTTTCCAAAATCCCTGGGATGGTCAATGATGTACTGGTTTTTGTATCTAAATATTACCAAAAACAAATATTTTTAACACGGTTCAATTATTCCAATCCGTTTAGGACTGTACTGCAAGCTGTCGCCGCAAGAACTTCGTCTATCGCCAGTGTAGCTCCACTGAATTGCTCGTGTAGAACATAGGTATTGCTTCGTTTATTTAGTTGCTACATATCGCCCAATTTATAATGGAGCCACAATGGAGCAATAATGGAGCAACATAGGGCAATATAGAAATTTCTTGATGTGGCCGTGACGCCCGTAGTAGGTATTGCCGGCAATTCAGCAATTTCAATTGCTCGTGTAACTGCACCTTTTCAAAGTCAAAATATTTTATTCATTACGAAGTATTGTTGCAAGTACCTCCCGAACTGGATGACGAGAGGCGAAGAGGGCCATACATTACACCCTGGGTGTGAGAATTCCATGTATAGCAAAGGACTTTGGCTAATTATGATGAATGGAATGGTTCACTGCTGAGCTCAAACCTCTCTTATAATCTCAGAAGATTGATTTCTCTTCCAAACCCTGATCCAGTGAGAGAAAGAGCAGGATACCAGCAATGGGACAGTTATACTCGAATGACGCGGACGAGACACACAATGCTCGATTTAAAGCTAAAGGAATCAGAAAGATTTGCATGTCATAAATAATAATTGTAGTATACTAAACACAGCAATATCTGAATATGTTGGACGCGCCAGTAATTTTCCGCCTGGCTGCCTATGACTCCCAAGTATGTATAGGTATCTATTCAGTACTCCAAGCTGCAGTATCATTACATGCAAAGCAAAGCAAAGCAACAACCCATAATTGTCCCACTGCTGGGCTCGGGGTCTCCTCTCACAATGTGAGGGGTACGGGGGGGGAAGTCATTACATATAATAATAATAAATATAGATAGACATAGACTATAGAACAATTTGAGCTTACCTGATTCAATTGCTATAAGTGAAGACTGAAGACCCGTGTGGTGCAATGGTTACATTGCCGGATAGCCGTGTCAATAGTCCTGAGTTTGATTCTCAGCAAGGCGAGTTTGAATGAAGAGTTTGAATTTCTGTTCTCTAGTCTAGGTGAGTATTCGTTCACTGGGGTGAGTGTCTTCTTGTATTTGTGTGTTGTCCATGGATGTCAGGATGTGACACAGATTTACAAACCCTTGGTTGGTCTATGTGATGAAAAAACCTAAATAAATTAACTTCGCGCGACATAGGAGATTGAAAGTCCATTTATATTATGTAGGTATCTACCTGTGTTATCTAAATAAATAAAGTTTGAAGTCACTTCTGAATCCTAATTGAGACCATTATACCTCTTACGACAAAGCATCTCGCGAAATCATCTTTTAAACCTGATGTTGCTATGTCTACAACTAATCGCTAACTAAACCGATTAGCGCTACCAAGTTTAGCATCTAACCAGTGTTGCTAATGCTACGGCAATTACCGTGTTCCACGGTTTTCAGGCCAAAAAATCACAAAATCCACGGCCTACGGCTGCAACCCTGTGGCCGTAACAAATTCTACGGCTTTTTTAATTATTTTTTTATTTTTAATTATTATTATTTTTTTGCAAACATTTAACGAATGTAAAAAACCTTAAAACAGCGCCATTAGGCTAATGTTGAAAAGTGTTTCCTTTTTTTTGTCGACATCAAATTCACTGACGGTGACCTTTTTTTTAAGCCGAGCGCATAACCGGTAGTAACTTATTGGCAGCACTGGACACAGCCCACAGTTAATCTTTTTCCATTTATACACGGCTTTTTTTAACTAATGTACACGGTCGTCTAAAAACTAGCATTGGCAACTCTGCATCTAACCGAGTAGGTATGCGGAGTGAGGTGATAGGTACAGTCACGGTACAGTGTTGTTTAACAAAGAGAATGGTCGGAGGTGACGAAGCTCTAATGAGTTAATGTAGGTACGTCACAGGCGCCGAAAGCTAACAATCACTTAATAAAGATAGGCCGGAAAATGAGCTGGTTTACAGGGCACGCCACCTGTTTTACATACGAGTCCGTACTCCGTACAGCATTTTCTTTGCCTTTGACGCTAGTGTGGTTCAATAAGTCTAGTCAGGTAGCCAGTAGGTTCAGGCTATAAAAGTATGTGTACTTATGTACGCACGTAAGTTATACTTACCTCTTGCAGCTTACTTATAAGTACCTCTAGCTCGCACCCACGACCCGGGGCGCGCGCTGGCAATCCAAAACAACTCCACCAAATATTTTGCGCCTAGTATCACGCATCTTCATCATGTCGTTTTTTTTGCTGTCGCATTTTAAAAATTTTACTCTCATAATTTTTTCCAAACTATTTATCTATTATCCAAACTATTATTTATACTTCGGGTATAACGTTAAAAACAATTTGAACTTAAAAGCTTTTCACTATCTTCAACATACGTCTGCGCATTTATGAGTTGTTGCTAGTTAAGACTTGTTACTGCGATATTGTATTCTAAGTGAGGTCTCGCTTGGCTCACGTAGAAGCCGCACGGGTGGCAGTAAAAGACACTGCATTCAAAAAATCGTAAAATACAACAAAGCTGTACGTAACTACTTTTATGCATGTAGTTACAACTTGTAACAGGACTTTCAAATCGCGCCTGAAGAGTTCTCAGCTCTTGCAATATGTTGCATGGTTTAACTTTAATATGTAGGTACTTGGGAGAGTATGTTTTTAATAGTTTTTCTCTACAGATTTATATTTTTTAAAGTGTAGTGTGCATAGTTGTGCAAAGCACTTAACAAAGTATATGCAGGGTGCATAAACATAAATGGAAAAATGACTGGACAGATATTTTTAAAAATTGTAGGCTTTTATTGAACAGTAATTTTATCAATGATAACAATGGTTTTTGTCTCCAAAATCTTTTGGATTAACTTATAATGTCATAGTAAAAAGTAGCAATACTCCCGTTACTTTCGAAATGGCAAACGAAAACTTCATGACTAATACGTGAAAACCTTTGACACCATTAGATTAGACCCATCTATGCATTCTTTTCACAGGAAGTGCTCGAAGGAAAACGCAGACAATTCTGTCAAACTACCCGCAAAGTTTCTATTTCGTAATACAAAAATGTTCTTTATGGGTTCTGCATAGAGTGCACTATTGGCAGTAACATTCTGGGTATTAATAAGCGGAGAATTCGAGTGGGTTTGAGTATACTCGGTCGGCCGGCGCCCTACGCTATGTCGGGTACCACTCGACCCAATGAAACAGACTTCTATCAACTAACATCATTTGCTTTAACCGAGAGACTTATAGAACAAGATCAAGTGTTTTTAAACTCTTTTTATTTTTTAATAGATCGTCTTCTTTTGTCACGTTTTTTAACGTTTCTTAATCGTATAGAAGATACAATATAGTTTTAAAAAACTGTGTGGACTATTTAGGATAACGCTAATGGAATGTTTTTAATTCACAATTTGTAAAATCTAATAACTTTTTTATGTTAATACCTGTCAAACCAATGATATTTAAAAACTATATATACGTCATACCCTTACAAATCAACCAAAAAATCTGTTCCGAAAAGAACTACAACACACACACGTTTATCTTTTGTTTCACTACACCAATCACACTACAATAATGATTACACTACTACACATAATAATTACACTACGAAGGCATTTTAACGTTGTATGTCAAATCTCAAGTACTTCTGACAACAACAAAACTGCCTATCGTCTTGTATTAACAGAGCGACTACGAGCAGACGAGGTCAATTGACTTCTCTTACGATCTTCATATTCGGCGCGCTAGTGACATATCTACCTCTTTTTTACCTATAATATCATTGTGTCAAACGAGCAGACAAGCCATCTGATAGTCAGTCAATCATGAAGATTTAAAAAAATCCAAATATCGTTTCTCTTTTCTTTTTCTAAAATAAATAAATATGACCAAAATATAGTGAAAGACAATAAAAACAAAACCATTTCAAAAAGACAGTATATTTCGTTGATACAGAGATTCGGATATTACTACATAGAAGCCACAGCTTGTCGGAAAAACAACCGTAATTCAATATTTGCAGTAAAACTTGTACTATTTTATCTTCTGTGGTAAAACTAAATAAATTGGAACCTAAAATTAAAACCTAAGAGACAATTTCATTACTACTCTTTTAATTATTTGCTTTTCTTTGTGTATTTTTGAAAAAAGATAAAAAAAATAACTTACTATGTACTTCAGTAATAAAGCACTAAATTATTTGAAACTACACTAGACATTTTTGAGATTCATTTTGGATATTGAACGGTCGTTGTGAATTCGTCCCTACTTCTTAATTAACAAAGCAAACTTATTGATAAATACACAATAGAACCATATTTGGTACGTTCCAAATCTGGACTGTATATTTTCGTCAGCAATCCAGTTTTACAGCTTTTTTATTTCTATAGTTTTTGGCATTCCATTACCTTGGTATGAAGAAACTTTGTTTTTATTTTATCCATACTCTGGTTCGCCCAATGCTATGCGCCTACATATTGTTGAATTTCCGACAAAATATGCGTACTATGTATAATATAAATTCAACTTTACATAGTACAAACTTTAAATGTCACAGAAAGGAAAGCTTGATCATTCTTGATCAATATACTGGAATGTAATTGATCAGTATACTTGAAAAAATAATCAATGTACCTACCTGTTGGAATTTAATCACAATTTAAATATTCGTTTGAAATGCGTAAAGATGTGAACCTTACGAGTAGTAATATGATCAAGAACGCCATACTTTCCTAGTAATAAAAATACTATATAGAGGAATGTCATCGATAAAAACCTTAAAGAGATTATAAGATTATTAGATCTTAGCATAGTGTCAAACTAAGTGATATGGCATCGTTAAATATAGGGAGCTATGCTACAGGACTTATTAATAATGATTTGGAGTCTTTAGATTGAAAACGGTAACTAAGACATGAATATTCGTTAGTGCCTACTTAGAAATTAAAGATATCATTAAAAAAATAAAAAATACACTCACTTCATAGAGTTTCTTGGGCGCGTTATCACAAAATATATCATTATATCGGTCGATAAATGTGTCTATATGAGTTGGGTCGTATTAATACGTATCACAGCCCTTAAACCTATATGGGTGAACAACTTATGTTATCTTATAATGAAACAACGATTTAGTATATTGATCATATGTAGTAAAACTATTAAAAATTTTCTTGTGCAAGACCACCAGATCAGAGCAGCCGTGTGGAAGATATGCTAGTGTTACGTATAAATACGCCCCAAGAGTCTACATAAATCGATGTTCATGTAAAGGTTTAAGTTAGGAACAGACTAGTAAGATGAAACCTCTTTCAATTTACAGATACATCTAATATTACATTTTTAAAAATACTATCGAATTCTTGTGTATCTCTACGTGTATATTCTTTAGATTGGGTTGAATTACACATTTTTTTAAATGACTTATTAGAAAAACTTTACCGGTGAGATTAGCTCCAGTAATTTCGTGCAATGCTAGAATTGGGGAAGAATAAATTGTCGCCTTGGACGTCAAAAGTCAACAAGTCATAGATTACGCGATACTGAAAACAAAAAAAAAAATTTAAATAACGCGACAGTCGTTTAATTTCATTGAAATTATTGACAAAAGTGTCAAATTTAAATATTTTCTGTATAATTTTTAACTAATGAATCATAAACATTACTTAAAAAGACACACAAAAGCCATAACAAAATACACAGTACATTTACTTTCTTACATTTTAATATTTGCAAGCGGCATTAACCATTTTATAGTCTTAGCTATTGACGTCCAAAGCAACGGAATTAGCTGTTTATCTTCAAAAGTCATAAATAAACAAGTATGGTGAAATTTGTAAAATATTAGCTATCGGTAATAAAATTTTAACTCGGAAAATGGCATTAAAATTACCTGATTATTACAAAGTTTAAATGCTATTTATGTCAGAGGAAAAGTATTAAAGAATTGCGATGATCAATAATAATTGCCCATGACATTGTAATTATTAAAATTCATCATTATTTATACAAGGTAACTACATTTTTCAAGTGGGTGTGGATAGCCAAATCCGAAACAATGAGGAATAGAGAAGAGTGCTCAAAGGACTTACCGCCCGATTTTGATGATAGATCATCATAGCTTCGGACTTAGCCATCCACGCTCACTTGAAAAATTCACCTGTATGATATGCAGAAAAATTTTACTTGTTAAGAATCAAATGTACTTCAATGGCTTGACCCAAAAAACTTTTATTACAAACAATAACCAGAACCGTGCTTGCAGTATTCAATAATTAGTTATTGAATAATCGCTCAACCTTAAAAGAATCCAATGCAATCTTGCAAATCGTTAGGATACTGTTTTTTATCTTCAGGCGTCCTAGTTAATATAAATTGCCAAAATGAGTTGGCTTGTTACGCCTTCACGACTTAACAACATTTGATTTGATTTGTCAAAAGATCAAAAAAACACCCTCTTGTTAATAAAAACAAGCAAAGTTATAGGAGGCTTATAAAGTATTCCTATGAAAAACGATAAAGATAAAACATAATAAAGTGGTTTAATCAAGTTATTAAACGATTATAAATAAGACCGAAATGTCAGAAAGAGTACATTTTGAGTCAAGCCACAGGTAAGTTATGTAGTCATAGACAATTGCCATTGATCCATATAAGTTAAAGACGTATTTCAATTCCGTATTAATCTTACAATACGTGATATGAAAGCTATAGCATATAAATTGGACAAGTATAGATATGTGAAGATTGTTACTATGTCCTTATGAAAACAGAAAGACATAGGCAAGTATAATTTCGATATTGGCTGAACAAGTGAAACGCACGGATAGACAAACGATTGATTACCTATAACAAAGTCACTCAAGCATAGATTAATCTTGTTTTATAAAAAAACTCTTAAAATAAAAAAAAATAAAAAAACAGTCCGTTCACTATGGGATAATGGGTGACAGTGGACGAGTACTTGAGTGTTCCTTTTTTATAAACAGATATTTAAATCTTTAAACAGATCTGTAAATTATTTAATTTAAATATTTGACGAAATAAAAACAATATTAAAAAATTGAGTTAAAATAAACAAAGTGTTATCCATAAAAAGCTAAAATATAAAAAAATGTCCATATTTTTAAATACTTCCATTACATTAGTACGTGATTTTATCGTCAAACCAGGTGTTTCCGACAACGTTAGGGTAACCAATCGCTATTATCACAAGTTCAGAACAACACCACAATATTCCTACTGCCCTCACGTTCCTGTAAAGAGTAAGATATGATTCTATAAAACCCTCATAACGGATTGTCCAGTCTGTCTGTTTCACTTATCTCATGAACCTTTGTTAGCAAAATTCGATGAGTGTACCATAAAATCAACATTCAACAAATATTCGAATAAGTTTTTAAATTATAACCGATTCAAAACACTATCGGATAAAATAACACAAAATAATATCCATCAATAATAATCAATATCAATAATATTAAATAAACAACAATTTGAACTATTAATAATAACTCAAAAAAGCTAGCGACGAACCAAAACTTAACTATACGATAATATCAATTCATGTCAATGTATTAAAAAATTATATATTATCACCATAAATATTGCCATTGTATTATTGCGATTAATATTATTGATATTCGAAATATAATAAGTATCAAATAATGTATTTTGGAATTATGTTTCGTAAAGTGCGTGTGGTTTCAAAACACTTGAAAGTAAAAATCTAGGATATGTTGTGTAATTGAAGACAGCAATACATATTTTTTCACTACTTTCATATCTTTAAAATTAGTATTATTCATTCGTTTGAAAGCAACGAAACATTAAGAGGATATTATAATGTTTGTACTATTAAGCTGGCCATACACGATCTAGTATACTTGTCAAGTTTGCAGTTTGACTTGATGCGGCATCCAGTTTAAACGAGATAGCTATATAGCCAGATAGCCATACCGTGGCCATACACCGTCAAGTTTACTGGATGCCGCGTCAAGTCCGCTGCAAACTTGACAAGTATACTTGATCGTGTATGACTAGCATTAAATAACATATCATATAACATATAATAAACCGTCAAGTGTTTTAACCTAACCAACCAACAGATAATTATTATGGCACAAGCAAATATATTTGTTTTAGGTCGACTTTGTGTAATAAACATTTTAACGTAGATATTTACACACACTCATTTATATCTTTCTACCCACGTGTGTTTAATGAATCTATGTATCTTTACCAAATACACTGGCTGTAGGACCAAGAAAAACCATCGATACAATACCCAAGTTAAATCACTTCCCTACTTATTATATTTCGAATGTTTACATCGTTTAAAACTTACTCTAACTTACTGAATACCTACAATATTAAAGCAAATCTATTGAACTACATTCTGGGAATGTAATGAGTTTTACAAAACACTAAAACTACCTTGTATATACACAAAGTAAATTATAAAAATACTCTTCGATAACACGAAAACAGAACGCGTTAAAATTAGAGATTCATTCTTTGGAAGAGATGTGATGTCGGGAATACGTTATATATTTTTACTGTATGCTGATTTCATAGCACTTATCTTCGTTAGAGAGACATGGATACGGAACACTTAAACAAGAGATCTTATTGTATATATATGATATATATTACTGTTCTTCTAGAAAGATTTTAACGGTCCACGTCTGTTTCAATATTAGTGCATAGAAATCAGCATGTTGTAAATTTCATAAGTAATATTCTATTTAATATTATTCTACATAATATAGAAAAAGAAACAATTAATTGATATCTACTATACATATTCGATTATGAGTATTGCTGTAATATCCAAGCTAAAAACATAGTTCAAGAAACGGGGAGGGAAAATATAAAGCAACAGATTGAGAATCAATCTGTGTCGACATGTTAAAAAAACAACGCAATCTGTTGGCAACATAAAAGTAACTATTATAAATCGTATTCTATAAATTAAAAGTACGATAAAATAACTTTTTCATATCGAAATTTATTTACCACATTTAAGTATATAAGGGGCTGTACACAACATAATGTCAAGTTATTTCGCGTCACAGATATACTATGCTTATTCGCTTAATTTATTAGGCCAAAATTTATCACAAAATTAGTACATCAACTAAAATATCGTACCTTTAAATAATGTCTTAAACTAAAATTCCCTAGCGATGACTTATAACGCTCTTTATCGAATTGCGATATAGCGTTAATTCATTATTTACGAATACCGCAAAACGTTACTAAGTACAGTCATAATGCCGGGTGCTTTAGAGAACACTCATTTGTACTCTACAGTAACATTAAAAGGAATATTACTTATGAATCTCTGGACTCACCACACAAACATACAAACTAATTGTTACAAACAATATTACGTCTAAATAAAAATCTACTGGAATATAATATCAATGACGGCCATGTAAATGTGTACCGATTTTTACTGAAGTTCTCTTTTACTGGAATTTTTTTTCCAGAATTTATTCGATTTTATCGACCAGTGATTTTCATTAAATATAAAATTAAATGTTTTTGGTAGTCTTTTAACCATAAAACATACTAAGATTATGTATTTAAATCAACATGTACCTATGTGTGTAACATAATCCTGTATAATTATGTGCATATAAAATCTTTTGGTGCACTTTCTAAACGTATTTTATTTTCATTTGCCTTCATGTTCATTTATGATCATAATTGATTGGTTGATTTATTATAATCAATAACCCTTATTGAAACTATCGGTCGATAAAATCGAAAAGATATATTGGGCATATTGGCATATTATCCTCGCCGGCATATCAGCGGCATACAGTGGGTACGACAGGGCACATGGCAAGACAGATTAATGAGCATGATATCGTTGGATGGAATAATTTCTCACGAGCGTTTCCATGAGAAAAGTTGCAAAAATCCCCTCGATGGATGGCGCTACTAGTGTTTCACAAGTTTACCGTCGTAAATCTTCGGGTTTGTAGTGTTCATAACAGACTTAAAGTTCAAAGCACTTTAGTATTTAAAAAGCTTATTGTCACTGCTTTTTTACTGAGGTTTTTAAGAAATAAGTGATTTTCTATATTTTTAAATACAAAAGCGCACTGCGACTTTTTTCATGATTGAGTGTTGTATCTAGCAGCGCCACCTAGTGGGGAAGTTAAGCAACCACCTTCCTCATTAACAAAGAGCTCATGTACAATAGTTTATGTTAGTCGACCCATATCTTTAAGATACTTTACTAGTTTCATTTAACAGGTTATATGCATGTACATTTAATTAATAAACGAAACTAAAAATGGCCTCGATATTGATGTTACATATTGTCTCAAAATGCAATTTGCAGTTTATATCTTTCATAGTATTAATTAACATAACTAAATAATCGTAACCGAACAAATTAAGAACCAAATCATTTTAAAATTTGTTGTAAGCTTTTAATATTGTTACGTTTATATTTAGAGCATAACATAATTTATTGACTAAAACATTCCAATACTCGGGATTACATGCATATTCCCTCGCCTACACATCACAATCGAAACAGACAACATGGCGGCAAAAATGACTAACAAATAACACAAAAACAATGAAATCGAACGATACATTTTAACACTCGCGTCGCACACATACCGCCTTATAAGTCGGAGCGCTGAAGCGAGCAAACTACGTACGAACGAACGAACGGTTCGTTCACTCGTTCACTAAGCCGTTAGGTCAGTTCGATGGATCGATCGATTGATCGTTCGATTGATCGATGGATCGTTCGGTCCTGTTGTGTTATAGAGGGTTCGTCGCATTCTCACCGGGCAGCGAGTGGACTCGCGCAGACAGCAGATTGTGGAGTATGAACACTGCGGGTTTGGGGCTGCCTTCCATGTCCAGTTCCTGTATATTTATATATGTTAACGGTAGTGCGTAAGGTATATCTTTTAACAGCTGGGCTGACTACCCAATGCATTTGTTTTATTACGTTTAGTTAGTAACGCCTTGGGATGCTTTTGGTGTTGAAGATATCTAAGGATGTCGGTAACCACTTACAACAAGAGATAGCATAAGAGAATAAATAAAGAGACGGATTTAAAAGGGAGAAATAATATGAATAGAATACGAAGCTGCGAGACGCGGTTATCCTTATCCCAATCCTCAAAACTAGTATAAATTTAAAAATTTATAAAACCCGCTTGCTATTAAAAAAACTATCATGATATACTTTTTTCGAATCCTTATGATGAGTTCTTTAATTTGATACCCATATTACATTATTCGATTTATTTTTCGATACTTGAAACAATGGCATCTCACAGCCACCATATTTTTTTTTCATTTCATTTATCTAAGAAAATTTGAGTTATCAAGACGAATCTAACGATATCTTAATTGTGGGTTACCCCACTAGTAAGTAGTACTCACAAGCGTATCATCATCAGCAAAGTGCAACCACAGCGCGTGGTTGTCGTCGTCCGCGGACGCGCGCAGCGAGTGTAACGCGCGGCGATACAGCGCGCGCGCGGCGCCGCGGCCCAGCGAGCCCGCCGCCTCCCACACGCACACGCCGCCCGCGCCGAGCGACAGGCGTGCGCACGCGCCGGCTATGCGACAACCTAAGGTGTGGGGAGGGCGGAGGTTGTTTTTAGTTTTTAGTTTTCCCCCTTTTTAGGGTTCCGAAGTAAAATCGGAACCCTTATAGTTTCGTCATGTCCGCCCGCCTGTCCAAAGCAAAAAATTCTCAAAAATAGGTTATGATGAATTAACAAAAAAACTGTCAAAGCTATATTAGCATAAGTAGTTACTTAATAGTCGATAAAATAACTACTTCGGAATCCTACATAGCGCGTGGCCTGACACGCACTTGCCCGGTTTTTTCTTTTATATGCAACACGTTAACCAACACCAGTATACATACGGAAGGTGAACTCGGGCTGCGCGCGCACCGCATGATGCGCGCCGTCGACGAGCGCGCCCGCCACCGCGGCGAGGTCATGGGGCGTGTCCGCCCGCAGCGCGCGCACCGCCAGCCCCGCCGGCGTGCCTGCGCGGACCCCCAACGCCGCCGCACTGTACGACCTCGTGCTGCTGCTGGAAACCATTATTTAGAAATAAGGATACACCGCTAGTGGCAAAAATTCATGAGCGTATCCGTGCTTCGGAGGGCACGTAAAGCTGTCGGTCCCGGTTGTTATCATAAGATAACAATCGTTAAGCCATGTCGGAGGCCCTCGGGCGGTTTGAAAACTTCATTGGCCACTAACCCTTCCACCAATCCGCACTGGAGCAGCGTGGTGGTGTATACTCTAGGCCTCCTCAAGAGGAGAGACCCGTGCCCAGTAGTAGGCCATTAATGGGTTGAAGCCAAAGATGCACCCGTCGGTACATCATATCGCACCCTCAGTTGAAAAAAGCATAAGTCGTGTTACTTTGAATTTTAGTTATTAATATGATTGGAAAGAGGGACAGAAGCTGCATATTATGCTCAGTTTTTTTCAAATTTTTATCATCAATCCTGACGGTTTTGTGCAAGAAATCGTAATGTAAATAAATTCCCTAGACTACTTACTATTTATCCGTTTTTTTGCTCTCCTGTAAAAATTTCAATTTTCATCTTATGCCTTTTTCCACTGAGACTACAATATCATATCATTATACGTCGATTATATATCAATAAAAAAATGTAAAATAGTACAGTCACCTGCAGAGAAAAGTAACCCATCTGTCTATTAGAACTGTTTAATCAGCTGGGTTACTTTTCTCTGCTGGTGACCGTACATATGTACGGTATATAGTTACCTAGATTCCCCAGCTCGGCGCCACCAAGCGAGTCGCGTGGCAGCGAGGCCGAAGTTCTCTGTGGGCGCGCACCACGCCTCCGCCGACCAAGGGGCGGCTTCGTACAATCTGAACATGTCACATTACATCGTACATTTTTGTATCCTTCATAAAGGTTGCCTGGAAAAAATCACTGTGTAGCGATAAGGCCGCCTGTTGTTTTGTACCATCTTAACTGTTATTCTTGTACGATTGTATAATATGTGGTGTGCAAACAATAAAGAGTTATCTATCTATCTATCTACATTACATTACAAAATAAGACTCCAAATTAGACTCGTCCAAAAGCGATCTAAAACTAAAACTTGATCAAGACATTATGACCATAACTGACCTCAATTCACGATCCGTAATCGCCACAAACGTTGGTATCCAACCCTCGGCATCTTCTGAGCTATCCGATCCACCCGACGCCCCAATCTATAATGTAACAAGACAAAAATAATTAAAGAGCAAAAACATTATTCCATCGGTTTAAAAATAAAGTGAGTATAGTAAAGAGTGTGAGTTACACTGAAATTCAAAGTAACCCCACTGCGCCAAATTGCGAAGCCAAAACACAAGGTTACCTAACTGCGACACTTCATGCACAGGTATGCCCTCCAACTCTATCCTCGATGAAAAAAAGATAACAACTCACATGTTCAGCGGGCGGTCGCCTCGCCAACCACCCAGCGTATCTAACGTCCCCCAGTATAGCTCTGAGCCGCGGTCGCGCACGCGCGAGCGCCGCACGGGCTGCGCGACGCGCCGCCGCATGCAGTGCGCGGTGCCAGCCCGCCGCCGTCGCCGCGCACGGCGCGCGTAGGGTGAGCGCGTGCACGCCGTCCGGGGAGTACACTTCGATTGTGCGCTCCTCTGGGGAGGAGAGATTTTGGGGGTAAGAGAGATTTTGGTGGTGAGAGAGATTTTGGGGGAAAGATTTTGAAATACAATGTGAATTGTAATTTAGTAGTTTGTTTCTGCTTTGTTTTTGCTCTGTTTTTGTCGGTGTTTTAACATATTTCACTTGTATGAAGCATGCAAAAATGTAAAGTTTTTACTGTTTTTGAATGAGCGATGTTTACGCATAATAATTAATTTACATTCAACTGTGGAAATATTACCTGCAACCTGCAATCATGTATGAACATCTACTCTATGCACACGTAGGTATTCATTACAAAGTAAAATCAACCCAGATCATGCGCCTATTTGCGACACGGCATCTCAATTTCTCATGCGATGAGAATAATTATTTTCCTTTAAATGAAAAAATACTATCCATATCTTTTATAGAGGATCACTGCTAGACACAGGCCCCTTCTAAAATGTTCCACTCTGACCGGTTGAGCCTTCAGCGTCGGCGACATCCCTAACTATATCTACGCTCTCTCTACCCAACTCACCAGGATCATGATGCCGTAGATTCTTCGCTACACACGCCATGAGCAGCGGTACATAGCGGGTGTCGGCGCGGCGGCGACGCGGGGACGGGGGGGAGGGGGGCGTATCAGCCATGTACCCCCGTTGCAGCTCCCAACCCACCTCGCTGATGATCGACGCCTTGCGGAAGTAGGGGGTCACTTCGCGGAGGTACTTCACTGGAAATGGAACAGGTTCATATGTTTATGTATGGTGAGGTATTACGGTGTGGTAGATCGAACTCTTCCATGGTATCCTACGAATATTATAAATGAAAGTTTGTGAAGATGTTTGTTACTCTTGCATGCAAAAACTACTGAACGGATTTTTATGAAACTTAGTACCTACACAGATAGACCATTATCTGGAATAATAGAACACTGTATCTTCAGTGGAAAAAAGGCATAAGATGAAAATTGCAATTTCACAGGAGAGCAAAAAAATTGTTAAAATATCAGTAAGTAGTCATGAAGTAGTCAAAGGAATTTACATTACGATTTCTTGCACAAAACCGTCAGGATTATTGATAAAAATTGAAAAAAAATTGAGCATATGCAGTTTTTGTCCCTCTTTCGAATCATATTAATAACTAAAATTCAAAGTAACACGACTTATGCTTTTTCTCCACGGACAGTGTGAAACTTGAACTCTTTATTCAAGTGTTAGAACTACTACATGGTTCGGCCAGGGCAGTAGCACAGTCACACTTATTTCTGCCATGTAAAACATTTACACTCATTCCTGGGGGGCAGCTAAAAGCTGCAGAGTGATGATAGTAAAGCAGTTAGTAAGCTAGGCTTTTCGGCTTGTATGGCTGTACCGCCACTGACTAGGAGTGGGATAAATACTAACAATCATAACCTCCACAGTCTAATATTCTTATTAGCACTTTATACTCGTAATTATTAACAACTAACCAACGACAGTCCCTCCTACAATGAATCATAGCAATTAATATAATCAGAGAAAAGCAATGCTATGTGATGTCTTGAAAGAAAAGAAAACAATTAATTTTAAATTTTAACTAGTAGGCACAAAAATCTGCTTTATTCTTACTAGTTATGCTATGTAAAGTGTCTTGAAATCAAAGGAAATAATTTGTTTTAAACTTTAACTAGTAAGTGCAAAAATCTGTTATAATCTTACTAGTCTTACTACAATATCTAAATCGGCGAAAACAACAACCAAAATGGTTATGCCTTTTCTGAGATTCGCAAGAACAAATGCATGCACAAACAAACAAATATTCTAAAAGTCATTGATATGAGATCTATTGCATTATTAATTCTCACATAAATAGTTTTTCTTTCAATCAGATAGTTTAATATGTATGTATAGATCATAATTGTGTAATAAAAGAAACTTAGAACCAAACCACTAAAGCCACTTATAGTATAATAGTGGTTTGCTAGTAGTTATGAAACTATACAAACATTATTATTACAGTTCTCGGGGCTCGCAGTAGGATGAGTAATAGCTAATATTGTATGAGTTCATTAACACTACGCTACTGGAATTGGGGTTAATATATAGGTTGGGGCAATCCTATAATTGATCCAATTTACTACTGTGTATGGATTTACATTGTCACACAGCTTGCTTTCATATACTTGCACTACATAAAACTAGGTGAGGTGAGGTCATAAAGTGTTTTAATGTTTGTTTCGTGAGGGTTGGAAAATATGAATGCTACAAATAGAATATTGCTTTTTTTTTGCTTTTCTATAATAAACTGTTCCTGAGTATTTTATGTTCATTTTTGTACCGTACATCTAAAATATATCCTAATGAAATGATCTTGTGTAATAAAATCTGATGAAATAATCTTGTGTAAAAACTTTTATTTGTGTTTGTTTAAGACATTCTGGGCTCTGTATACCTGTGACCAGTTTAAGAGAGACAGAGATTTATTTGATGTTGTTTGTAGTGGCCATATAACACAGGTTTCTAAATAACATAGGTCTCAATTTGTAAAATGCAATCTATCTATCATTGGTGAGCTTCCAAAAGATCCAAAAGAAAGAAAAGGGATCTTATTTGATTTCCACTTTTTAAATGAACTAACTTTTTCAAGTAAACGGTGGTCTGCTTTGGCAAAGATAAGGGATGAAAACTGTATCTCAATTTGAAGATGCTTGGGTAGGGAGTGTTCAAGCCTTCACGGTCCTCTCAGGAATATGACCTATTCACTGTTAAGACTCACATCTCTTCTCTGAATTTACAAAAGATAAATAGGAATTACAGATTAAGAAAACTATTGTGGTTTAAAATAATCAAAAATTTTAACAAAAAAATAACCGACTTCAAATTTAAGACTTATATGCTTTTGACATGGATGCCATTGTCAAATCTCGCTCAAATTTATGTGGGACTACATGACAAGCACCAGCTTTTGATTAAAAAAATAATCATCAAAATCGGTTTACCCAATCCAAAGTTCCGAGGTAACAAACATAAAAAAATACAGTCGAATTGAGAACCTCCTCCTTTTTTTGAAGTCGGTTAATGAGGTAAAACTTACCTTCTAACTGGACCATCTTGCCCGCTCTTTTCAATGCTTTCACTGCTTCTTCATGTGTTGCATCCTTCAAATCTTCACCGTTCACCGACAGAATAGCATCTCCCACATACAACTGCTCAGTAAGGTCTGCTGCCATGCCCTTGAATATTTTCGATATCAATATCGGCATGTTGTTCTCAATCCCGCCCTTTATGGATATTCCAAGCCCATTATTGTCAGATTTGACCACTTGCACTAAACGTTTCTGGTTCGCGATCGCGTCAGGTACCTCCGTGAAGTCACTGTTCGGCGTCTCCACATTGTTGTTGTTCAGCGTACCGTTGAGAGTCGTCGTTGCATCGTAACCATCGTCGAGGCACACGCTGAAGTAGTCGTCCTCCAAGGAACAGTGGACGCGGTACCACACTCCACGAACTAACGTCTCTAGCAGCCCCGAACGGACACACGTCGCGTTCGGACTCTCGCTGCCTCCACTAGATGCACCGTTCTCCACCATTCTTCCAACAATAATGCGTTTTTATCAAAATATACACAGTGCAATACACCGCAGTCGGCAAACAAACGCAAATGCGCGAGAAATTTCCAATAGTTGTAGACACTTTCGCTCAATTCATCTTATGGTAAACGTGAGTTAAGAACCATTTCACAAAAACTGTAAAGTCATATCAAATAAATACACCTTCATTACACAATCAATACGAGAACATTACAACATTCGATCATAGTATGTTCAGTACATATTCAATACTATTATTTTTTAGGTAGTACTACCATTACTACTACTACCAAATCTCGTAAGTCGTAACAGCAAAGCAAGCTTGACTGACTGACTGGCTGAAAATAGCGATGGCCGATGGGCGATTATTACTTAAATTAATCGAATTAGTCGATTGTTCAGTTTAGTCGATAAAAGTCTATAACAATAATGTTAGTCGATTGTCATCGACGGAAAGGCGCGCGGCGCCCGGCGCGGTGGCGCGGCGGCGAAAATGATAACCGACCTTTGATATAGGAATTTAGAAAGAAGAAAGAAAGAAAAAAAAACATTTATTTCAGGGCACTGCAATAGATAGGTACAACAATATGCTAAAAAGTAATACTATGCTTAAAAATTAATCGCAGTGCCAAGCATGTGCACTGAAAAAGGTCACATTCAGCGACGGCCGCTGCTTTTAAATGTGACCTACGGTGTCGCGCGGGGCACACGCAGGTGCATGGCGAACTCGCTGATTCTGCATTAAAATATAACATAAGTGAAAAAGGTGAACACAAAAAAATAAAAATAAAAAATATATATATAATATATAAATACTAAATTATTAACCATATTTAAAGGAATTATTTTAATTTAGAAGGATTTGTTATAATGTCGTATAGATGCTTAGTTATGGAATAGTTTAAAACACGAAATGATAAACATAATGGCGTCTTTGTCTAACGTATGCAATGAAAACAAATCAACTCTACACGCAACAGTTTCGCTATACTGTAAAATTTTTCATGACGTCTGACGTGTGCCGTGTTCACCATTTTGTGCTTCTCTTTACTAAAGTGTAAACTGTGACTTATTACTAAGGTACTAACTACTAAAACCCACTTTACCCACTTTTACTAAGGTAATGTCAAAGTCACGGCAAAGTTGACATTGGTAGGTACAAAACCGCCATGTTTTGGTGCGTAGGTATGCAAGTTTTTTTCGTAGGTAGGGCTGTTCAATATTTTTTCCTTGTTCTGAGTAACCGACACGGTTACCATGAATAACAGTCGGACGAACAAAACAAAAAAAAACAAAAGAACAAAAAAAGGTAGTCAGAGTTGCCAATGCCATTTTTAGATGGCAGCTCTGACTGCCAATGACCTTTTTTTTCGTCCCGAAATATAGGCACTCAGTAGTTAGTAGTTTGTCAATTGTTATTCGAATAATCATCACGAGGAACTACTAAATCGACAATCGAATGCGCAATGGCGCAATTTTCGAATCAGTCGATTGTTTTTTTTTTGGAACAATCGGCCATCACTAGAATGAAATGAATGGACGAGCGTCAGCCATATTATCTATGCCCTAATCACACAGATTAAACAGATATCACAGGCTGGTTATACCATTGTTATAAATATTTATAGCCGGCGCCATGGATATATATACTCTAACTGGATAAGTAATTTTGTAGATGTATCTGAAGACGGATGACGTCATAGCCTAAGAATCATTTTTCTATTGTGTCCATGTTATTTATAGTCCCAGGATATATCATTCGATTATGATTTTCTATATTTCGGCATTTAATAATTAAAATTGCTTGTTGCAATGGCGCTTTGCAGAATAAAAATTAAAAATGGTCTAGTAAAGACAGCAAGAACTCAAATTTTAAAGTTGATGGCATAACATTTTGCCGGTAAAGTATGTTTTTTTTATTACTGGTCGCTCTACCCTTTGTTTGTACTTGTATGTACTGTTTAAATAAAATATTTTGATTCGAATATTTTTTTACATTTCTAACAATAAAGTGTAAGTACCTACTTAATTTAAACAAACTGTTACGCAGTCATCAATTTCATCTTTCAAAACTATACCATTTTTAGGGTTCTGAAGTAAAATTGGAATCCTTATACTTATAGTTTCGTCATGTCCATCTATCTGAAGCAAAGCGTCCTTAGTGCTAGAAAGCTGTTATTTGGCAGGGTATACATATTTATTAAAACTCCAGAATTATGTAATAAATATTGAAAAACATTTTTTAGGGTATCTCCCCTACACTGCCCTCGTTATGATAAACAACGTATCTGACATTTTTGGCGAAAACGAGTTATTAGCATATTCGTAATCAGCGAAATGAGATCTATCTAGATCTATTATCTTTTTTTTCGTATGTATTATAGAAATAAAAATAAAGGTAAGAATAAACAACGTATGTGCAAAATTTTCATTGTCTTCCTTATGAAGAACAACGTATTGTCCATTGCGTTTAGAGTTTTTATTCAATTTCCTAGTCATAAGTATCGCACGAGCACTTACGATGTTTATGATTGGTAGTACCTTTTCACAACTCGCTCAACTACAAAGCATAAAGATTATAATTGAGCCACTTACGATGTTTATGCCTTGTATTTCTTTCGTATAGTTTAACAAAATCCTATAAATAATAATCGCATTGGCTCCTTGTGCCATTAATTAATCAAATTAATGAAATGTACGTAAGTATATTAGTTCATTGCGTCAAATAGACGAGATTTTTGATATAACTTACCTATTTCAAAGTTACCTGTAACAGATACTTGTATCTAAAAGACTGAGATAATATCCTAATTTTAATTTTGACTATTTATAATTTTAAATAGGTGAAATACCAATTCGTTGTTTTTCGTAAATATAGATACTTACTTCTTTAATAACAATCTAAACTTAGATAATTTCTATTATGTTTTATGAAGAACTGTTTAGTAGGTAGTAAGATTTGCGACGTTGTTTTAATAAATAGTTTTTGTATCTTCTTAAGTTTAACACTTGATTTCAAACGAAAAGTAAGTGAATTTACTTGTAAGTTAACATAATTAATAAATATATCTGTTTGTTTATTTTATTTGATCTTTATTACTTTACTAAGGGATTAAAGAAAATTGTCTATTAACAACCAGTATCTACTATCAATAATTAATTACTGATACAATAAAATTGCAAGTAAATTGCAAAGCTCATTAATATTTAGTACCTTGTACTAATCATTTTCAATGCATGTTGTTGCTTATCTTAAGTAAATATTTTTTTATATATTTTTAAATACAAAACAAAAAACATCCTAAGAGCACTTTCCTAGTGATAATGAACGTAAGTGAATAATTTTCCTAGCTATAAGCAACGCAACTGCTTAAAAATTAACACTTTTTGGGTTCTATTAACTCAGAAAACATTTAGAAAACAGAAAAATGTAATGAGTCATAAAATACACACATATAGTAACAATTAATTTTAACAATTTTGAAAATATCTCAATTAGTGTAGTCGTGACAACAAAAATAAGAAAAAAAACTTTAGGCGCGTTTTTCTCGGAACTTGCTGAAATGCAGATACGTTGTTTATCATAACGAGGGCAGTACAGGTAACGTGAGGATGAATTTTTTATTCGTCGCGTACCCTATAGTGTGGGGTATCATTGAAAATATCTTCCAAAAATATTATGGGTCTTAGACCATTTTTGTTATAAAATTAGGGTCCGTTTGTGAAATATGTGACTATAAAATGCTAATTTTGCTTAAAGTCAAGTGTCTCTCTCCTGCTAGCTAAACGGTTGGAGTTGAACAAGTGAAAAAATTCTCAAAAATTTGTCAAAAATAAGTTAAACGATGAATTTACAAGGAACACTATCACGGTTATGTTGGCATAAGTTGTTAATGAGTAAAAGTCGATAAACTTACTACATTGCAACTCTACATTGTGCGTGGCCTGACACGCACTTGCCTGGTTTTTTAATATACCAAAATTTGAAAACGGAACACATAATAAATGCCCACACAACTGTCCATCCGTCTGACTGTCTGTACTCATTGCTGACTCTGGCGCGATACGCACTTGCCCGTTTTATTTTTATTTTCAGTAACCGAGTGACAAACCTATAAAAGTAGGTATGAATTTTTGTGACTGTTAGGAAGCTTTCATTCTGTATAATATTATTTTATTCTGTGCCTCTACAAAGTCAGTGATCCAGATAGAGTAATATATCCATGGACAAGCCCAACTACTGCACTTGACAGGTTGACAGGAGTTTTAAAAACCATAAACAATTAGATACAATAATACGTCAGTAGGTACGTCAGTCAGATCAGACGTCACATTCGCCTGAAACGTCATACGTCAATAGCAGTAATAAATAATTTACATTTCCTGAAAATTAATAAAACTAATAATATTTTATTTAAGTTTAAGAATGAGTTTACGGATTGTGAAAAATTTAAGTTTATAACCTGTTTTACAATTGGAAATATTGTTATCAAAACTGCAAAATGGAGAAATGTAGAGCTTGTTTAGCCACAGAAGTGTTTATGTATCCAATGGATGAAGATTTCATATATAATTATAATATTTTAACAAATCTAGACGTAAGTAGAATCAAATTAAAAGTAATTGCTTGATGCATGATTACGTGTTGATGATGATTATGTTCCATATAAAAGTTTTTCTTCACTGTCTTTCCAATTATTTTTCAGGTAAAAACGTCAGATAACATGCCCCAAGTTATATGTGAAACTTGTTTACAATCCGTTAGGTTCTTTGTAGAATTTAGAGAAAAATGTATTGTATCAGAAGCTTCGTTAAGGAGTATTAAAGAGGTAACATGTAAATAATTATGGTTAAGTTCTTACTTTGTTCATGTGTAATGGATATAATGGTGATAAAGATTCTGCTTAATTACTTTGTAAATGTTTTTTTTGTTCACGGAAATAGCTGGCAAACGAGCTGACTATCCACACAACTAATATGTCAATTTATTGATTTCTAAAGCAGATAACTGATTAATTGAGAAGAGAGAGAATTACTTTAAAAATAAATAGCAAATAACCTTGCCATAGTTATGTTAATTTTAATAAGCCTGTAAGCTCATTCTTATTACAAATGGTTCTTATTACATCGGCCTATTACTTGCACTACACTGAACCTTATACACTAAGATCATATTGAGATGGTTTATAAATTATTTTCCATTTTTAGGAGGTTAAAGTTGAAACACAAGATGTATTAAATAATATGAAGATGGAATATGAGGTGGACTGTGAGGATTCTTATGTCGACCATGTAGATTTTCCTGAGGATTTTGAAGCATTTATTAAAAAGGAAGTTCCAGGTAGGTACGCTTAAAATTTTAGATTTTCTTATTATATCATGCCAGCAATAAAAGCGGATTTTTAGAAGTAAGATACAATTATGGGCTCTATTACTAATGTCATCTGACCAAACATTCAAGATACATGTTAGACTGAGAAATAGAAACATCACTTAAATTCTATCCTACTTATTATTATTATTAATGTAAAAGTTTGTATGGATGTTTGTTAGTGTTTTATACAAAAACAACTGAATGGACTTTTATGAAATTTATTCCATGATGACATGATGACTCAAAGTTATGTGCAAAGCACTAGTTACTAGATTTTTGCCTGATTAAATATAACAAAGAATAATATAAAGTTGCAATAGGAATGTGTTTTAAAAGCAAAAAAATAGTTTATTCAAATGAACAATTTCAACAATCGATTTTTACTACAAAACCGATCGATTTTATGAAAAAGGATATTTATATTGAAAAATGTAAATATTTCACTGTCCATCATCACTTTCTATAATTAAAATTGTTATGTTCTTCAAAAAAAAAGGAGGATGTTTTCAATTTGGTTGTATTCTTTTTTTTTTAATTACCCCAGAACTGTCATTTATCAATCAATTTTATTTATTTTTTGCCTGAAAGATATAGAGGTACTTTTCAAATTAGTCCCATTAATAAAATTCAGATCCGACGATGGAATCCTTGACAAATTGAGGGAACTTCTCAAATATGTAACATACATAATTATAAATAAAAATTATATTTATGTTGAGCAAAACATAAATATCATAGGACAATTTTAATGGTCCTTATGAAACACTATTTCATTAAAGTAAATTATATTTATTAGTAAATTTTTGTCATATTTTGTTTCAGAATCTAAAAAAGTCAAGAAACGATATAAAAAGACTAAATTGAAGAAACATAAAAAACCTGTGGAACACATCGAACCCATCCAAGAAACTAGTAAAATTCCCCTGTTATGTGGTAATTTAATGCGTTTATTATTATCTTTGATTGCAATCATAGGATATATTTTAGCTTCAACCCATTAATAACTACAGCACGGGTCTCTCCTCTTGAGGAGGCCTAGAGCAATTTCCAGTGTGTATTGGTGGAAGGGTTAGTGGCCAATCCTAATAATTATCGGAAGTTTTCATGCCACTCAAAGGCCTCCCACATGGCCTAACGGCTGTTATCTTACGATAACAACCTGGACCGATGGGTTACGTGCCCTCAAAAACACAAAACTCTATAGAAATTTTTGTCACTATGAACCAACCAATGAACCCTATGATTAAAATGTTGGATATGAGTTTAACAGATAAGCGCAAAAATGCATATTTTTTTATTTTATTTATAATTTTTACTACTAGCTTGATTTTTGTCATAACTTGTTTAAATGAAAATTGTCAATAAATTTTATTTATAATTATTAATTATTACACTTTCCTCTGATAAGTCAAACAAAATTTACTTAATTCCAATTTCCAACTTTGATAATATTCAGTATGAAACATGTTTCATGTATGCTTTTTTAGGTACATTATCCATGGACATTTTATCCAAAAAATTAAAGACAATTAAAAATTTTTGCTACTAAAGTCCATTAAGGAACATCTTTAAACATCAAATTTTAAGAAAGAATTATAATTTAAGTAAGAATAATACAATAATGAAAATAACATTTATGTTACAGGTTTATGCTCCAAAGAATTTGAAGATAAAGAGAAGTTAGCAGCCCATCTCGAAGAACATAGAACAAGTACGAACTGTTCCTTGTGTCCGCAACTCTTTAGAAGCTGGCCTCATCTCTTAGGCCACAGAATGAAGCATGTGCCTAAGGAACAACAAAGTTGTCACTTATGTACAAGGCGGTTTCTTACTCCTTCAGGCTTAGAGTTTCACTTCAGGAAGATTCATTTGGGCGAAAAGGTGTGGTATTAGGTGTAGTATTCCGAGAGCCCAGGGCCACCAGACTTTACTTATTTTCTGATGGACAAAATATATGCAGTGGAATAGTATGAATGTGTACAGTAAGCGTGTAAATATAGGCCAACTTGAGCCGTGGGCCATTTATCAGATATTAGGACGTAAAGGTGCCTAAAAATGGTACTCACCTAACTTACACTCTAATGTTTAATTCTTACGTATGTTGTAGGGAATATTGTAAACAATACGAAATTATTACAGCCAGATACCTTCGGTGGGCAGTATTTGATGCCAGACGTTAAAAATGTTAAAAACTTTTACGCCTGACACATAAAAATATATTTTTTCGAACGACTTTCCACGGTCGTAGTTGCAAGCGTCCGAGTTTTTAACATTTTTAACGTCTGGCATCAAATACTGCCCACCGAAGGTGTCTGGCTGTAATAATTTCGTATTGTTTACAATATTCCTTACAAAATACGTAAGAATTAAACATCAGAGTAAGTTGAGTACGATTTTTACGCACCTTTACGTCCTGATATCTGATAATTGACCCACAGCTCAAGTTAGCTGATATTTACGTTCACTGAACACACTAATACTACTCCATTGTATATATTTTGTCAGTTAGAAATTAAGTAATGTCTGGCGGCCGTGGGCTCTTGAACCATTAGTTAATATTTCTGTTTTTATTTGAAGCCACGAAAACATTGGTTTCAAGTGTGTTGCAAACAACCGAATAACTGGCTAGGCAATGAAGTTGTATTCTAGATTATCATTCATCTCGCTAAGTGTTAAAATACAAGCGGCTACATATTATGTAATATTGATAAGCGGCTAGCAATGATGTTGCAGCAGCTAGTATGGATGAGCTCTGCGGATGAGTTTTTTATCTGAGTAGCTGATCGGGTGTGGTCCTGGGTTCGATACCCGGTTTTAAGATAACATTTATTGTGAAAATATATTTTTTTTTTATTTCGGATGTTACGGATGTCTTATTGGTACCGAAAAACAGTGGTAAGCGTTCATTTATTGAAAATTTTCAGTACAGTACAATTATATTCTAAATAGTTGTTTTTTTTTATTTCAGGACATAGTACTTCAGTGTGACTTATGTTTGAACCAGTTTGTTACTTCGAGGAACCTTCTCAAGCATATGTGGGGTGTGCACTCGAATAAAAATTATATCTGTGATTATTGTAATAAAGTGTAAGTAGATATCTGTTAATTATAACTTATTCTTAATGTAAAAGCTACCTGAGAGTAAGAGGTGATTGTCGCCGGCGGAAATAACTTGCTCTCTAGCCCTCAACTTTTGTAGCAACGGGTTCCAATTCGATTTCCAACTTGTTAGGTGCATTAATCTCTATTATTTCACGGTTGTTGGGTGTTTGTGATGTCATAATGTTAATAAATTGTTGTTTTTTTGGGTGGCATAACGCTGGCCATACACAATCAAGTATACTTGTCAAGTTTGCAGCGGCCTTGACGCGGCATCCAGTAAACTTGACAGTGTATGGTCGCGGTATGGCTATCTGGCCATATAGCTATCTCATGCACACTGGATGCCGGATCAAGTCCGCTGCAAACTTGACAAGTATACTTGATCGTGTATGGCCAGCTAACAGATTAACATACAATATATGAAATCGTAGTCGTACTGTGTGCCTTGTGTGTCTAACGCCCTAACTCAAGAGTCACTAATGATTACTTAAATCGCTCCTTAGTACAGAATTTGTATGGTGATTCTTTACTAAGAAGTGATTAAAGTAACCGTTAGTGACTCTGAGTTGGGGCGTAAAACGTTTATTTTATTGTTTCTAAATTGGTATGTGAGCAAAACGGTTAATCGACTTACTATCTTATAGATTTTTGAAAAAAAAAATTGACTTTTTTATAGTTAATTAACGAGCTGGTTTTAGTAAGTGAAGCCACTCAAGCTTGTAGGTACAAGAAATGTTACCTCATATCTGGTAAGAATAAAGCCATAAAAATCTCTGTCAAGCTTGGTTGGGCAAGAGAGAGAGAGAGAGAGAAACAGAGATAGAGATAGAGAAATATCTATTTGTCATGATGCGTATGTAGTGCGACGTCATTTAGTATAGAAATTGCTTGATGTGGCCGTGACGTCAAAATTGCCTAGTATTGCCAGCAATTTATATTGCTCGTGTAACCTTTACACACTAACGCAATGTATTAGACTTATCTTTAGTTAACTGTTATTCGGAAGTACTTAATTGAAATGTATAATCTAACATTTTAACAAAAAAATAACCGACTTCAAATGAAGTACATTGTACTGACATGGATGCCATTGTCAGATCTCGTTTAAATTTATGTGGCACCACACGACAAGCACCAGCTTTCGATTAAAACAAAAATCATCCAAATCGGTTCACCCAGTCCAAAGTTCTGAGGTAACAAACATAAAAAAAAATACAGTCGAATTGAGAACCTCCTCCTTTTTTTGAAGTCGGTTAATAAATGAAGTTACAGCTACTATAGTGTGATATATGTTATATAGGTTACTAGACTGGTCAGTAAATAAGAAAACCTTAAAAAGGTTACCTTAATTAATTTTTTCAATTTTTTTAGGTATTGCAGCAAAAACTCAATAAAAGTACACATGCGGTCACATATGGATGTGAAGTTGTATTTTTGTAATATATGCGATTTCTCCTGCAAACACATAGGTGGGCTGAAGGTAACTAGGTTCTTTCTTTTTCTTCTCTATTTCTTGGCCGGCAACGCATCAGTGATGCCTTTGGTGTTGCTGATGTCCATGGGCGACGATAGCCACTTACCATCAGGTGGATCGTCAGCTCGTTTGCCGGCTATTACCATAAAAAAACTATTGACTATATACATAAGAGTTCTTAACAGAGTTATCATAAATGATTTGGAATAAAAATCATATAATTTTGACATCTATATGGCATTACAGCTATTAAAATAAGCATTATCAGCAGATTGAGTATGTAAACTAATTAGTATTGTAAACTTTAAAAATATTGTTTTTCACTTTAACCTTAAACCTTAACTTTAACCTTAAACTTTGGGTCAACAAATAGTACACTACAATATTTATTTATTTATTCATCCAATTTCACGTGATCTTTCTTCAGGTACTTCAAAGTCAAAGTCAAAATATTTTATTCATATAGGTATCACTGATACACTTATGTACGTCATTTTTTGGCTTTTCGGAAGGTGCTTTGTCGTGGAGGAGAAGAAAAGCCTAAAGAAACTTGGCATTGGCTTCGAAACTTGGCATCCAGTTCTATACAAAGTTCTTGGATTTATCACATAATTCTGTTGTTACAGGATCATACGATAAGGAAACACGTAGCCATGAAGGTGTACTGTAGGCAATGCAAGCGGCCATTCGAAGACCAGGCCAAATGCGACGCACACAAGTGTGGTATCATAACTAAACCGCCGCAAATATGTACTGTATGCGGGATCGAGCTAAAGCGAGGGGTGAGGGTGTGTATAATGCTTCGAACTCTGAATTGGAAAGTCCATGGATAAATCTATAGGGGCCATCCATAAACTACGTCACACGTTAGGGGGGAGGGGGGGTCGATGTAATGTGACATTGAGTGACAAGGGGTGGGAGGGGTCTTGAGTTTCGTGACGTCACATTTCATAATCTAATAATTATTGGTATGTATAGATAAATATTAAAAAACAATTGATGGAAATATAACTTATTTCAAAACTGCTGTTTTAATTTCATAATTTGTAGGTGTAAAATTTCATATGTGACGTCACACCAGGGGGGGGAGGAAGATCTCACAAATGTGACCCGCTGTGACAAGGAGGGGGAGGGATCAAAAAGTCATGAAATTAGTGTGACGTAATTTATGGATGGCCCCAATTACTAGTATTATAAGCCTGAAGAGTTTGTTTGGTTGAACGCGCTAATCTCAGTAACTACTAGTAGTTAGTTTTTTCCACAAATTAACGCAGGTAAAACCGCGGGACACAGCTAGTAAATCAATAAAAATGTAACTTAAAATCATTGAAGTATAATGACATAGAACAGACATCTCGAACAAAATGTGTGTCCCGAAACCGCGATGACGCGTTCTTTTTTCAAACTCTAGAAGCCGATTTACAAACTTGCCATAGAGTAACTTTTGTATACGACACTTGCCGAACCACGACAAACAGTCAACGACTCCAAACTTTTACAAGCTCTTCCAAATGTTTGATTTAATGTTTAATTGAATTTACTGATTAAAGTAATACACTTTATTTATTATTTACCACAGAGTAGGTACATTAGTCATTCTTATCGGGCTTATTATTTGAGTAAGGCCGACACTGAGTATTTTAATAGTTTGTATTTTAAATTCTTTAAATATCAATTTAATTAATACCGGTATTTCTATAATATTTTGATTACTTTTACATGGTAAAAATTTAAGGAAAATTTATTAAAAGCAATTTATCACAAAACATTCAACACAAAAGAGACAATAAGAAGTATTGGAACCTTTTAAAAACCCGATTTTATATAAATATCAATTTAATTAATACCGGTATTTCTATAATATTTTGATTACTTTTACATGGTAAAAATTTAAGGAAAATTTATTGAAAGCAATTTATCCCAAAACATTCAACACAAAAGAGACAATAAGAAGTATTGGAACCTTTTACAAACCAGATTTTCTTTAAATATCAATTTAATTAATACCGGTATTTCTATAATATTTGGATTACTTTTACATGGTAAAAATTTAAGGGTATATCTTTAGTATCCTGCGGCATCGGGAGGGGGGTGGAGTTAGGGGGGGAGGGTAGGGGGTAGGGTAAGGAACCCCCCCATAAAGGGGCTAAGTGAGGAAACACATAGTTTTCGAGTTTTTTTTTTTATTTTGAGGTTAAATCTGTGAAAACTACTCAGTATTTGTCTTAAACTAGTCTAAATTAATATCAGGTGGTGGATGAAGAAATAAAATTTCGACCTCCATATGGGGAGACACACAAAACGCACCACTTTTATGACAAATCATTATAATTACAATGTTCCATTATCTGCACTTTTAGGGAAAATTTAGGGGTTTTTGATACATAAACAGGCTTCCAAACGTCTCCGGCGCTGCGGGAAATGCAGCCCCTCCGCCCTTGCGTTAAAAACTGCAGGCACTCCATGCTCGCCTACGCAGCTTCGGCTCACATGGTGCCTGCAGTTTGTTACAGCGGGCGGGGGCTGCTCTCCCTCCGCGCCTCCGGGGTCTACATTCACTCTAGGGGTAGGGCAGACTAGTACCACGTGGGGTCGGGGTTGACTAAGTCGGTTCTGTCACCAATTTTGAAAAATTTTATTAGAATGTAATAAATAAATTTCATAGAGTATGACATAAACAGTAAAATTTATATATTATATATTGCCCTTTTATTATATACTAGGAAATCGCCCTTGCTTCGCTTCGGGAAAAATAGTAAAAAAAAATTATAATGTCACCCGGGGATAGTGTAGCTTCCCAAAAGTGAAAGAATTTTTCAAATCAGTTCGTAGTTTCGGAGCCTATTCAATGCAAACAATCAAATCTTTCCTCTTTATAATATTAGTATTGATAAAAAAACCTTCCTTGTATTTCATATTTTCTAAATTTTATCTAGCTCGACCAAATTCCTCGGGCCACCAATCTTTCCAATGAACTCTTTTGAAATGAAATGAAATAATCTTTATTCATGTAGGTATCACTGATACTCTTATGCACGTCATTTTTTTAATCTACCAGCTTTTCGGAAAGGTGCTTTGTCATGGAGGAGAAGAAAAGCCGTAAAGAAACTCCTCAGCACATCTTTTAAAAATAAAACTTATATCTATTACAAAAATAGGTATTCTTTAACCTGTGCAGAACTGGTTGCCTAGCTAGTCATTTCCAAGCATCCTTGTCATTTAAATATTCATTTATGCTATAGTAGCCCTTGCCTAAGAGCTGAGCCTTTACACGTTTCTTAAAAGATTGCACCGGTAAGTCATGTATTTGTTTTGGGACTTAATTATAAAATTTTATACCTAGTCCCATAAAAGAACGTTGCACTTTAGAAAGACGGTACGAAGAGGTAGCCAATTGATGCATCCTTCTTGTTTGACGATTTGAAAAATCACAATTTTGTTTATATGCAGTTATGTTATTCCGTATAAACACTAAATTATTATAAATATATTGGGAAGCTACTGTAAGTATACCTATTTGTTTAAATTTGACACGCAAGGACTCCCTTGATTTTAGTTTATAAATAGCTCTAATGGCTCTTTTCTGTAATACAAAAATTTGTTCTATACCGGCTGCTTTGCCCCACAGTAAAATGCCATAAGACATAACACTATGGAAATATGCAAAATAAACAAGCCGAGCAGTGTCGACGTCAGTGAGCTGCCTTATTTTTCTAACAGCATAAGCAGCCCTAGCAAGTTTAGTTGTGAGAGATGCTATGTGCGGGCCCCATTGCAGTTTACTGTCCAAGGTCACCCCTAAAAAAACCGTGGATTCTTGTTTATCTAATTATTATAATTATTATAATATACATATAATACAATAAAATATACCTAATAACATAAATTTTATAAATAAGTAACATAATTCGTGTTGTATTTTTTGGAAATAACCTCAAAAATTAAAATTAAGATTTTTCAAAAATGACGCACTACCTCACAAAAAGCAACTAGATTATGATTTGGGACATCATTGCCTATCGATTAAACATGATATCACCCAGATACTGATGCCGCAGGATACTAAAGCCAACCCAATTTAAGGAAAATTTATTAAAAGCAATCTAATTTATCACAAAACATTTAACACAAATCGACACATACGTCTTATTGCCATAATTACTACGCATATTTAACGTGCAAAACAAAATTAAAAATAAAAGCGTGCAAAAGCGTTTGAATGATTTTCAATCGTTTACCATTGATTCGTGTCGAAAAACCAACAACACAATATATTGGTCACATCACAAGCGTCGGCAAGCCTAAGCAAGTCTATTTAGTCCATTAACACGCTTACGGCTTGTCAAGTGTGTAAATCCGCTTCATAATTTTTTCATTCCACAGAGTACTTAATTTCATTCAAAATGGCGGGAACATTGTACAATAATTTAATGTTATTCGTTTATTTGATTTAAGTTAATATTTTGTTTTCTTACCGATGATAAGTAATACCGTTATCTTTTTTGTTTCTTGTCGTGCGATTGTGACACGTTGTTATTACGCACGATGGCATTGTTTCAGTGTTTTGCTAAAAAAATTTGACATGCGGCCGCCATGAGCGCAGGTGAGTGACAAGCGAGTGAGTGAATGAAGTGAGCCACCCTGGCCACAATGAATGCACCCGACTCAATGTTCGGGGTGTCTGTTCTATACGAAGTAATAGTACTTCAATGCTTAAAATGCAGTTCTTCGAACTATACTTTTCAAGCGAATAAATTCGAGGTCATTGACTTTCCTATTCAGTTTGATGTATCATGTTATGGTGCAGATTTTACGTTGTATCTAAGTTAGCTTCTACATTAACTTTACCTCGTCTTTAATGACCTTTACCTCGTCTTTATTTACCTCTTGTTTTTAACCCCCGACGAAAAAAGAGGGGTGTTATAAGTTTGATGTGTCTGTGTATCTGTTTGTCTGTCTGTGGCATCGTAGCTCCCAAATGGATCATGGAGGATTGAGCAGGAGAGCCATCTCATATGAATGGAAAGGTGAAAAAGTGTCCAGCTGTTTACTGAAAATAGAGGTTCCAATAATGGCCATTCCAGAATGGCGCTAATGTCTGAGAAATAGAGCGATATGAATATAGCTGTTGTAGACGGAGTGAAGTTTGCTGAGTTATGCCACCCGTAATGAATGGTGCTAGTGTCTGAGAAATAGATATTCGAACACAGCTGTTGTAGACCGCACAGCAGCGCCACCCGTAATTGGACGCATTTATACGGACACTTCATACACAGAGATCGCCCTCCTTCTACCTCTATAATCCATGAAACGGATGAATCGATTTTGATCTAGTTTTTTTGTCTGAAAGGTGACTTACGCACATAATAATATGTACGCAAAGTACGCACCTTATTTGTATGAATTCATATGAAAGCCCGATTCGGATGACATATGCGGCCGCATACAAATATATATCCTTACTTGATGTTTTTTTCTGTATAATGTATCTATGTGTGCATAAATTATTAAATAAATAAAATACAAATGCGTCGCTTTCGGCGTGTACGGTGCGGATACATACGCAACGTATCGTGCGTTCAACATAAGATACCTTTTAAACAAAAAAAAAACTACATCAAAATCGGTTCATCCATGATAAATTAAACTGTCGGGGGTTTTTTAAATTTTAATTTAACGTCATAATTAACTGTACCTCGTCTTTTAATTACCTTTACCTCACCTTTTCCTAACCTTTTAATGACCTTTACCTAACCTTTTAATCACCTTTACCTAACCTTTTAATGACCTTTACCTTATATACTTTTACCATCCGCAGCTATCCCGTCACATGGAGTCCCACAAGGCGGTCGGGCGGTACAAGTGCACCCGGTGTCCCAAGGCGTACAAGGGGCGAAGCGCGCTCGAGATACACATGAACAAGCACGACGGCAACAGGAACCTGCGCTGCGAGTTCTGTCCCGCTACCTTCTACTATCCTAGTGTGTTGGGGAAACATCGGAGGATACATACTGGTAGGTTATAGGATTTACATATAGTCCATTTTTAAACGAGTTTTAGTTGGTAAAGCTATTGTAAAGTATGTGTGCACTGAGTTATAATCATGCGTGTGTTGTTCGTGTATTTGTTTTGGCGTTCCATGACTATTTTTTTTAATTCTTTCCATTTTGTGTCAGTCTTATTGTAAAATTACAAAATACGATAAAGACACACTGGTAACATTGTTTACCAAATTAAGGTCTCTTCTAAAAAATGGAATATATAATAGGCTTTTAACACTATAGTGATATGTTTACATTTAATGTATTATATGAAAGTTTATAATATTATCAGGGTGGACTACCTATGATAACTTTGGAATTGGCCTTGCACTTGATTACTAAAAATATTTTTCCTGTAAATCTTGTAAATGATATTTGGATGAGAACTATTGTGCTTTCTTGTTCCCCATAGATGCTGTCCCCTCAATAGCACTTAAGTTGCTTACAGAGTAAAGAACTCAAAGTTCAGTCAGTAAAAATATTTTTATGTTATGTTAATTAAAGCAATTTTTATTTAATTATTTTCTTAAAAATTATTCCTAACTTATGATCTCAATTTCTGTCCTTCTTTCTCTTCTGTGGAGATGAGAATGTATGCGTTTATTATTTATGATATAAATATTTTTTTCAGGAGAAAAGCCGTATGTATGCAAGATATGCAATAGAGGATTTACAGGGAATCATAATCTTAAGGTTCATATGAAGGTCCATGGAGAACATAATTTGATTAATAAACGGGTAAAGCCAGAAGTTATTGAAGCATAAGTTACCTTGTTATGTATGGTTTAAAGTTTAAATTTTATCTAATTTTAAATAAAATGGTTTTAATTTTTAAATAAATAAATATATCTGTTAAAACACCATGCCTTTTTATAAATTATTTATTATGGAAATACGATTTAAGTCTAGGTAAAAAAGTAAATGTATCACATACAAAAAAGTCTTTGGCGAGTACTGAAAGTACTATAGGTTCTAAGCATTTACAAAATAAATTTGTAGAAAAAAGATGGCGTAGCACTGACACGACAACGGCCCGGAAGGTAAATGCTGCAATGTAATGCAATGCTGAAAGGTAAGAGCTGCAATATAATTTTGTTTTATAATTTTGTTAATTGTTACCTATTGTGGTGGTAATGGTAAAATTAAAGTTAAGGTAAAACTTATTTAACTATATTTGGAAGTTTTTTTAAATATAATTGAATCGGGAAACTAAATTTAATTTACAACTCGATGTGTCGGAAGTATTATCGATTGGGTAAAATAATCATAAAAGTAATGAAAAACAATAAAAGGAACAAAAGTCGCCGCCCCAACTAGGGATTAATGAGGATTCCAGGAAGTAGGAAATAAATATTACAATGTAGACATTTTAATCTTAAATTAATTTGAAATATCCTATCACTTATTTATTAACCGGGCAAGTCTTTATTCGGCATAGTTGGGGTTGAAATTTTATCCGTGATACGAATCTACCGCTAACGATATTATATGATAACAATGTGTGCGGACGGATATAATTCGTTGTGAACATTGAAGTCTGAAGGTCGATGCTTACGTAACGTGAACGGGACGGGGACGAGACGTGGACGGGGCATAAATATACGTGCATGCCCCGTTCTCGTTCCGTACGTGCCGCCGTGGCGTATGCGCTATCGTTTACATTTTCTATGAAACGATGTTTCCAAAATTTCACGTCCCGTCCCGTACGGGGTAAAAACACGTTAACGTATGCATCGACCTTAAAATACCAGAATAGACATCGCGAAAAAATTTTTTGTCCCGCTGGAGGTTTTATTTTCAAAATCGAGTCCCCGTTCTTTCAAAATCGAACGAATTCATTGAAAATTGACGCCGATTGCAGCTGATTCATTGATACGAACATTACTTCAATGGTTGTGAACCATCAAATTTCATAACTAACGTCCCAACTCAGTCACTAACGGTTACCTAAATCGCTCCTTAGTAAAGAATCGCCATACAAATTCTGTACTAAAAAGCGATTTAAATAACCGTTAGTGACTGAGTTTGGGCGTGAGATTTACAAAGATCAGTGATGAAGTCTTCCAGTATTGTCGTGCCATGTAAATATGTTATGTACAAGGATAACAAAATCTTACAGTAATAATACTTAACTCAATATCTTAGTTACATATAAATAAAATTACACTATAGTTCATAATTTCTTATCTTTAACTGGTAAGCAAACATTTGTGTCCTGATTTTGGTCAATACAAATAACAATGTTGATTAAACAATTAGCTGAATTGATAATGATAAACAAATGAGTTGTAATAATCACTTATAAACATTTGTAAAAAAATCTATTTTTTTTTGAGCTGGGCAGTGTTAATTATAATATTAGTTTTATTGAAAAACAGCTAAACTAAAAACTAAATTAACTTCTAACATGTTATCAAAAAAGTTTAGCTACCTATATTAAATGGGTTTATTTTTATCAGTTCAGTACTTGGTAAGCTAAGGTTAATTAATTTATAAAAAGCAACTTATACAATGTGCAACTGTCTATAGTAAATTTTATTCTAAATATAAACTGAATGCATTGATATGAACATTATTTTTAAACTTAATTTACAGACGCCTACTTTGCTTCGTAAGTAATATAAATATCAGCTTTAAATACCTTATCCCAAACGGATAAACTTATATAAGTATACTGTATAAAATTATAGAGTTTACATACCATGAAAAAAAGAGTACCTATACGAATAAAAAATTCTGCTGGCTATCAAACACCTTTTTTCATATCAATTAAAGTTATGAAAATAATATAGCACTGGAAAGTAATTTATTTTTAATGATTGATGACCTCTATTTTATTGTAACATGCCAAGGAATATTCCCCTAAATTATTTATAAGTATAAACCAGTACAAAAACATTCAATGTGTAAAACCATGTCTTATAACACATGAGGCAACCTAAAATAAATTACGTACAAAAACTATCAAATATCAAAGTAAGTATAGTTAGATAAATTGTACTTGTAGTTAGAGAGGCTGAAGAAAAACATTCGTGATACCTCGTAGCAAGTTGATAATACCGTTATATATGAATAAATCCGATATAAAAAATGTTTTAGCAAAACGTACACATATTATTCCAACAATGGGTAAAGGAAAGTTTTGCCTTGAAATTAAAAATAATACAATTTTTTGCTTTACTGGCTTGTTCGTGCGACGATATATCTAATAGGGATGTTGACACAAATTATAAATTAATATAAATTTATGTCTAAAGTATTAGTGTAAAGGCCTAAATATCATTAATTTAAAATGTTAAAAATTACACTGTTACGTGACCTCAAACGCCATTTTGAGAATATGACGTCATTGTTCCTATTTTATATGGAAATTCAACAAACTTCAGTAGACAGATAGTATTGAATATCGGATATTGACGTCACGTGACTTTTTGGTGGGAAAGGAGAATGCCCATTTAGTATGGAGAAATGTACTGACTTTAACATTTTTGTGTCTTGATAAAAATACCTTTATTTGATTATGTTATCTTAATTAATTATACATACTAACTTTAGTCAATGATAATATTAGGAAATAAGAGATTTTAAACAAAACTAATTTGTATTTAGGTTATAGTAAACTCAAAGTAATATGGACTCTATGCGGGCGTATTAAAGTCGATTGCGTATGTAATGTCGATCTTTTAAGTTTCAAATTCATTTGACAGTCCCCAAACACCATGAAGTTTGTAATGTATTATAATCACAGAACACTATTACTCCTGCTGGCTGATAATAATAATTTTCTATAAAAAAAATTAATTCATTTGACAGTCCCCTTACATCATCTAGTTTTTTGTCGTGGATATATTATACTATAACTGTTGCATCATAATTATAATCGAATCAATGCTACCTATTGGCCCGAAGGATCTTAAAAGATTCCTGATTGGCCCTTATCCAAACAAAAATGGCCCAATGGTTTTATATTGTAAAACGGAAGTAAAGTTACTTATTAATTTCAGAAAATTATTCCCAATAAGGATTTTTTAGGAAATAGAGTAAAATACTTGAAATATTTTAATTAAATTTTTTGACCAAAAATCATTGTGACACAATTATTTTTTTAAGAGTACTGGCTATGGGCATTCTCCTTTGAATAATGATTTTTATTTATCAATTTTTGTTTTTAAATTGAACGTTATTATTTTTATAATATTTTTTCGTGAATATTGAGGTACTATCTATAAAACAAAATTGAATTCTAAAATTAGTCAACATCCCTATTATTTAGATTATTAGTAGGTACCTACCCATTATCAGAATAACCATAGTGCACTGTACAAAACTCAGATTCTTCATAACCCCAGTAGGTATATTATTAAATTTATTGAACAATACATTTAAATCTATCAAAACCCATACATCTATGGACACTATTTTCATCGTGTATGACCTAGGTAGAATTTTAATGTAAGGCATCGTTTCAGTGCATGCAAGTAGTAAACAGAGAATACAATAGACGAATTGTTTTTATTTATTACAAGATACAAAGCGTCATGTTTGTGTAGTATTTTTTTGCTAGTTGGTTAAATTTTCGAGCGACGGTTAAGCGTTGCCTTTACCTTCTCTATGTAGCATAAAATTTAATCATGATATTGGAGTAGACATCTTTTTTAACATAATTATATCTAAAATCGAAAAAGTTATGGGACTTTTAAGTTGCTCTCGTAAGAGAAAATTTAAAAACATGACGCTAGCCTTTCTTTCTCCAATTGTTTTTATTTTTATTACATAATAGCCTTGTCATAAGCAGCCTCTAAGATCGTCTACAATATTCTCAGTCTACGCAAATATTAGGTATAACTCTCTCATCCAAAACCTACACGCTAGGCTACTAAACAGAAAGGAACTATTCTCATGTAACAAAATTAAATAATTTAAAATAATTAGGCAGTGCAAAGGCGGACCATTCAAGACCATTCCTATCATCTAACGAACTCACGCTACACTATCAACGACTTTCAATAATTTACTTAACGTCACCGACCGACAGCGAAACAAACATCTTATCATAAGTCATCTATCTAATGTCACGAATCCCCCGCATCGAGACTTAAGTCACTGTACCTATATTTTTGTTACTTTTACAATCGTTTTAATTTTGCAATTGCTTTTAGTTACGTAATAGGTACCTATAACTGACAAATAATGGCGCTTCTAGGATAAGACGAATTTAATAAAAAGACCTAAACAGGCTATCGAAACCAATAGCTTTGAATAGATAATACTTCTTGCAAGACCTTTGGAATAGTCAAACGTAGAAGCGAGCTTCGATTTTCACTAACATGCACAAATCAAATCATTTTATTGCCAGAATGTAGTTTTACATAGGTGTTATAAGTATAGAAGACCAATACATACAATATTCTCCCACGTATGGGATGTTATTGCACATGAGCGAACAAACTACCCTATTTTACACAAAATAACCGAAATTAATTGATTAACTTATTAGTATCTAACAGACCAGATTGTATCCAATTTTTCATTAATTATATCAACATTAAAGCTGCCAAAACCTGGGTTTGATTGTATCTTTCGACGAAACAGATGCCTGAGTGACATGATTGCGCCAATTGTGGCTAGAAATCGGCCATATTTTCTTGACATTTGGGATTGATATCAATTGAATAGTTTGTAACTCGACATGGGGGACACTCCCAATCCGAACTATATATCATTACCAAAATGTGTATTCGGTAGCCTAACAACAGTGTCTCTAGTACCTACCTTCTCAGTGTCTATCAGCGAACCCGAGCTAAACTTCTTAGCCTTGGGGACGAGAGGTGGAACTTCACTGCAAGTGGAGCAGTTATCATCAGTTTTGCTGGAACCAGCAGTACTGAACTTCTTCAGGCTACCGGTGGCAAGAGACCCGTTTGATGATGAGCAGTGAGGGGGTAGGAGAGGCACTCGTTCCTGGAGGTCTCTGGTGGAAGTAGTCGGTCGGTGACTACACCCACTCCCCGACTCTGATGGAGCTACGTCGGGGCAACCTCCCATTTGGATCCATTCGTGTATTCTATAATTAGCAAATTACGATCACGTCAGCTGTTTTGTAGTGGTTAAAACAAGTACCAAATCTGCTCTAGATTTGGTTTGAAATCTTCACATTTTTTTTAAATTATGGAAATATTGAAAATTACTTAACACAACACAAAACATCGTGAGGAAGGCGAGGAAGCCTGTGTATTTAAAAGTACTTTGTGTCCTTACGTAAGTCTGGCAATCTACATTTTGTTGGTATTCTTTTAGTGACTCACCTATTAACAATTTCTTCAAAGTTTGGCCTCCGTTGAGGAGTGTGCTTCCAACACTCTCGCATGAGGGCGTACATTAGCGGTGGGCAGGCGGCTGGCGAGCCAAGCAACTCTCCTCCACGAACCATTGATATCACCTCCTGGTTGCTATACCTGTAACAGGAAATTCATCTTGAAATAACTCTCCAATCCATCTATCAGGCTTTCCGATAAATGACGAGTCACCTGATTGTAAGTGGGGACATGGGCACTTAAGGCATCATCAATGAGTTACTAGCCATGCATGTAGAGAAATGAGAGTGAACTAGCAACCATAACCTTATTAACACTTTTCAGGTGATTCTAAAATAAGGTAGGCAGGTATTAGGAAGTAAGCTGTAAGAAGGTATAGGGTGGAGCCCTATCCAACCATGCATTAGTAACACTTAGATTATTGCACTGAACTGGATGGTGCAAGGACCAGCCAACTTCAAAAGGTAACCTGACGCTTGCCTCGCCTGTTGTACAGCAAGGGCCATCAAAAGTAATAAAGGTTTCAAGACCAAAAAATGTATAAAGCCTCTTAAGCTCAGATTCTACCAGAGGTACGCGAAGTAGCGAGGGCTACGAGGGAAAATCCACCAATAGGATTAATTTGATAATTGCGCCAAGGGTCATAAGGTCCTGGGTTCGATTCCCAGCGAGGCGGTCTGGGTGTGAATGTCCCTGTTTTGTGTGTTGTCCATGGCACCCACGACACAGGGAATCCTAGTGTGGGGGTATGAGTGTGAAGCGTTATAAAAAAAATGACTTCAACCCATTAACGGCCCATTACTGAGTAGGTATAGGTCCCTCCTCTTGATATGGCCAACCCAAGTAATGAAAGTTTTTATGCCGAAGGCCTCAGACATGGTGTAACAACTATTATGTTATAACAATCGGGATCGACGGTTTTACGTTTACTTTTGCTTGCGCCAACGCTCTACTTCACACAACTGAAACCGCAAGGGTTTCAGTATGTCAGTTCTTCAAAATTTGATATATCAAATCAAATCAAATAAATATTTGTGTAAAAGAAAAATATTTGTGTACGTAATATAACAATATATTTAAAATTGTAATTATTTCACTCTACCACCATTTCGGAGGTCCTTTGTTATGGAGAAGAAATGGCGGAATAAACTCCTTAGCACATCTTTTAAACACAATAATGTAAATATCCTTTGTCATATCAGCTGGCTTATTTAATTAATTAATAGTTAATAGCACTTTATACCCATAATATGGTTGTAATCCATAGCTGTAGATCTCCCACAAAACCACCCCATAGGACCAAATGTCACTCTCAGTCGTGAATTTCCCATACAGTATGGACTCTGGTGGCATCCATCGTACTGGTAACAAACTCTTTGACTGAACCTAAAAATAACATGAAGATTATAAAATATTCTGTCATATTATGAGCAATGTGTTCTTTTTTATGTAGAAAGGAATATAAAAAGAGAACGAAGAATAAAAATTATTAATACAAATGCATCATTCAGTACAAGATTGACAAATTCCTACACATATTAGTCAAAATACTCTTTATCTTTTATATTTATGTACCTGTATTGTTTCACATGGATCATAGTTTTCTAGTTTTAATACAAAACAAACATATTCTTATATAACTTTATACTCACTCTGTAATAGTCTGAGCTGTAAATGTCCCTAGAAAGCCCAAAATCAGAAATTTTGACAACAAAATCATCTGAAACTAAACAATTTCTTGCTGCAAGATCTCTGTGCACGTAGTGGTGTGAAGCTAGATATTGCATTCCGGATGCAATATTGTGAGCAATAGTCAATAACCTTATTGGTGGGAGTCCCTTTCCTGAAGGTGGTGCTCTTCCCATCAAAAATTCATGAAGATCTCCTCTCGCCATAAACTCAAACAGCATACATAAAGGTTCCTCTCTAAGTGCTACACCAACTATGCAAACAATATTGTCATGAGTCAATTCAGAAATCAAATCAATCTCCCTTCGAAAATCTGCTTGAGTTTTCGCAGACGCATTCTCTTTCAATGCCTTCACGGCTACATACTGTGTTTCTCCATTCTTCTTAAGTGCTCCTTTATAAACTTTACCGAAAGCCCCCTCACCTAGCTCTTCTAAGAACTTTATTTGTGATAATGAGTATTGTGGAATGCGAAGAACTCCATTGCCTCGCACAGGACGAGTCATTAAGTGAGGTTGGGTACTATTATTTTGATTTGTAAGCAATTCATTCATTTCTATCGGTGAATTGAGCCTTGAATTGCCATAAATATTTTTGTCAGCATTCGGTAGATTAATGTCTCTTATGGTTGCTGCACTACCTTTGTTTTTATGTCTAAAGCACAGACAAATAATAAACCCAATGATAACAAAAGTAAATAGAACGAAAATCATGACTATGTAAATCCAGATCTTGTGAGCACATTTTGGAATATCACAGATTTGTATATCTGTCTTTCCATCGTATTCCACAATGCACCAAGGTTGTGATTTGAGACCTCCGGGGTTTCTGCAGTAGCTGTGTCTGCCGGCAAGCTCAGGGTGATCAGATAATTTGAATTGCATTTGCTTTGACCATTCAAGACAAGGCAACCCATTATCTGCTATGCTGACCTGCCCAAGATATCCACTTCCATTCTCCCAATAACATTCATCATCAGAAACCATCATAGTTCCTATGCCAATCTTCAGGCAGTCTGGATCATCTTCAGGTAAATCCTGGCACTCCTCTAAAGTCAACTGTTTTCCAATGTGTGGATGTCTTTTAGCTATTGCATACTCCGTTTGACATAGTTCATTTTCCAATATCTCACAGTCCTGTTTACAAACACGTCGAAGTAAAGTGGAATTGTAACGGAAATTAAATATGGTGGACACATTTTTATTGCCTGTAAATTGAGGAAACCCACTCGGCAAGTTTTCAAACACTATTACAGGTAAATCGTCATCATTTTTCTCCTTTGAAGGAGGGAAAATTTGTTTGGCTTCCTTGAAATAATTGATATTAGTCTGGACTGGATCTCTGCATATAGGGAAAGTTGAATAACAAAGACTTGGAAGGGCATATTGTTCACAGTGCGAGCTGATGTCGTTGGAATATCTGGTGACCTGGATGGCTTTTAGCAGCTTATCTTCCTGAGCTGCCTGAGTGGTATTAAATGGGACATACACAGACTGACCTTTTAAATATGAGCTACATACCTCCCCTATGTAAATCTGGCATACTGGCTCCAACTTACGAGGTCGAGTATCATTTGTACTTTCAGTGTTACCAACTTGTGCAACCATATCTTCAGATATCAGGTTCGGTGTTGTCTTGATAACTACCTCAAATTCATTTGTATTATCCGTGTTTGGAAACATTGAGGCGTATGTTGGTATCTCATAGTTTTCGATCCCGAAATCCTTCTCAACAATTAATTTCGTAGTCAATTTCTTTTCGTAATTCTGTTTCATGACACAAGTGTAGTTTCCCTCATCTTCAGAATTAAGGTCTTTGATTTTGAGATTTGTACCGATCGTACCATTCGCTTTGTCGATTTTCGTAGTGGCCCTAACCCTATTGGAATCTAATAGGTATTCGTTATCCTTTAGCCAGTACACTTTGACATTTTTCATGAGAGCCTGTAGGATGTGATCGGGAGGCGATTCCTTGAGCGAAGTTTCGACGCGTTCCTTATTCTTCGTGTACTTCTCGACTTTAGTAAAGTTCATGATAGCCTCGCATTTGAAGCGGACATCGCTCCCTGGTGCCTTCTTCACCACATTCGGAAGTGTTTTCGAGAAATAGATGTCAAGTTTTATGTTCCATACTTTCTGCTCCGCTGTCGAATTAGTCTTGAATGAAACACTATCTAATTTATCGGAACGTACTAATTGACTTTCACACAACACGCATAGCAAAATAAATACACAACAGTATTTCATGACGGATCACTTTCCATAACACTACCCCGTGTAATGTTTTGTTTTTACGGATTAGCTGTATAACATTGTAGGGATAAATGTATCCATTGACCGCATTAATACAGTATTTTCATAATAACAATATCAAGATAACAATAGAGTTAGGTACTGCATAAATTAATTTATTTTTATCACAATAATTGTAATATCTTTCCCCTGAATGTCAAATTCATACTAAGCACAGAGTACTTAAGCACTGACACTGACTGAGAAACACAGAGTACTTAATCTGTGATACAGGTTAATTAACCATCAACGTACTGATTACAGAGTACTTTAGTAACAGAGACTAACTTCACTGACTTTTTATTCCTTGACGTGGGGTAGTTCTTAAAGTATCTTAAATTACAGATCTGCCAGAATCTATTGGCAAAATGGGAAGTTAATATTGAAGATAACAACACTCGGGAAATTTGGTTACAACTTTTTGACCATTGATATTTTTCTCATAATAAAATTTATCTTAACATTAATTAATATCCTTGATGTATTTGGTTTATTAATTTCAGATGAGAATAATTTTAAAAACAATGTCTTATCTAGGTTTAATATAATCTGAAGGTAAAATGGGGAAGTTAAAATTGGAAACAGCAACACTGGAAAAATAACATGTTATAAAGTGTGTTTTTTTTTTAAATTTCAGAATAAAATATAGTAAAATTCATGTTAGGTATTATATAGGTCTACCAGAATTCCATTATCTAGAGTATATCCAGAATTTGAACTTCCCCATTTTGCCATTAGATTCCAGTACCTAGACCTATTATTAGGTAAGTACTTTAATACGTTTTATTTATTGGCTTGGCAGTCTTGGCATGGCACATACACACTCCATGACCTCCCTTCTTATTTTTATAGATAATAGAAAAGGAAAAATTAAAAAAAGTTTTTCAGGCATCAGGAGGTATAATTTAACAATGTAACTTGCAAAATTAAATTATTATCATGTGGTATTCATTCTAGTTCATCTAATTCTTCCCCGAGCATCAGACCGCCAAGTAGAGAAGAGTCCGGGGGCAACCACTCGCAGCTAGTGTCGTCGGATGAACATGCCTGTAACGGTACAATAAAAATAATAAGGAGAACCATTGAAGTATTATTACTAAAAGCATATAGAACCGACACCGCGAACACCATGTATGTCCCAATGCATTGGCGCCACGTGACTTCAATCTTCAATGGATTCGTTCGATTTTGAAAGAAGAACGGGGCCTAAATTTTGAAAATCGAACCTCCCGGGCGGAACTCACATTTTATTCGAGATGTCTGCAGTCTAATTCACGTAATTTAACAAGTTCGATTGCAGTGCAGTTGCAGTTACGTTCCGATCAAAATGACACTTTCCGTATTCTCTTAGCTTTCGTGAGCGCTGTCAAACACGCTCACGTCACGCGAGCGCTTGTAAAAACGCTCACGTCACAAAAAGGTATTCTGTTGAAGCGTGTCAAGATTTTTTTTACTAATTTCATTATGACTTACGAGGCAAAGTGAAGACCTTCATTCTGCCATATTGAAATAACATATGACGTTTTTTGTGAACTGAAGCACACATTTTTACTTTTTTTTGTAAGAAATATCATTAAAATCCTTATTGGGATAATAAGTAAATATTCTTCAACGTTTTTTAATGGAAACATAATAAATTGTATTTGATTAATGAATAATTTTATTAGTTTTCTCATATGACAACACAAACACAGAGTACTAAATAGTCGAAGAAAAGTTTGGCAGGCGCGCAGGATGCGTGGCAGTTGACGCGCAGTTCAAAAATTACGAGAATACGGTTACGGTTTAGACGCTAAACTTCAACATGATTGCAGCGTCACTGCAACTTAATCGATGCGTGTTAAAGTTACGTGAATTGAAGTGCTGTTCTATGACATATACTTTAATGAGGAAAACCGATTTTCAATTTCAACTTCATCGGCGGACACTCCAGACTTATGAGTTATGAGAAACAATCTTCGAAATAGTTCCATTGAAGTTATCGCTAAATTAAAAATTAATATTCTATTATAAATTTTATTGTCATAATAGGTATGTAGTTAAGTAGATCATAAAAAATACAACCGAATTGAGAATTTTTTGAAGTCGGTTATATGGTTTAAAGTAGTATTTAAACTTCTAATCACTCCTGTGATACCATGCTAACTTGCAGCAAACGAGCATGCACAATGGACTGCATTGTGACCAACTGAAGTGCGGGTGGAAGGGGCAAGCTCTGACGGTGTATGCTTGTGTGTGCATATATGTATATTATGCATGTACCTATGCTAACTATTAGAATGCTAATTTCTAGCAAGCTATTTTCTAGCATGTGTGTCTGAAGCCCTAAGGTATTTACAAGATAATTTACCTGACATTTACAAGAAGCAGCCTCAACATAATGGTACATTTCAGTCCCTGGCTGCACCCCTGGGTCGCAGTTCCGGAGCCTCACGGACGCGTGGCGACGCTCCCCGTGCACACACACTGGGTGATGGGACTCCTTGTAAGGGAACTGCCAGTGTGATATCTAAAACAAGAATTACTTGAGAAATTGTACAGTTTCGGGCCTCCAGTCTTTGATAAATACTGATTTCTAGATAAATATCCTATATTAGTACTATTAAAAGTGAAACAAGTACTCACGATTTTAGGACTTCATACCGAAATTATACTAATATAATATCAACCAGGTAGATACCTACTGAATAATCAATAATCCTACTTGATTGATGGTAAGTGGCGATATATAACTACAGGGTCTTTCTAAACATGTGACAGTAACAAAGCACAGTGGCAAAGTGTCACACAGTTTCATTTATAATACATGGCCATTCAAATTGCAACAGCAGTACCTATTCAAACATCACCACTCATCATTTTGTTGTGACACATGCTAAAGCGCATTAATTTAGTAAAAAGCTGTTCACTCGTTGAGCTGTCGGTCTCGATTGTGATCATAAGATATCAGTCATTAAGTCATGTTGGAGGCCTTTAGGTGGCATGAAAACTTTCGACACTTTGATAGCCACGAACCCCTCCAACGAACCGCACTGGAGCAGCGTGGAGGAAAAGGCATTATCTAAGCCTCCTCGAGAGGAGAGATTTGCGTATTAGTAGGCCATTAATGGGTTGCAGCAACTCACCTCATAAGAGAGACAATATCCCCAGCACGACTTGATCTTAACTTCATCCCAGCAGCGGAGTCCGTTGAAGTCGGTCTGCACGGCTTTATGTGTGTGCTTCTTCAGCTTACATCTTGCCCCAGACGATGCTCCATTACATACCACGACATAGCACAAAACTAGTGCTATGACCAAACAGTGTCTATTCCTGTTACTCATCGTGGATCCTGGAATAAAGAAGTTTAATTTCCTCACGCTGTTTGAAAAAATCATGTGCGGTCCAGCGGAGGATATCTTCACCTTTTTCTTGGTTCTTCAAAAAAAGAGTGAAAAGAGTTCTCCATCAGGGCCAGGTATTAGTGACTCCTCTGGAGTTGCTCATATCCATACGAGATTGTGACCACTTACCATCAAATGGTCCTTTTGCTTTCTCGTCGCCCTTTCAAATATAACCAGATGGTTTGATTTTATGTACTCGTAGCTACATCACTCTAAAATGATATGAGATATTTCGTAGGTAGGTACTGTATAAGGGCGTTGATGAACAGTTACCATATTTACCTGAACTTCGTACCTACCTAATTATTTGTCGATTATCACTATTAAAATATAGCTTTATGATTAATGGCCTAGGCAATTGTACAATAGGCTTATAAAAAACATGAAATATCTTTTTATCGCTACAAGTACCTTACTGTTTGTCCTCCGAGCTTCGTTTGATATTGTTCCAGAGTTTAATGTGTTTATAAAGGACTTGGAAGACGTCAACGCAGCGCTTCATTCGCTTCCAACTCAGTTCACACGACAATGGCGCACACTCCATTAGCCCCGGCATTGCTGAAAAAAATAGAAGATTGTTTTATGAATACATTTGAATATAAATTCTTTTGATGCGCATGAATTTGCGGCATCCAGTTCTTATTAATTTAGCAATAGCCAACTACTATCTTTTGAGGTCAATTTTTGTTGTTCTTTTTTATTATTTTGGTACCTCTACCTACATATTCTCCGTAACCCTTTACAACTTTTCAGCATGACTCACCGTACTGTTTAGTATTTACCAAACCTCATTCCGCACATACAATAACCCTAGTCGCGCTCCATTCATCTCCAGGCCTGATTACGAATGCATTGTGTGCTTCCATATTAGAGCACAGCAGACAGCGGTTCTTGTCTTGCAGACGTCGACATGGAAAGCGAATTGCAACCATGTCAGTTACGAAAGTTACTATAAGTTTATTAGCCTTAGCCTGGTATTACCGTCAACCAAATGGTAAAGTACCTTTTTACGTGGATAGCTGACAAATTAACAGCTGTCATCTGCAGGCAAGGCAGCGTCGCCCATGGACATCAGTAATGACGTCACTCATGCTTTGCTGGTTATGATCATAAAGAAGTGGAGAACCGCAATATTTGTGATCGTCTGCCACTGAAGCCGAAAGCGATATAAATCATTTTACTTATCAGGTTGAACCACACATGGAGGGCTTAGACTCAAGATGGATGGAGATGGATTCCCTGACAATTACACCTCAAGAGGCGTAAGGGTCCCGAGGGGAGAGGGGGGGGGGGGGGGGGTTCTCAAAATCTCTACATGCCCTTACTTCGGGGGTTAAAGACATTCTTACGTAATATTTTATAAGTAGTTTAATCTAAACATGGAATTCTTGAGACATTTAAACATGAAACAGTCTTTTTTTCCGATAAATTGTGAATTTTAATGAATTTAATTTTCCATTATAAAGTTAGATAAAATCTTACGTATCCTTACATGGGGGTAGGGTTCATCAAAAATAGGCATAATCGTCCTTACGTATGTTATTAATGAATGACCCCAATTATATCAGTACCAACTATAGGTCGTTAAGTTGACCTAAACGATGACCCAATGAAGTTAGTGCTGACCTAACTACAGCTGCTATTTTAAACTATTGCCTAATACTATCTAATGCACAATGCACATCGTTGAACCGATTAAATCTGTCAGCTTCAGTTAAGGACATGCCGCGTGGCGAGATCTGTTATTTTGTTCTAGATTGAAAGAGATGTCATGTTGAAACCACTCTTGATACTTTTACTTCATGAGAAGAATGACTATAACCATTATTTAAAATTTCGAAAGATAGCTTCTGAATTTAAATTCATAGCAGACCATTTGCGCCTTATGCGATTAGCCATGACGGGCGAATAATACGTTTAAGGCAGCGTTTGTTTATGGCTGACTGCTAAATCTGGACCCATTGTAATGGATACCCTACTAATTGTGGTGTCATGATAGCAATACATCGGTTATCTGGAGTGCAGTTACTATGTGAAATTTTATGTACCAGAGCGTTTTGAGACTACTGCAAGTGGTAGAAATAGGTTTTAAATATTCCCTATATTTAACACGGAGGTCATAGATAAACTCACTGATAAACTTTACATTTGTTGGTGAAAATTCAATACTTACTCGACACAACCCCACAGGCCTACACTAAGACTCCCTCTACCCTGCTTAGCAATTATTAAACCTGTGGCATGGAAACATACAAAAGAGACATCATCTATACTAATATTATAAAGAGGAATTGATTGTTTGCATTGAATAGGCTCCGAAACTACCGAACTTATTTGAAAAATTCTTTCACTGTTGGGAAGCTACACTATCCCCGGGTGACATAGGCAATATATATATAACGGAAAGTAATGCCTGGTTGGGTGGGTGGTGGTTCGGGAAATAATAATAACAGTGGGCGTTTACATCACTTTAGTCAGAAACTCATTTTAACACAGGTTTTACACTGGTTATAATTAAATACGCGATTAGGACTGATTATCTTCAATTATCCGAGTAACAACCAACAAATAATAGGGCACGACGGCCCAGTGGCCTCCCATCACCCCTTACAGCCACCCCAATGCCTCGCATAATCGTCTGATCCTGTTACTCGTCAATCTGATATCACAATACAATTCACACGTCGCGTTCCGTCTTAAAAGTAACAACGTTCTTGTCTAGGCGTCTGCTCAGCTCGAAGGCTTTATCCAGAATGTCCGTTCGTCGCTGGCAAGTCAATAGCTTTCCTCGGTTCTCCCGCCACGTCACCGCGTGACCAAATGACAGTAGTCAATTCACATAGTGTTGCCATCTTCACAATCCGAATACACCTAAGCCTGGCCCGGCTTGATGTTCCATTTTATGATCTCCGACATATATATATATATTTACTATTTTTCCTGAAGCGAAGCGAGGGCGATTTCCTAGTATCCAATAAAGTAAAAGGAATATTAACTACTTACCATACTTTTATTCATAAATGAAACTTGGAACGTTCTTCAACTAACTAGAATTACCGACAACAAATCAAAATGAGATGTTGTTTTAGAAAAACAATATGAGTAAGATATTTATTACATCTATCTCAGAACCATACAGCTACAAGAAGTGTGGTACAGAGGAAAATAAAAAATAAACACTTGTTTACGCCCTCATACCCCCGCAGTAGGTCTCCCTGTGTCGTGAGTGTGAGTGGCATGGACTAAAACACGACGAGGTATACGCTTCACAAGCAGAGGTGCTACCAACTCTAAGGCTAAAGGATTGTCAAATTCTAATCCACAATTTATGGAGTAACAGAAATACCTCATGCTATGTTATTTTTATGTGTAATGTATTTAATTCGTGTAATGTTATTTTTTCGTGGTATGACACCTTAGAACGTTATAATCTTTTTCTACGAACAGTTAGGTCTTGGTGACCGAATATAAGGCCAATAATAAAATATAGGTCAGAGTAGCTATAATAGATCTTTGGTCATAGTGATCTTTAGGAATATAAGAAAAGTTAATATTAGTATGACGTTTTTGTTAGCTTCCCAGTATAAAATCGCCCTTAATCGCTCTTCGAGCTTTTCTACCAAGCCCAGCTTGTATATTCAACGCGTTCAATAAGAGTATTTCCTTATGATCGACCAGTTAAGTTAGACGCATAGCTTGCAGAATATTCTGGTTTTCTTTTGGTAAAATTTGTTAAACAAATAATTAAATAAAATGACGTACAAGGATGTAGTTAATTCCTTTTGATACTTAAGTGCATTCTTATTAGTATTCGAATAATTGTGCAAATATTTACGTCCAATAGGACAAGGAAAAGTGTAAAATTTTTAGGCTACTTTATTCATTCACAGGTGAGTAAATTGTCGTACAGTTTAAATTATGCTAGTTTTAAGGACTAAGGATTTTTTAAAAAAATATTTATGGACCAAAAAAGCTTCCTTGTTTTGTACCAACTGAATTCTTAGATATAATTGTTTAAAAAGTTCTTATAAATTAAATTATTGAATGTATTTGCCTAAGTATTAATATCGCGAAATATTTGATTAGGTATATTGTACCTATACCGGACAAACGATCCGGTCCAAACGGTCCAAAAATGCTCATCAAATTTTGATTAGACTTTAAAGAAGTGTTAGAGCGTTAGTGTTTAAAATTCTATCATAAAGAATACGTTTAAATCTATCGTAATAAATATTTTTGTTAGTGATGGCCAACTCGAGTTACTAACTCGGGTTGACTCGAGTTGTGCTTAGTTCGAGTTAACTCGAGTCATATTACTAATGACTCGAGTTGAATCTCGTGTTTGGGCTGGCGGTAGGGTTCGAACCACAGAACATCTAATAATTAGTTAGAAAGGGCATAGCACGTAATTTGTATGGGAACCGCTGTCGCCGTTTCAATAACCACTACTAACGAAAATGAACAAATTAGCACGAGGATTGTTATGAGTGCGTGAAGTAGGCGTGACTCTGTAGCTAGGGATTGATTGTAGATAAATTTTTATCGGTATTTATTTTCGCAAGGTATACTTATTCACTATATACTTTTATACTTTTTGATTGAAATTACTTACTCCGTCGACAGACTTATATTTCATCATGGCCTCCGAAACAAAGTCTTTTCCAATTACCGCACATGAAGGCATTTTTACGTAATTAAGTCGCAGTATTTCGCAGTACTTTTCTCCGTTGGAGTTTGCGAGTCACTAAACAGCGCAATTGCGTGTTTTTGTGCGATGTGCGCATTTGATCACAGTATTGGCGCGCCTGCCTTGCCCACAATTCCTTTCTAACTAATTATTAGATGTTCTGTGGTTCGAACGATACTTTCGATACTGAGTAGGTATCGATACTTTTGATCGCGATACTCGATACTGAGTACTCGATACTCGTACCTGGTAATTACTCGCAAGTACTCATGTGAAACGTCGGTATCGAGTACTTTTAAAATACTGAGTACTTTTCAGTATTTTCATATGGAAAAAGATCAACTGTGGCCCGTTTTAGCGCTCGGACTAAACAGAAAGTGTCATGGGGACATGTCGACGACCTTTTTTTTTTTTTAGGTCTGATTTGATTGTGATCCTCGATAGTACTCGATACTCGATACTGAGGAGTATCGATACTTCAGGACCGATACTTTTTTGGTATCGATACCTTACCCGTCGATACCACACGAGTACTCGGTATCGATACCAGAGGCCGATACTTCGAACCCTAGCTGGCGGTAAATGAATGAATCAAGCGAAAGAGTGAGAGTACGATTTGTTCGTTGGATGCGCGCATGGATATTATTACAGTGTTGCCAACCCTAATCTAGATAAAAACTGTAAAGAAGCTTTCAAAAAGCTGTAGAAAACTGCAAAATTCTACTTAGAGAACTGTAAATCTACAGCTTTTCTTAAAAACAACGTAAAATAGTAAGAAAATTATAATTGTATTAGTAAATCAACTTTAAATCTTAAAAAATCTACACAATTTCTACTAAAACTGCCTCATTTTCAATTTGCACATACCTACTCTTGATTTTCAGTCTCGTCTTTAATTATAAAATCGTACATATTTTTATAAAATCTCTTTAAATGGTCATCGGTAGCATTGAACTAATAATAATTTTGGAACGAAGTTCCTTATCGCGCGTTGTGAAAGGGGGCTAGACGGAAAAAAATCTTACAAAAAGTTGTCTCGACACTTTGCTATTTTACTTATGTTAGGGCCAAAGAATCTCAACAGCGTGATTCAGAAAGTTGTACAGCGCCATCTAGTTTCATATTGCTGAATCACACTGCTGAGCGCGTAAAACAATACTTAAATCGAAAGGAACTTCGTTCCAACTGGGTGTCCCTTAACACCTTTCGTTTTTTAATTTCTGACTTTGTTTTTAAAGTGCTTTTTATGGTGGTGGTTGACTATTTATTCCTTAGTTTGGGTACGCAGCAAAAAAAAATAGATGGCGCTAGTATTAGAAAAAAACTGTAGATTTGGAGGTTTAAACTAAAAACTATGAAGATCGCCAGCTGATTAGCAACCGTCAATACGGTTTCCGCCACGGCAGATCAGCTGGCGATCTTTTAGTATACCTTACTCATTGCTGGGCAGAAGCAATCGAGAGCAAGGGAGAAGCATTGGCTGTAAGTTTGGATGTTGCGAAGGCCTTCGATAGGGTGTGGCATAAGGCATTACTGTCTAAGCTGCCTTCCTACGGAGTACCCGAGAAATTGTGCAAATGGATTGCCAGTTCTTTATCGGAGTGGAGCATCAAGGTCGTCGTTGACGAAACATGCTCAGTTACGAAGCCCATAAATGCTGGCGTCCCACAAGGCTCTGTACTTTCACCCACATTGTTCATCATGCATATCAATGATATGCTGGACATCGGTGATATTCATTGCTATGCTGATGACAGTACCGGTGACGCCCATTATACAGGCCAAGCAAATCTTTCTCGGGTGCAGATTGAGGAGAAGAGGATAAAACTTGTGGCTGAAGTCGAGACATCTCTGGAGCGGGTCTCGGAATGGGGCAGACTAAATTTAGTCCATTTCAACCCCGAAAAGACACAAGTTTGCGCGTTAACCGCTAAAAAACCCCATTTGTCATAGCAACACAGTTCCAGAACATTCCTCTTAACATCTCTAAAAGCATTGGGATCCTTGGTGTCGACATTTCGAATGAAGTTCAGTTTCGGGAGCACTTGGTTAGTAAAGCCAAACTAGCCGCAAAGAAATTGGGAGTGCTCAATAGAGCTAAGCAGTACTTCACGCCTAAGCACAGGTTGATGCTCTATAAGGCGCAAATTCGACCATACATGGAGTACTGTTCCCACCTTTGGGCTGCCCTTTGGGAGCCCCAGCTGGCCAAGTGGATCCGTTCAATTGAATTCAACGGTGAGCTATTCGTCTATTCGACTATCCCAAGCTTACAGATGGATTAGAATCGTTTGAGTTGAGGAGAAATGTAAGCTCTCTCTGCGTATTCTACCGTCTGTACAATGGGGAATGTTCTGAAGAACTGTTTGGCTTGCTACCTGCAGTTAATTTTCGTCACCGCACATCACGTACCAGGTTCTATCAACACTATCTGGATACCTGGCGTTCGTCCACAGTCCGGTTCTCACGTCATTTTCTACCTCACACGTGTAAACTGTGGAACAAACTACATGCATCGGTGTTCCCTCTAAGCTATGATATGGGGTCCTTCAAGAAGCGGGTCTATCGTCATCTTTTTGGCCGGCAATGCGTTGGTGACGCCCCTGGTGTTGCTAATGTCCATGGGTGGCGGTGATTACTTACCATCAGGTGACCTGTCTGCTCGTTTGCGTGCTCAAAGCATAAAAAAAAGTTAACGAAAAAACTGTAAATCTACAGTTAAAACTGTAGAGTTGGCATTTGGCAACTCTGGATATATATCTGTACTAATATTATAAAGAGGAAAGATTTGATTGTTTGCATTGAATAGGCTCCGAAACTACCGAAAAATTTAGTTATGGAATAGTTTAAAAGACGAAATAATAAACATAATGGCGTCCTTGTCTAACGTATGAAATAAAAACAATCCAACTCTACAACTCTACAACACTTTTGTTTAACATCTCAATCAAGTAAACGAAATAATAAAGTAAATAGACCATTATGATTAGAAACTCTATAATCGTAAGATAAAATCGACGTCCCCGGGGAATAAAATGGTAATAGAGAAAAGTAAATTTTACAGGAGAAGCAAAAAACCAGTTTTGTTTTGAATAATGATTGGGTATCTTTGAATTATACATCAAAACATGCGTTATTTTTTCCGGAATTACATTCCATAAAAAAATTTAATAATATAAATATATCTTTTTAATTATCACCAAAAAACAATAATACTGTTATTATATGGAATTGTGTAGCCAGTAAGTGTATATGTAGGCAAATATGACTGGTTGGGTGGTGGTCCGGGAAATAATAACAACAGTGGGCGTTTACATCACTTTAGTCAGAAACTCATTTTAACACAGGTTTTACACTAGTTATAATTAAATACGCGATTAGAACTGATTGTCTCGCAAAGTCATCTGATACTCGATGGCAAAACTACTCGGTAACTACGTAACGTGTGCACTGGGCAACGGTCGATGAACGAATGACCCGAGTTGTGCGCGTGCGCTGCTTTATATAAGAATCTGTGGTGTGAATCGAGTGACACATCACTCGATCGCTCGAATTGTGATCGAGTGACACATCACTCGATCGCTCGAATTGCCCGTTGAACGCTGTTTTTTACAAAACATTGATGGTGGCGCCGTCACGGCCATTCTGACATACGCTCGTCCTCGAGCGTCCTTTGAGCCTCTGAGAACAAGACATAAAAACATAAAAACATAGTTCAACTATTTTAGCTATACATCACACGTTATTCTTTGATATCAAATTGTGACACACATGGATAAAATTGCACATCATCATCATCAAAGTTCACATCAATCCTTCAGAGATTCACGATCGCTAAAACACAGTATTTTTTTTTCTCTTTTCTTTTCCTTTTTTTAACCCTTTTTTTAAACCTTTTTTTTACCTCTTTTTTTAACCTTTTTTTTTACCTTGTTTTTTTTTTTTTTTATTGACCCCTTTAGTTTAAACTGGACCGGTTTTTTTTTCTCTTTTTTTTTTTTAATTATCCCTTCAGTTTAAACTAGACCGGATCGCGCTAGTCCGAGCACAAGCCTGGTTGTTAGTGCTAGACCAGGCATTGCCCCCTATAACCAATCGTGCTAGTCAGGACAAAAGTCCCTATAGCCGATTGTGTTAGACCGGGTATACGCTCCTTTAGCTGAGTCAAAGGTCCGGATTATTCCCTGCAATGACTCGTACTTCTCTTTTCCTTTTTTTTTCCATTTTTTTTTTCAATTAAACATCTTTCCCATTTTTTTTTTTTACTGCTTAGCGTTCATCGTGGTGTACAATGGCATTAGTTACAATTCTGATAGGATCTGGTGATTCTGATGATGAACTCTCTAATTATTGCTATTATCGCTCAAGGTACGTGAACCAGCCGACAAAGTGCTACTATTAACAGATATAGTGTAGTGGTGACATTACGTAATATCAGCACAAACTCAACAAGGAACAATTACTGTCAGTGAGCAGTTATCAAAATGAACCATAATGGAATCAATACAGATCACCTGTTATATCATGTCACCATACAATCACCGATGATGCTCCTCGTAAGCCACCGTACAGAGCCGCGATAGGCTGCCGTCTTTGTCAACAAGTGCAGGCAGTTGACGCCGCACCAGCCTTCTTTATCTCGCATTGATGCAACTTCTCGTCAACGTTTTGATATTCACAGGCTGCATGTCCATACCACTGACATTGTCACTAAGTTTATCTGAAACACACAAAAAAACAAAGCACAGAAACACGAAATGTCTAAATGTTATTTTCTGAACTGAGGGTAGACGATAATTAAAGAATATCAAGACGTTTGAAAATTGAAAATTCTTGATATCATTTACAGAACGCTTCTGGTGTCACAAAACAATATACTTGCACTGACTTTGAATAACTTTGTTAATCATAATTACGTTGAAAGATACCGAACATTGACTTTATAATACTTCGTTGGATAAAGCACAAATACGACGAAACGATTTGTAGTTTACGCAAACCATCATTCTAACCAGTTCTTTCTAATCAATCTTATTTACAGGAAATCCTGGAACTTCGAGTAAGTTCCACGAGTACGTAAGCACAATAGATTTTTCTTCAACACAAATTCATGAAATCTTAACTTTTAATATTCTGTCAGGTGTTTTTGACAGTTCAAAATGACGGCACCATTTACACTGGAAGTTAAGATATTACACAAAAATACTATCGGATTATCCAATCTTGTTAAGAATAATGAAAAAATATGCCATACCAAATCGTTGTCTTATAACCTCAAACCTTAATGACATTATTCCGATCCTTTGTATTCGAAATTTCGAATCCTTATTTTACATGCTTGCCGTCCACCGTTTGTAACATCATATCAAGGTATCATCCTGAAAAACCTGAAATAAAGGTTCTTGCGAACCAAATTAAAAGGTGGTACTTTTCCCTCAAAGACACGTCTTATGAATTTTTTTTTTTTTTTGGTTTCTTTGGTTTGTTGGTTTTGGTGTCTTGGATGCTATTACTCCCTCGGCCATCTCTGACAAACTGAACACGTCCTCGTGTTCTGTGTTCAAATAGCAACGCACTCCGTTCCACCGTTCACTTCCACCGTAATTGCTTCTCGACAAATATCTCGCGTGAGGCGAGTATCACACACATATTTTCTTTGTAAAATTCCACGGTTCTCATTTACTCGCGTTTACTGTTGTTACGTTTCTCACTGCAACCAAGTCATTTCAAATATCATCCGGACCACCGTCATTCTTCATTTATTTTCCGACCTGTGTGGGCGAAATGTTCTCACTATATGGGTCCTCTCACTTCTGATGTAGGCAAATATGACTGGTTGGGTGGTGGTCCGGGAAATAATAACAGCGGTGGACGTTTAAATCACTTTAGTCAGAAACTCATTTTAACACAGGTTTTACACTAGTTATAATTAAATACGCGATTAGAACTGATTGTCTCGCAAAGTCATCTGATACTCGATGGCAAAACTACTCGGTAACTACGTAACGTGTGCACTGGGCAACGGTCGATGAACGAATGACCCGAGTTGTGCGCGTGCGCTGCTTTATATAAGAATCTGTGGTGTGAATCGAGTGACACATCACTCGATCGCTCGAATTGTGATCGAGTGACACATCACTCGATCGCTCGAATTGCCCGTTGAACGCTGTTTTTTACAAAACATTGATGGTGGCGCCGTCATATATAACAATTTTATTCCCGTAAAACTCTATCATGCTATCGACAGTTTTCATCACTTACGATACACTTTTATTGTACTTTTATGAATTAATTGTAAATGTATTACACTATTACAATTTTCTTCCGGTCAAAGTTAATACTCATCTTTGACGTATTGACATGTAACAATTTTATTTAGGGAAGAATAAAATGGTATAAGATGGGTATAAGCGTCTTACTGATCTAAAGAGACTAGTAGTTGTTCAGTAATATATGATTACGACTTTATTATGGGCTATAATTTGTACATGACTTCCGATGAATAAAAATAAAATGGCTCTAATTTTATGAAATTAAAAGATAAAAATCTAAATAATATTTACATAGCAGGTGTATATTGACTCGTAGATGCCAAAAATGAAAAAAAAAGTTTTTTCGGTAACCGCGATTACGATTTTATTCCCCGGGGGCGTCGAAATATGTTTAAATTATGTAAATAGCAGGTTTTGAGCAAAGTTGATATTTTTGAGTTTTGTTTTAGCCTATAAATAGCAAGTTTTAATCAAATTAATTTACAAAATTCCAAAAAATTCATGTCTCGATGGAAGATCAAATATGCAAAAAAATAATTTGTAACAAATCATACACTCAAGTTTCTTCCTGCTAACTCGAGTTGTGTAACTCGAGTTCAATTCGAGTTACCTGAATTTCAACTCGAGTTTACTCGAGTCGTGTTTTTTCCGAGTTGGCACATCACTAATTTTTGTATTGTGTTGTTGTCAACAGGTTAATTGGACATGAGGAAAGTTCGAGTTTTGTGTACACATGAATATTATACTCGTAAAGCTCGTTAGTGAAGATAATGTTAAGTTACAAAGCATCTGCTACATTAGTATGCACTATATTTTTCTCAAGTAAGTTTGAATTTATAATAAGGTATTGTATCTGTAAAATATCATATCATTGTATACAATATTGTTGTGCTTGTTGGTGCTTGTAATTCGTCGCACAACGCTAATTGTCAACAGACGTTGACATCTAGACGTTGCCTCTCTTTCTAATCATAACTCTTATCCTTCCTGACAACGTTAAGGTTGTCTTCTTTTTTGTGATAACATGTGTGGTAGATTAGGAATGTATGACACGGCGTGGCAGCCCTTCTGAAATTGGCCCGACACGTCAACCGTGCTTAGTTGTAACATCATATCAAAAGTGCGGAGTGCGCCAGGCCTGCTTCAACTGATTAAAATCCAACATATTTTTGGAGTATAAATTTGAATTTTTATACCCTTGGTCCAGTGCCGGATTTATATTTTTTATCAGTGTAGGCCAATTTATTTCCGCCGCCCCATGTACCTTTCTAAAATAATAATTTTTCCATTCATAGTAAGGAAGGCATTGAATTAGTCACTAAGAAAGTGCATAAAAAAACAAAAATTACAATTTTTTGCGACACTTTTTAATATTGCTATTAAAAAGTCGTCATCTATATTATCATCTTTTGAAATCTGCCGCCCCTAGTACGCTGCCGCCCCTAGGCCGCGGCCTATACGGCCTATTGACAAATCCAGGACTGCCTTGGTCCATTTCCAATGCATTTAAGTGATAAGACGACCCGTGTGGCGCAATGGTTACCATGCCGAATCGCCGCGCCAAGGGTCCTGGGTTCGATTCCCAGCGAGGCGGAAATTTAAATGATGAGTTTGAATTTCTGTTCTCGGTCTGTTTGTAAACGTCCTTGTTTTGTGTGTTGTCCATGGCACCCACGACACAGGGAATCCTAGTGTGGTAGCCCCAGTGAGTGTGAAGCGTTATTTAAGTATATTAAACCTAATATTATCTTGACCTTTTGACATCCTACTCCCTTAGTTTCTCGCTTAAGTTACTCGCTTAAAACTGACTTGTGGTATATTGGACATATTATGCAGTTGGCCGAGCTACACCTCTTAGTAAATGGTCCGAACTGAAAATCAGTGCCGTTCTTGCTGCGGCTTTTGCTGAGTTCGGTCCTTTTACGGCTTTGTACTGCAGCACAGATTTCTTTTTTTTCCTTCAATATAGTTCATTTAATTCTTGTAATATTTTTATTGATCTTTTCTTTTTTGTTTATTCAATTTATTTACAGAATTTGTTCTTTTTTTCTTCTTTTAGGATGTTTATGTTTTTGTTTACGTGTTGCTGTGCTTTCAAAAGCCGTAATAAAGTTTTTTTAATTTCATTTCATTTCTTTTTCTAGATTACGTAATGTCTTTGGAGTTGACAGAGTTACGGGTGCCGTTATACATACCATTGGGTATCCGTGCGGATTTGTTCTGCCACTGGACATTTGGTCCCACTGATGTGCTGTACTCCGTCAAGTGGTACAAAGACGGGAAGGAGTTCTTCAGATATGTACCAAGAGACGTCGAGCCGCTTAAAAAATTTCAACTGCTTGGAGTTAATGTTGAGGTAATGACAAATAGTAGGTATTTATTTATAAGCTATAATGTAAAACCTACAAGCTAGGCTTACAAAGGACGCCCCCCGGGGGTTGCCCGCCTTGTCGTGGCGGGGGGGCTTAGTAAACGTGGACTGGTCACCCACGGTGAAGCCAAGAGGCAACCAGGGCCGGCCTGTTTGGGCTGCCGGCTAACCCGAGGAGGGCGCTCCCAGCGGGCTGAACAAGTCCGCTGCGGACGCGCTTGGAGGTGGGACCGCAGAAGAAGAGGAGTGCCGGTATTACGGTGCGCCGTTCTCCCTATCTTCTGCGGCCGTGGAGGGATCGCAGGGGGAAAGGCGTGTTGGTATTGCGGTGCGCCACTCTCCCTACCCCCTGCGAGCTGGCGGGGCCGTTCCGTCGAAACGGCACTGGTGGGGCCGCAGAGGAAGAGGTATGAGGAGGAGAGGAGGAGGAGGCATGTCGGTATTACGGTGCGCCCCTTGCCCTATCCTCTGCGGCCGAGGTGTGGTCGGTGGAAGAACCACAGACCAGATCTTCCACCGGGTACCAGTGATCTGGTACCCATGGCCTCCTAGTAGCAGACTCAGAGGGAGTTTGCTACAGTACTGGTGGAGGCCGAGGAGGGAGGCACACTTTACCATCTGGTGCGCCCATCGTGGAGGGCCTTCGGGCTTTCGCGATGGAGCCGCTTGTGGGCGGCTGCCGCTGGCGGGGTCGCGGATGTGTGCGAAAGCGTTCTCGTAACCCCGTCACAAGGCGGCGAGGAGGAAGAAGATGGGGGGGGGGTTTAGTGGGTATACCGTGGGTCTCATTAGCCTATACGGGAGTCCCACATAACCACTCGGGTGCCCCCTGCGCCCGGGTGGTATGCGTAATGCATTTTCCCCCCGGAAAAAAAAAGAAAAAAAAGGCTTACAAAGGACGGACTTAATGTCATGGGGCATTCTCTCCCAGTCAACCCATGGTGTAAGTGAGAAGATACACGGTCACAATAATTAATTGGACGGGATAATATATTTTTAGGAACTAATAGAAATATTGCTTAAGAGCCATTTCGCGGTTAGACGCGCGGAATGAAGAATTTGATGTCAAAAATTAGTATCATAAGAAAGATATTAATGCTGGCAAATGAACTCATAAAATAGATCAATCCTTCATCTTGGATCTTCATTTACCGGAATTTTGAAAATATTAATTTGTTTCTGCGTAACTGTCAATGTAGCATAACTATTTTTCAGCAAAAGGACGACAGAGTCAATTTCATACACTGATTTTCTTTATTAAGTTTTATTAAATTGAGTAAAAAAAAATGTCTAGAGAACACTCATATATTATATTTTGCATTTATTAGAAGGGATATACGATTACTATAATATTCGTTTCAAAATTAATTCAATAACATTACCAATTTTCATGGTTTATGCCATGACTTTACCATCGATTTTTGTATTCAATAAAGCGTATTTCCCATCAAAAATTTATGTAGTAATAAAATATGGTCTTTGTCGAATATGACACGTAATTTTTTTTTTATCTTACTGCAAAAAATAATTTATTAAAACGAATTTACTTTACCATATAAAGATACGCACTGGCGCGAAATCAAATCAGTCGTGCGGCAGCACTCTTGGACGTCGGACCTATGTCAATTTTTGCTTTAGCCATCTAAGGAATAGATTTCGTAAAAGTAACGTAATTATATTGCCATTGAACAGTCTTGATCACGTGAGAATTTTTAGTTACAGTCAATTGTATTATTTTTAGTTTTCTATAATTTTCAGGGTTTTGTAGTCAAATCGGAATCATGTCTAGTCCGTTCGTTATTTCAACCGGCCGACTAGCCCGTCCGGCCGTCCGTCCTTCCGTCCGTCCGTCTGTCCGTTCCGTATGATTTTTTCTTCGTCTACCCCTTAATGTGGGGTATCGTTGAAAAGGTCTTTCAAAAATATTATAGGTTTCAAAAGACCATTTTTCAATTCAGGGGTCCGTTTGCGTAATATTCTGCTTTAAAGAAAACAATAGAAATTAAGTAACTATTTCTTTCCAATTTATGTAGTGTAAGTAGTAACGGAGAAAATCACGAACATACATATGTACAAAATATAACTATATCTATACTAATCTATACTATTACTATTGTAATATTATAAAGCTGAAAAGTTTGTTTGTTTGTTTGGTTGAACGCGCTAATCTCAGGAACTACTGGTTTGAATTGAAAAATTCTTTTTGTATTGGATAGTTCATTTATCGAAGAAGGCTTTAGGCTATCGGATTTTTGGAAATTCAACCCCTATTGGGTTGGAAGTCACTGCTGTAATTTGAAATAAAACATTGTCCGTTTTTAGACATTAGTTACTGTTTACAGTATTTAGGTTTTTTGTTATATGTGTAAATTACATATTTACATAGAAAAAAAATAATAAATAATTATAACTTGTATACACATACCCTTTATTTATACAACTTTTAGATCAATCTGTACTTTATAGAGTTCCGTACCCAAACGGTGTCAACGGGACCCTATTGCTAAGCCAAAATGTTGGAATGATAGAAGCTCCGACATTAGTCAGCTATAGTCACTTATTATTAGTCAAAGATAATACATTCGTTGTTTGGAAACTCTCGTGCACCCAAGTTCCGTCAACTCCCCAAAACTCACGTATCTCAAATACACAACACAAATACAAATCACCCTCTCATTTTTTCCCTTCACAACCCCTCGCCTCCCCCTATACCCCCCCCCTCAGTTCTTCACCCAAAAGTGGAATTTTGCGTCGTGATAATCTGGGAGGCATCCGGGCAAATACCGCACTCATCAGGTAGGCGCAGATCGGCAGATCAGGATATCGGGATATAGATTTTTGGAAAACCGGAAATCCCGGATATCTCGGAGACGGTGCGTCCTAGACAAGTTTAGACGGAAATTTCAACCCCCTTTAGTAAAACCCCAAACCTTATTGCTAAATCTTACTGAACCCACTTTTACCCCCCCCCCCTCCCCAAATTTTCCTAAAATACCATATATCTCCTAAACGGTACGTCCTAGACGATTTCCGACTGAATTTCCATCCGCCCTGTGGAACTCATACTTGCAACATTACCCAATCTTATTGGGCCCAACCTTAACCCCCCCCCCCCTCCCAAATTTTCCGAAAACTCCTTATATCTCCTAAACGGTGCGTCCTAGACGATTTCCGAAAGGATCGAGTAAAAGTTGTAGCCCATAAAAAGATTGACATTTTATGTGCCATACATTTTTCTTGTAGAGCAAGTGGTTTGGGAGGAAAGTGCGAATTTCGTTTCTCATAATTTATTATACTAGACTATTGTCAATATTTTGTTTTGTAAACCAACAGAAAACAATAAAGAATTCGTTTTTAACATTCAAAGAATAGTGTTCTGAATATCTTCTTTTTAAAGCTGTAATCATTTTTGTGTATGGATTGTATTTACCTTTATTTTTACGTTATCTTTTGTATCACGGTAATGATTAGGGTATCGAAAACCGATCCTGTTTTAAATTACCGGGATTTTCGGTACTCGCCTATGCTGGAACCGGGATTCCCGGGATTTTCAGTTCTTTCGGGATTATTTTACCACGGCTTTCCCCGCGTGAAAATAGTATCGCGTTTCCTATTTTATCTCTCAGGAGCATTAAATAGGGAAAAACTGTTTTCTACCCAAATCCGTATAGTCGTTTGCCGTGATTGAGTAACCATCATACTATTATACCTTACATGCAAACATAAGTTTCGTATTAATTGTATGAAAGCAACACAATTGTATTGCACAATTCAGCACTGCTTGGACGAGAAAAAAGAGTTAAATCATCTTCATTTATATTAGAAAAATATCGATCTGGGTTGTGTAAATAATATTATATTAGTATAGCTGCTTCATGTAGCCGACGTTCTGAATATCTTCTTTTTAAAGCTGTAATCATTTTTGTGTATGGATTGTATTTACCTTTATTTTTACGTTATCTTTTGTATCACGACGCGACATATTTTTATTTCCCAAAAGTTCAGAAAATCCCGGTTCTTTTATTTTGTTTCCCGGTTCTTTTATTTTGTTTCCTGGTTCTTTTGAAAAGTACCGTATTCCTTTGTAAATCCCGGGATTTTCGGTTCCGGGATTTCCCGGTTCTATACCCTCAGATTGATTTGAATTTAGGTATACCTATGTATTTCGACGCGCTGCGAATATCGCAGGCAAAATGGACGCATATTGCATTTTATAGATCACCTTGAAAAAACGTGATTTTTAATTTTTCACGTTGATTTGCCAAAATATTGATTTTTGCAATATGCATCTATTGGACATCTTTATTGTGATGTACCTAAGTAGGTACCTAAAATGTATTATGTAAATAAGTTACCGATAATGGTACTACTACATTGTACTCTTAATTGTTATATAAACTTATATTGTCACAAACCAGATACATGTATGTGGTCACAAAGTGTATAATTAAAATTATATGTTCATAATTTTAAAATTTTTACGTTTGAAAGTATCAAGAAGATTACTCGCACAGAACTGAGGTCAAGCGCGACGCGAGCCGCGCGAGGCAATATCACGCCGCGGAGCCGCTTCAAATACCTATAGTTTATCAACCGAGTTTTGCGAAATGGCTCTTAAAAAAAAATAACAAACACCACCTTTTTATTTTAATTTAGTACTAGATAATTTTATTATGACAATCTAATCAAAACCTCACAAAACAAATCGTCCCACTAATTAATCCTACGAGTACGCAATCCGGCAGAGCTTCCGCTCGCAAAGACGTTCAAGAGCAAAGTGCTTAGTGCCGGTTACTGCCCAGCGCACGTCTATTTATTGGCACTGCCCCCTCCACGCCGCCATTTTCTTCGAGACTGCTAACAATATTGTAATAATACGTAATAATAATAACAAAATGTAATAATAATTAATTGGACGGGATAATATATTGTAATAATAATAATAATAATAAAACCTATATTATATTCATAGCATTTACAAATAAGGGGATAAGTAAATGGCTAAGGATTTTATTTTTAGAGAACTTTTAACTATCGTTTGCTGTCATCATAGGTAGTCAAAATCTTAATTTAAAGATATTGTTTGAATTAATTTTTAACTAACTTTCAACTCCAAATGGAAGGATCTTTACCAATCCTCTTTACCAATTCCAATTCCCTTTACCAATGCCAATTAGCAGCGTGTTCAATAATCTGTTACGGTTAAAAATCTGGGCATTATCTTTTTAAGGATGAGCCGTATACGATTTAATTCCTCTCCATATTTTCCCAGAAGTTCAACCCATCTGGCTCTAATTTGACCTTAGCACCAGCTATAAGGGCGAGCAGCGGCCGATATCGCTGTGAGGTTTCTGGTGAAGGACCACAGTTTCAAACAGTCTCCAAATACGCTGATATGTTTGTTCTAGGTAAATATCCATACTACTTCCTACTAATATTATAAATGTGAAAGTTTGTAAAGATGTATGGACGTTTTTTATTCTTTCACGCAAAAAGTACTGAACGGATTTTATTTTATTTATTTTATTTAACAGTATATGTACACGTATAACAGTCGTTTACTAAAGGTCATGAAAGTAATTTTGTACATAGGCAATGCTTATTTCTAAAAGAAATCTCTTCCAGCACACCTAGGAATGGAAAAGTGGTATAAAATTAATTTAGCGTGCACTTGTTTATAAATAGTATATAAGATACATCTAATACCTTTAAATGAGCAATTCTTGTATATATATATATATATATTTTCTGAATCTCGGAAACGGCTCCAACGATTTTCATGAAATTTAGTATGCAGGGGGTTTCGGGGGCAATAAATCGATCTAGCTAGGATTCATTTTTAAAAAATGTTGTTTTATCCGTGTTTTCAGGCAATGAAAAACGGCTACAATAGACTCTTCCTGACATCTATTGGCGAGTAGCTACACTAAAGCTAAAGCAGCTAGATGGCGTTGTTAAGCAATACTAAACCGAGCTAAGCTCGGTCATCCGGATATTATTAATAATACCACGAATACATACATACATACAAATTATGTACATACACTAATACATACACATTTTATAAATATATACATTATTAAATATATGGACAAACTATACATAGAGTTATAGAAGAAAGAATAGTAACCATGACAGGATTTACGAGTATTAGCAGAGAGAAAAATAGTGTTCTTTGACTCTTTCATTTTTTCATGAAATTTTGCACACAGATAGACCATGATCTGGAATAGGATATAGCATACTTATTATTTATTTATTTATTTATTTATTTATTTATTTATTTATTCTATTGTAAACCTATAAACTAGATCACAATGGGGGGACTTAATGCCTGATGGCATTCTCCACCAGTTAACCCTGGGCGATAGGTTAAAAGTTGCGGTAGGTGCTACAAAAAATATAATTATATTTAAATATCAAATATGTCTGTCTTATCCCGGAAAACTCGGGTAAAGTCGTGGGCAAAACGGCAGTCGGATAATAACTACTACTGGTAATTTTCGCTCTTATGCTAGACATACATAGTTAACCATTGGGGATACATTACATCGGTATTATAATTATCTACTTGGATCAGTTGGATTGATAATAGAAATAATTCTTGACAAAAATAACCGACTTCAAAATTAGAGATAACTCCAAAAACTACTACCTACTACTCGTCAGATCTCGCTAAAATATACTAGCTAGGGGGATTACATGAAAATAAATTTCGATTAAAAAAAGAATCATCAAAATCGGTTCACCCAGTCAAAAGTTCTGAGGTAACAAACATAAAAAACACAGTTAAATTGAACACTTCCTCCTTTTTTGAAGTCGTTTAAAAATATAAAGAAGTTCACGTTACGATGCAATGTTATTCACTTGCTTATAGAATAAGTCAACCAATCCACACTTAGCTAATACCTAAATATAGCTTTTACCCTTCATATTTGCAGGAAACCATGACGATGAAAAATATTAGTGATCTTAAGGCTGCATTTTTGTCTATTACAGTTCTTCCATCCCAAGGCCTGACTATACTCGGCTTTGAATCTCGGTACCACGTCGGAGACCATGTTAACGCCAGTTGCCTATCAAACCAATCCAATCCCGCAATGAAATTAGCCTGGTTTATAAATGGAGGAATTGCATTATCCTCTGACAGAGAGACCAGTTTGGGAATTGAATTTACTATTGTAAAGAGTTTGGTGGGAGATTTGGAGCTTCAGGTAACATAAATATTGTTATGTCTTACAATTAGGTTAGAATATGGGCAAATGGGCATGACCTGACAGTGTTTTATACGTCTCGGGCCGGTTTGAAATGAACTGTTTGGATTCCATCCAGACGGACCAACCAGACATGAACTATCTATGTGTTACTATTACCCCAACGAGTTTCCTATGCATAATAAAATAACATAAAATATAATAAAAAAAAAAAAATTAAATGTGTGCAATTCACACGTGGTAGAAGTGAAACTATCCAAAATTTTGGTTTCAAGATATGTAATGAGATGAAAAAGCAATAAATCGAATCTTCTACCTTGTTCCTCGCGCCATCTATGAATACAACTTAGCACTTTTTAAAAGATAACCACGAACATAAGAAAAAGAAAACAGTGGTAACTACCGCCATCTCTTAACATAATATGAAGAGTAAAATGAGTAGCTAGCGCCATCTATCTAGCAATAAAACGAATCTTCTATCTTATTCCTCGCGCCATCTATGAATAAAACTTAGCATTTTTACTGTCGCGATGTCGTTTTTATTTATTTTAACTGACGAATATTTCTGTCTCATTCTTTCCTGGCTTCATCTGTATTTGTGTCTCTTACCTGTCGTTTTTTCCGTTGCATCCGGTTTGAAATCACAACGATTCTATAGAAGTTTCACTTCAAAAAACACCCGCTCGCAAAAAACCTATCATGATATTCCTTTTTAAATCCTTATTGTGTTACTATATTTATTACTATATTTCCAGTGCGTCGTAACAGTTGGTTCCGTGTACCGGAGGAGTATCGTGAAACATGCTCTCGTGATTGACACACGGGAACATCCAGAAGATAACCAAGTATTAAAAGATAGCGCAATAGCTCTAACAAATGCCAGCAGTGGAGGAGAAGTATTTAAAGGAAAATATTTTCTTACCGCTTCGAGTTTATACTTTTGTGTTCTTTATACTATCATTGTAAACTGTGTAATATTCTTAAATTAAGTCATAATTGATTATGAAAATGTCGTTTTCGTAAAATTTTACAAATGAAACTGACTGAAACTTACTATAAATTTACTTTAATTACTACTTACCTATTAATTACATATATCTTTAAACTTAGGTACTAAGATACTTAAGTAATCGGAACACTTGACACAAGTAATTGGAAAGCAGTAGAAACTTCCTGGATCATTACGCCCCAATGATATTATATATTAAAAAGAGGCAGATATGTCATAAGCGCGCGCGTTGTGTGACTCAAAAAGTGAACTCTTATTCAGGTGAAGAAAGAGATAGCGATGTAGTTTTGACGCGAGAGCGATAAAGACGTGCGATAAAGCAATAAAGCGTGCCTTGCGGACATCGGAACAGATTTTTCGGTTGATTTGTAAGGGCATAACGTATCTATATTTATTTAAACATCATTGTTACGCCCCAAATCAAGATCAACTTGTTTGTTGTAAAACAAAAATCACTGAGATAATAAGCTTATGCACAAATCCGCAGCACATCTTTGAATTTATCACGATCAGACCGTAAATTCTATAGCTCTTAATTATTAATACAAAAGGTTGTTTGATTATATATAACACGATAACACTAGTGAAATATCTATACAAAAAACATGTCTTAGCAATTACCGTAGAAGTAGGTAAGTACCTTACCTATAATACCTTATCTGAATAATAAATTATGACATCGAGCACTGTGTACTAAAATGGTACTAAACCTACAAATATCTACCATTACCACAGAAGACATAATTTATATGTAAATATATATAATAAAACTGTAACTCGATAATGTCTGTACATTGAAGATATTTAAGAAAATTTGATATCAAGGGACTATAATTATAGGAGCAAAAGATTGCAAATCTGTCATTTAAAAAAAATCTTGTCTGTCTGTATGTTCGCATCACACTAAAACCACTAGATGAAATTGAATGCGGTTTCCACAGTTGTAATACCTACTGGTGGTCTAACTTAAAATCTGGTGTATGTTTTCTCGTGATATTATACGTAGAGCCATAAAGCCTATAGCCTTCCTCGATAAATGGACTATCAAACACAAAAATAATTTTTCAATTCGAACAATAGTTCCTGAGATTAGCGCGTTCAACCATACAAACTCTTCACTTTTATAATATTAGTATAGATACATAATATTTATAATACATATTTAAAACATTGGAGTTTTAATTAAATTGATTACCCTACCCAATCAATAACACATAACTATGTTAGTTGTGCTATCCAGTGAACTAATATACTGTAGTATATTAGTATATTACTGTAGTATATTATTTAACTAATATACTACAGTATATTAGTTCATTGGTGCTATCGGATTTCTATATTCAATTCGCTGTATGATGGTGTGGGTCAGAGTTAGCGATAATAATATGACATAATTTTGGAAAATTATCAAATAATGTTTTTTGTAGATAAATAAAAAGCATTAATATCTTTCTTATGATACTAATTTTTGACATCAAATTCTTCATTCCGCGCGTCTAACCGCGAAATGGCTCTTAAATGGCAAAATATTACAATTAAGATTTCCTTATTGTATTGGAGGAATAGACACATAAAAAGTAGATTAAACCAGTCCATAAATTGACCAATTCAGGGTCTGGTGGTGTATCTTAGAGACAGAATATGTAACTCCAAAATGGGTGGGAATAACAGTTTTAAAAATATTTGTTGTTGGTAACGTTGACAAAGCTAAACCAGTAAAACATTGACCAATTCAGGATCTGATGATGTACGTATATATTCTATATACGTGATTAAGAAATATTAGTCGGGTTTTCCCCACTAATATTTCTTGAGCGCTTTTACCCTCGCTAAAGCGGCTAAATGGATTTAGATGAAATATGGCTCACAGATATTTCATATCCCGCATCAAAGTACAGGGTGCATGTTCATCTGGATCGGGTCGTTCGAGGGTCGGAGATGGTTCTACTTCTTCAGGGCAAGGGTGTAAGTTAGTTTGGAAGGTGGGTTTACAGGTTATAATTATTGTTTGTTACCTCAGAACTTTGGACTGGGTGAACCGATTTGGATGATTCTTTTTTTAATCGAAAGCTGGTGCTTGTCGTGTGGTCCCACATAAATTTGAACGAGATTTGAGAATGGCATCCATGTTAAAATCATATAAGTCTTAAATTTGCATTAAGTATGTGCGCGATAAATGGACGAATAACTCAATATCGCGCCAACCGATTTCGATGATTCTTTTTTTAATTGAAAGCTGGTGCTTGTCGCGTAGTCCTACATAAATTTGAGCGAGATCTGACAATGGTATCCATGTCAAAAGTACAATGTACTTCATTTGAAGTCGGTTAATTTTTTGTTAAAATGTTAGATTATGTATATGCTACTAGATAAAATTATTGTAGGTATATTTTTTTAGGTTTTTTTGCCTCCAAAAGAAAAAATGTAACCCAGGATCCCTATTTCCTCAGGAATGCGTGGAGGCATCATTCCTAAAAAATATAAACTTATTTGTATTTGGTTAATTGATCGCTATATCCATGTATGGGAACGAGTTTTTTAACGGGTTTTACAGCGGCAAAGTTAAGTTTGTTACTGAATCATTTAATATTGCTCTTATTTTCGGTTCTGTAAGTTTGTACAAAACCCTCGGTGCTAAAAAATTCGCATTTGGCCGGGATCTTTATGATAACTTATTCTCAAGTCCACGCAGACGAAGTCATGGGTAGAAGCTATTAGTGGATAATCGTAGTAATAGGTAGAACAGTCATTATATTGACACAAATGTTATTCGTCGAAGTTCAGTTTAAATATTCGTAGTGAAATACACGCTAGTTGGTTTACCACTGTTTTATTAGATTACCCTCCTATAATACAATCAAATACCACAGTATTTACTTACACCGTACTCGTTAATAGACACAAAGAGAATGGACACCTGCAAATACAAGAGTATTTTGATGGACGTAGGTGTCGAAATAAACGGATATGAGAAGAACAACTGGAAACCATTAATTATTTTTCTGAATATTCATCGGCTGGTGCCACGTATGTGACACTTAAGCTTGTTTTTGAGTCGTTGTACTTTATTTCTGATACTCACAGCCTGGCAGCTTGCCGACATGTTGCCGACCGACGAATAGACCGAGTTAAACACAAGAGGTTTTTAAGATGAGTCGTTATGAGTCGACTTGTTGGGAGCTTCCATTCTTTGGAAGGCACGTAAAGGGCGTAAAGGCATTCGAGCATTAAACACACACACTTACTAATTACACTGGGATTGACAGCTATTTCCTCAACCATTCTCATTGCAATTTTCTGGTAGATGAATGTTCTAGATTTAACTTTCCAGGTCTTCTCAGGGAGCGGAACCCGTACCCTGTAGAGGCCACAATGGGTTGCACAGTGCACTAATGATTTTGTCCCTGCTTTCAGTGCCTGATAACTAGTGGAGTCTGCTGCCTTTCTTTCATACAAGGACTCTTTCTTGGAGCACCAACCGTGATCGTAGCACAGATACAGAAAGATGTTAATTCTACAGAAATAATGACTGACGAAATGTTGCCGTGGTTAAGTAAGTAAAAGATCTTTGCTAAACATTGGAATTTAACATTGTTAAATTCATATCGTTTAAAAATTTATAAAAAATATATTTGTTATTCTTTACAAACATATAATATCGAGTAGTGTTTTGCAATTCCGTGCACTAGAATCTCTTAAGTCTTACCACAATTTGGTATCTTGAACCTTATATTAATTGATTGATTAAGTTCTATGAAATGAAAATTTTATTTTGTATGATATTAGATTTTAGTACTTAATGGTTTCCATATTTTCTTCCAGCAACATCTCCAGCGATCGCCACCGTGCCTTTTATATTTTTCCTACCGTTATTATTTAATTGGGTAGGAAGAAAATTTACCTTCTTTTTTGTCTGCTTGTTTGAAGTAATCTGTTTTATAATTTTCTACAATAGTGCAAATTTATATCACGTTACGATCAGTGGATTTTTTTTGGGCCCATCATTAGCTGCTGCGGTAACAATTTCACCTGTAATAATACCCGAATATACTTCACCGAAATACAGAGGAATACTTTCATCATTGATAGGAGCGACAGCATTTTGGGGCATTTGGCTGTCTAATGCAATAGGAACATTTTTTTATTGGAAGAATATAGCCATTGTTGGCCTCGTGTGCTCTGTTTATTTCATGTCATTGTTGGCATGGCCTGAGTCGCCGTACTGGTTAGCTAAGAGAGGTCGGTATGCAGAGGCTGCCAAGTCACGTCGATGGCTGAAAGGCGTCAATGAAAAATCAGAAATGGAATTAGCTCAACTTTTTAATTCTATAAAGAACACCAACACATATTTATCATCAAGTGATAAAAATGGCTTTTGTAGTTTTTCTAGGCTGTCTAGAATGTGGTCGATAATGACATCACCTTCTTTTTACAAACCAGTGATAATTTGTACAATACTGCTTGCTCAATGTTATTTTATTGGAAAATTAGTTATTTCTATGTATGCCATCCAAGTTCTCAAGCGTTTGTCCCCAGATCAATCTTTTGTTTACAAAACAATGCTCATATTAGACGGAGTGACAGTGTTTAGTACATACGTGGGGTGTATTATATCTCGATACTGTAAACGAAGAACACTGTTATTAACGTTTTCGGGAACAGGGATTGCAATACTGTTTATATTGTCTCTTTATTTATACTTAGCGTCATTATCTATTATTACTGAAAATGATGTTGTTACAGTTTTATTACTTACCGTGTTTTCTATAGCAGTTGGTTGTGGACCAACAATACTGTCTATGTCAATTTATGGAGAAATTTTACCCCCACGTTATCTGAAAGCAGCTACGATTATTATTGGCACATGTGGCATTATAATAATTGGCCTTTTGCTAAGATTCTCGCCATACCTGTTTGAACATTTTAGAATGGAAGGCAGTTTTCTGTTCTACGCTATCTCTTCGAGTATTTTGTTAATAATTCTTTATTTATATTTACCAGAAACCAAAAATAAAAGCATTCAAGAAATAGAGCAATATTTTGAGAACAGACAAGAGATAAAAACAGAAAATAAGACTCTTAGAGAAGTGTAATAAAATCATTTTTTAGAGTAATACTCTGTGGTAAGATCTATCCTGCTGTCATCTCTCTTTTTGATTCTTCTGTACTATTTACCATCAGGTGGTCTGCTGGTTCTTTAATTTGTTTAATCATGTTTAATTAGTTTAATAATTTACATAATTGTTATATAACGCGCATCGTTGTGTTGCTTTTGGAAATGAACTTGTTTTAGAATACTATCTCCACATAATTTACTTTTCGTACGACAGGATAATCGTTGCTATCATTTTATTTACTTAAAATAACTTTATTCATCAATGTTTAGTCTAGGTCTGTAATTTACGTGTGGAATTTGGAGATTATAATTTTAATACTTAAGAATATTTCGAGTAAAATTTTTCATTTGATAATAAGGCTTTTAAAAAGTAAGTATCATTTTCAACACTTCATTTGTTTATAATATAATAATATCATGTTTGAATTATATTTTTATTAAATAAATGTGCTTTTATTACTTTCGATGTTACTGTGAATGTCCGCTATCAGTGAATATCAAAATTCCCCGATGTATGTCTACAATCACCAATCTCAATGGTGTAAGTCCGAAATTGACCGTTACGTTGATTTACTTGATTCTGACATACACCAAAGCTATAATGATAGATTAAACAACTTACATATGAATCAAATTACATACACTACTTCTCAGATTAATAAAAAGGTAGAAAACTCACCGCAACCGCCTTGAATTTGAGTGAAGCCACAAAAACTACACTTTCGTGTATTTACACGTGATAGATTAGTATTAATATATACGACAAATACGTATGTTTATAATTATGAATAAAATTTTAACACATTTTTTTGGAAAATCACCCCTCAAAGAGTTAATTTTGTTGATGGAACTTAGTAAGTAACTTCGTCATTTTTGAAGTTAAAAGCATGAAAATTTATATATTAGCTCCAGATTAGAAACAAAATTTGGAAGTATTAAGTTTTTTTGGAAAATCATCCCTTAAAGGGTTAATTATAGGGGTTCAAGTTAGTATGGAAACTTTGTCTGTTTTGAAGTTAAAAGGATGATATGTGTATAAGCATATAGTAAAAGATAAAAAATAACTATATCATGGTTTTCTTGAAATTCATCCCCATAAGAGGTAAAACTAAGGAGTTGTAAATATTTAAGAAACTACGGCATTTTTGAACTCAGTAATATGATAGTTTATATGCAAGATTATAATTAGAAACAAAAATTAATTGTAACAGGTTTTTTTTAAATTCATCCCCTAAGGGGTAAAACCAGAGGATGTAATTTTGTACGAAACTCATCAATATCGAACTCAGAAATAATGTCTCCTTTTGATGTCATGACAATGTATGAAGCAATTGTAGGTAGTAATACACTATATTATATTATATTTTTGGCAAAAAAAATTAAGAATCACCAGAACACTTAACAAAAATCATTTTTCAATTTTTAAATAATCATAGTCTAGCCAGGAATTTTTTGCCATCCCAATTGCGACATACATAATTACTTTTTAAAAAAAAATTGACGAAAAAACTGAAAAGCCAAAAATAAAATAAACAATTTAATATTATAAATTAAGATCCTGGATTTTGAAGTATCAAAAATAAAATATAAATTGAATAATGCAATGTGGGTATTAAATTACCAACCACCACACCACCACCGCTCACCATAAGGATTTCCAAAAGGGATGTCATGTTTTTTTCTATCAAGTTTTCATAAGTTAACAACAACCAAATAATAGAGCTTGAATTATAAAACACTACTGGTAAAATTAAAGAGCTCACCATAAGGATTTCCAAAAGGGATGTCATGTTTTTTTCTATCAAGTTTTCATAAGTTAACAACAATCAAATAATACTTAGAGCTTGAATTATAAAACACTACTGGTAAAATTAAAGAGCTCACCATAAGGATTTCCAAAAGGGATGTCATGTTTTTTTTCTATCAAGTTTTCATAAGTTAACAACAACGAAATAATATAGCTTGAATTATAAAACACTACTGGTAAAATTAAAGAGCTCACCATAAGGATTTCCAAAAGGGATGTCATGTTTTTTTCTATCAAGTTTTCATAAGTTAACAACAACCAAATAATAGAGCTTGAATTATAAAACACTACTGGTAAAATTAAAGAGCTCACCATAAGGATTTCCAAAAGGGATGTCATGTTTTTTTCTATCAAGTTTTCATAAGTTAACAACAACCAAATAATAGAGCTTGAATTATAAAACACTACTGGTAAAATTAAAGAGCTCACCATAAGGATTTCCAAAAGGGATGTCATGTTTTTTTTCTATCAAGTTTTCATAAGTTAACAACAACGAAATAATAGAGCTTGAATTATAAAACACTACTGGTAAAATTAAAGAGCTCACCATAAGGATTTCCAAAAGGGATGTCATGTTTTTTTTCTATCAAGTTTTCATAAGTTAACAACAACCAAATAATAGAGCTTGAATTATAAAACACTACTGGTAAAATTAAAGAGCTCACCATAAGGATTTCCAAAAGGGATGTCATGTTTTTTTCTATCAAGTTTTCATAAGTTAACAACAACCAAATAATAGAGCTTGAATTATAAAACACTACTGGTAAAATTAAAGAGCTCACCATAAGGATTTCCAAAAGGGATGTCATGTTTTTTTTCTATCAAGTTTTCATAAGTTAACAACAACCAAATAATAGAGCTTGAATTATAAAACACTACTGGTAAAATTAAAGAGCTCACCATAAGGATTTCCAAAAGGGATGTCATGTTTTTTTCTATCAAGTTTTCATAAGTTAACAACAACCAAATAATAGAGCTTGAATTATAAAACACTACTGGTAAAATTAAAGAGCTCACCATAAGGATTTCCAAAAGGGATGTCATGTTTTTTCTATCAAGTTTTCATAAGTTAACAATAACCAATTACACTGGTCAACCTTGTCAACACTGTTTTTGTCACACGAACTTTGTGATGAATTTTGTTTATGTTGGTGTACCCTCATTATGAATATATAATTATTTTGTTTCAATCACATCCAGTTTTCTTGTGACAGCTACATATTCATTTCTGACCTTATATACATGTATTTGTTTGAATAACTTCATTTAGGCGACTGTTTAACTATTGCATCAAGTAAAATTCATTTTATTTTCGTTAGTTACATCGTAAAGGGAACATTCAAATTTGCCGCGTCCAAGATCTGGAACGACCTGCCGCCGCCGGTGGTCAGTCTGAAAACTATAAAATCGTTTAAGACTAAATTAAAAATACACCTTCTGAGCCTGCAAATTAACTCCATCTAACTTAAAATAAATATCTGAACCAGCTACTAAAAAAAACGATAATAAATCTTTAAAACTTACAATATTTAATACTTATACTATAAATTCGCAAAATAATTCAATTTTAATATACGTATAATACGATATGCAATAATAATATTATAATTATCAATAAATAAGATCTTGTAACAGTTAAGAACACTTACCTCATTACGTAATTTGCAGACTAAGCAATACAATTGGCTTAGTCGTCCTCATCACAGTATGTTTTGTAAGCGGCTATGTACTTATACAATTACAAATGGACTACAACAACGCACTGCCCCTCACTTCCTTGAAGGAAGTTCCTTCCCTTCCTCACGCCTTCCTCCTCGCTTGTCAGCGATATCTAAGTTCAAGAATGCGTCATACTTGAAACCATTCATAAATGCACTGACGTCCGTACATCACTTTGGACTCACTGAAAATCAGCGCCGTAGCTAACGCTACGGCATTGTGCTGAGTGAGCTCCATTTTCCGGGCCACTTGACACATGCGAGCGTCACAGAACAATGTATAGGTACTAAGTATAATCATTGTTATCTTTTTTTTTTAATTCTCTTCGTATGTGATTCTTTTGTATTTATTATATTTTATTTTGTTAACTGTATTCATGTGTTGTGTGTCGTGGAAATAAACGTATGTCTATGTCTAAATATTCCACAAAACTGTTCTAACAACCTCGATAGTTTTTGTTATGTGTGTGGAGAATTAACTTTTACATCTCAGCGTCGAAATTTCACCTCATTAATTGAACAGTGCTATTTAGACTATTTTGGATTTCCTGTGCAGCATAAAGATAAATCCTGGGTCCCACATAAATGTTGTGTAACGTGTGTGAAACGCATACCTATTAGGTTGGGTTAAACAAGAACCTAGACATTTGCCATTTGGTATGCCAATGATTTGGACGGAACCAAAGGATCAAGTGTATAATTGTTATTTTTTTTTGACTCAAGCAAAAAGCTATCTAAACTATATTCAAACTTATCTTCAGCCGACAGACCCATTCTACATAGTTCCGAACTGCCTATGCCGAACTCTCGAAATCGACCAGAAAGTCGGGATTCAAGCCCGGAGTCCAAAGATGGCAGTGGATTTTTATATCTGAAAGAGAAATTCCCCAAACTCAGCGATGCAAACTTTAAAAAAGGAATATTTGTAGGCCCACAAATACGAGAACTAATAAAGGATAAGATCTTTGAAAGAAAACTAAATGATTACTAAAAACCCGCCTGGAAATATTTTATGAGTGTTGTCCAAAATTTCCTAGGAAACCATAAAGCGGAAAATTACAAAGACTTAATAAATTAACTTATGTCATATAAAGCTTTGGGGTGTAATATGTCCTTAAAAATACACATTTTGGACTGTCATCTGGATTTCTTTCCCGCAAATTTGGGTGCTGTGAGTGACGAACAAGGAGAGTGGTTCCATCAGGACATTTCCTTAGTTGAGAAGCGTTATCAAGGGAAATGGAGTCCAGGAATGATAGCAGATTATTGTTGGAGACTTAGAAGGGACCTACCAGAAGCCAAATATTCACGAAAATCATGAGTATTTATTGTTCATTAAGTAATAATTTCTCAAATTGCAGATGATTTTTGAACTTTTTACGAAAATATATGCTTTGATGTCAAAAGAAAACCTGATGTGTCAATTTTTTTTCATTGATATATTATTGTTTGGTAGCCCTAGTAGATTCAAAATTTGATATAAGTTTTCATGTGACAAAAAAAAGTTAAAATTTTGTTGACCAGTGAATTATTAGAGCTTGAATTATAAAACACTACTGGTAAATGTATCCTATGATCCAATGATATTATCCGTAAAAATTGGTTGATTCACATCTGAATAACACTTTTATCCTGTAATTCCTCCAAATATTATAGTTATTATTTAAAATTTTCTTATTTTCTTCACACCGTTTCGTTAAGATAGACTGTCTGTTAGGGAGTCTCTACTAGAGAGTATATAGGGACAGTCGAGACGTGTTGAGGCCGCGACACGAAAATAGATAATGAAGCAAAAATGGCTACCAAGCGGTGAGGAGGAGTGATGACCGGAAGAACAATGTTAAACAACATTGAGTGAATGAGGAAATAAGTCAAATTGACAACTATTAAATGTGATTTTATGTTTCAGATTGATCATATTTTTGTTTTTCTTTAAACTTATCGTGTTAAAGGCCGTGGATTGGAAATAATACTACATGTAAATATTAATCGCGAGAATTGAGCAGCGAAGCATAATTGTAGTAATGGGTAGAACAGTCATTATATTGACACAAATGTTATTCATCGTAGTTCAGTTATATTTGTAGTGAAACACAGGCTAGTTGGTTTAACACTGTTTTAATAGATTACTCTCTTATGATATAATCATATACCACAGTATTTATTTACATCGTACTCGTTAATAGACACAAAGAAAATGGACACCTGCAAATACAAGAGTATTTTGATGGACGTAGGTGTCGAAATAAACGGATATAAGAAGAACAATTGGAAACCATTAATAAGACAGGTAAATTATTACTTTCATTTTTTTATGGTAATAGCCGGCAAACGAGCTGACGATTCACCTGATAGTAAGTGGCTATCGCCCATGGACATCAGCAACACCAAACGCATCACTGATGCGTTGCCGGCCAAGAAAGACAGAAGAAAAAGAAAGAAAAAGAGAGAAAGAGAAAGAAAGAAAATTAGTTTTTCTGAATATTCAACGGCCGATGCCACGTATGATACTTAAGCTAGTTTTCGGGTCGTTGTGTTTGCAATATTCATGCCACTCCAAGCCACACGTAACACATGTGGTACTAGGGCAAGGTTGTGTTGTAAGTGAAGGGATCGGGAACAAGCACATGATTCGAAGAAGCCAAAATAAACAGACAAATCAATTATATTGACTCGCTACCCCAATGCTGAATGCCATTAATTTAACGGGACTCCCTCTGTATGACTATCATTTTTTTGGGTTCCGAAGTAAATAGTTTCGTCAAGTACGTCCGTCCGTCAATCCGTCTGTCCATCTGTTCGAAGTAAAACGCCGAGACCTTTAGTGCTAGAAAGCTGTAATTTGGCATGGATATACATATTTATTGAAACTCCAGAGTAATAGAATAAAATATTGAAAAAAATTTTTCCTCCCCTACGTGAGGAAGAATTTTTTATTCATCGCGTACCCTATAGTGTGGGATATCTTTCAAAAGGTCTTTCAAAAATATTATGGGTCTTCTAAGACCATTTTTGGGATTAGGGATCCATTTGCGAAATATTTGGCTTTAAAGTAATAACTAAGCTAAGGGGTTGGAGTTGGGCAATTGAAAAATTCTCAAAAATAGCACACCTGTACAAGGAAAGCTATCACGACTATGTTAGCGTAATTAGTGATTAATGAGTAATAGTCGATAAACTTATTACTTTGGAAGTTCGGAACCCTACATTGTGCGTGGCCTGACACGCACTTACCCTTTTTTTGCTGTTGTGTTCTTTTTCTTCTTTTCCATGAGCGGATGTGGATATTCAGAATAAAACTATTGACGCGCTTTACAATAATACGAGTACAGTTTCGGAATCTTGTTACAACTTACACAATCTATTATAGCCACATTATATCGTATAATTTCACCTTATTTAGACGACACTCCACGTACCAAGTTTACCATGATGCCTACCGGCTTCTGGTCTTGCCGGGAAAATAATGGTCCGGCACGCTAGCATCTGGTGATGTGTTAGAGTTGAGTCGTTATTGGTCGACTTGTTGTGGGCTTCCATTCTTTGGTGGGCACATAAAGGCATTCGAGTGGCATTAAACACACACACTTATTAATTACACTGGGACTGACAGCTATTTCCTCAAGCATTCTCATTGCAATTTTCCGGTGGATGAATGTTCTAGATCTAACTTTCCTAACCCTGTAGAGGCCACAATGGGTTGAAACTAATGATTTTGTCCCTGCTTTCAGTGCCTGATAACTAGTGGAGTCTGCTGCCTTACTTTCATACAAGGACTCTTTCTTGGAGCACCAACCGTGATCGTAGCACAGATACAGAGAGATGTTAATTCTACAGAAATAATGACTGAAGAAATGTTGCCGTGGTTAAGTAAGTAAAAGATCTTTGGTAAACATTGCAATTTAATAATGTTAAATTCATATCGTTTAATTTATAAAAAAAATGTTGATATCCAGAATTATTTCTTATTCTTTAAAAACATATAATATAACGAGTAGTGTTTTGCAGTTCCGTGCACTAGAATCTCTTAAGTCTTACCACAATTTGTAATGTTGAACCTTAAATTAATTGATTGATTAAGTTCTATGAAATGAAAATTTTATTTTGTATGATATTAGATTTTAGTACTTAATGGTTTCCATATTTTCTTCCAGCAACATCTCCAACGATCACCACCGTGCCTTGTATATTATTCCTACCGATATTATTTAATTGGAAAGGAAGAAAAGTAACCTTCTTTTTTGTCTGCATGTTTGAAGTAATCTGTTTTATAATCTTCTACAATAGTGCAAATTTATATCACGTTACGATCAGTGGATTTTTTTTGGGTCCATCGATAGCTGCTGCGGTAACAATTTCACCTGTAATAATACCCGAATATACTTCACCGAAATACAGAGGAATACTTTCATCATTGTTAGGAGCGACAGCGTTTTGGGGAATTTGGCTGTCTAATGCAATAGGAACGTTTTTTTATTGGAAGAACATAGCCATTGTTGGCCTGGTGTGCTCTGTTTATTTCATGTCAGTGCTGGCATGGCCTGAGTCGCCGTACTGGTTAGCTAAGAGAGGTCGGTACGCAGAGGCTGCCAAGTCACATCGATGGCTGAAAGGCGTCAATGAAAAATCAGAAATGGAATTGGCTCAACTTTTTAATTCTATAAAAAATAACAACATATGTTTATCATCAAGTGATAAAAATGGTTTTTGTAGTTTTTCTAGGCTCTCGAGAATGTGGTCGATAATGACCTCACCTTCTTTTTACAAACCAGTGATAATTTGTACAATACTGCTTGCTCAATGTTATTTTACTGGAAAATTAGTTATTTCTATGTATGCCATCCAAGTTCTCAAGCGTTTGTCCCCAGATCAATCTTTTGTTTACAAAACAATGCTCATATTAGACGGAGTGACAGTGTTCAGTACATACATGGGGTGTATTATATCTCGATACTGTAAACGAAGAACACTGTTATTATGGTTTTCGGGAACGGGAATTGCAATACTGTTTATATTATCTCTTTATTTATACTTAGCGTCTTTATCTATTATTACTGAAAATGATGTTGTTACAGTTTTATTACTTACCGTGTATTCTATAGCAGTTGGTTGTGGACCAGGAATACTGTCTATGTCAATTTATGGAGAAATTTTACCCCCACGTTATCTGAAAATAGCTACGATAATAATTGGCTCATGTGGCATTACAATAATTGGCCTTTTATTGACATTCTCGCCATACATGTTTGAACATTATAAAATGGAAGGCAGTTTTCTGTTCTACGCTATCTCTTCGAGTATTTTGTTAATTATTCTTTATTTATATTTACCAGAAACCAAAAATAAAAGCATTCAAGAAATAGAGCAATATTTTGAGAACAGACAAGAGATAAAAACGGAAACTATGGCTATTTATGACAGAGAAGTGTAATCATTTGATGTAGAGTAATACTGTGTGATAAGATCTATCCTTTTGTCTGCTCTCTTTTTCATTGTACTTTAGCAGTTTAAAAATTTAAATGCATCTTTGTTAATAAGTTTGACGGTGAAAATTGGGCAGTAAAATAAATGAAACTGGCAGTTCCGTATGGCATTTAAAAAAATCAAAAACATCAAACTTTTATAATCTAACCTAACCCAGATAATTTATCAATGGTAGAGAGGATCTGGCAGCATGCAAGCAACGTTAACGTTAGTGACAGAAACGAATTGATGCAGTACTTGGAGTTGGTTTCACGATTATTGCATTCGATTCAATTATTGCATAGCCTGTGTAATTTTTGAACTGACCAATATTTTATTTATTACTGTTTTTTTTACCTGTTGTACACATTAATTTATGAACCATTGAAAAATGAACAAACTTCCCGTTTATTCTTATACTTCTTATAAAATACTTTTTTTATACTCTGAGCAGACAAACGAGCAGACGGGTCACCTGATGGTAAGTGATCACCGCCGCCAATGGACATTAGCAACGCTGGGGGCGTCACCAATGCGTTATCGGCCAAGAAGATGACGATAGACCCGCTTCTTGAAGGACCACATGTCATAGCTTAGAGGGAACAGGTAGTTTGTTTCATAGTTAACACGTGTGAGGTAGAAAATGACGTGAGAACCGAACTGTGGACGAACGCCAGGTATCCAGCTAGTGTTGGTGGAACCTGGTACGTGATGTGCGGTGACGTAAACTAACCGCAGGTATTAAGCCAAACAGTTCGGGAATGGGGAAACGGTAGAATATGCAGAGAGAGTCTACATCTCTCCTCAACTCAAGCGATTCTAATCCGTCTGTAAGGTTGAGATCGTCGACAAGACGAATAGCTAGCTTGATAGCTGAATAGTTGAATTTGATTGAACGGATCCTGGCTAGCTGGGGCTCTGGCCCAAGATGGGAGCAGTACTCCATGTGTGGTCGAATCTGCACCTTATAGATAGAGCATCAACCTGTGCATAGGCGTGAAGTACTGCTTTGCTCTACTGAGCACTCCCAATTTCTTTGCGGCTAGATTTGCTTTACTAACCAAGTGGTCCCGAAACTGAACTTCATTCGAAATGTCGACACCAAGGATCCCAATGCTTTTAGAGATGTTAAGAGGAATGTTCTGGAACTGTGGTGCTATGGCAAATGGGATTTTTTAGCGGTTAACGCGCAAACTTGTGTCTTCTCGGGGTTGAACTGGACTGAATTTAGTCTGCCTCATTCCGAGACCCGCTCCAGAGATGTCTCGACTTCAGACACAAGTTTTATCCTTTTCTCCTCAATCTGCACCCAAGAAAGATTTGCTTGGGGTAACGGGCGTCACAAGTACTGTCATCAGCATAGCAATGAATATCTCCGATGTCCATCATATATTGATATGCATGATTAATAGTGTGGATGAATGTACATAGCCTTGTGGGACGCCAGCATTTATGGGCTTCGTATCCAAGCATGTTCCGTTAACAACGACCTTGATGAGTAAGGTATACTAAAAAAACTGATCTGCCGTGGCGGAAACTGTATTGACGGTCACTAATTAGCTGGCGATCTTCTAGATACCGAAGCAGTTGGGTGTTTATTACACGCTCCATTCCATTAGTTTGGAGAGCAAAGAGGTTTTGGCGATGGTCTATAATTGGATGCATTTGACCTGACTCCTTTTTTGGGAATAGGGTGGACCAAACCAACCTGCTTATTTTCTTCTTCAGAGTAACTTCTTAAATATTTAAAGAACAGTCGTAAAAATATATTCTATCATGGCCCTGCACATTGAGCAAGGCCAACAGCGTAGGTATATCAGGCTTTTTAATTTGTTTAATGTTTAATTAGTTTAATAATTTGCATAATTGTTATATAATGCGCGTCATTATCTTGTTTTTGGCAATGAACTTGTTTTAGAATATGTACTATCTCCACATAATTTACTTTTCGTACGACAGGATAATCGTTGCTATAATTTTATTTACTTAAAATAACTTTATTCGTCAATGTTTTAGTCTACGTCTGTAATTTGCGTGTGGAATTTGGAGACTTTAATTTTAATACTTAAGAATATTCCGAGTTTAATTTTTCATTTGACAATAAAGCATTTCAAAAGTAAGTATCAAAACTTCATTTGTTTATAATATAATAATACCATGTATGAATTGTATTTTTATTAAATAAATGTACTTTTAAGTTTTAATACTTTCGATGCTACTGTGAATGTCCGCTATAAGTAAATATCAAAATTCCCCGGTGTATTGGTGTCTACAATCACCAATCTCGATGGTGTAAGTCCGAAATTGACCGTTACGTTGATTTACTTGATTCTGAGATACACCAAAGCAATTTTGTTTATGATAGATTAAACAACTTAACTATGAATCAAATAAAATATAACTACTTCTTAGAGAAAAAGGTAGATAGATATCTCCAGTAGTTTTTGCCAGTAACTCCCGCCCCGGACTACCATGTTGTAACTTACCTAAGAGAACGCTTCACGACTTTTTTAATAATTCTGCTACTTAGAAGGTTTTGTATTACTTCAGAATGTTTATAGTTATAATTATTTAATACAATGTATGAGTTGTATTGAGATTAATAAAAAATATTTAATGTAATCGAGTTTTGTCTACTTACATCGGCTTTATCTTCTGTAACAAGTATCGACTTGCACTCATACACATTAATATCATAAAAGCCGCTAAAGCACCATAGGATATCCATCTTAGGTTTATATGCCTCGCCAACTTTTTTATGATTTAGGCGGAAAGCTGCAAGCAAGGTATCTTTTTTCTTTTTTAAATTGGAAATTGGTACTAGCATTAAATCAGCAGTGCGGCTACACGAATCACTAACCTGTATAAACTTATTGGATTTAAATTTTAACACAATTTTTTTGGAAAATCTCCCCTTAAAGAGTTAATTTACGAAATGGGACTAGTACGCAACTTCATCATTTTTGAAATTAAAACATGAAAATTTATAAATTAGCTCCAGATTAGAAACAAAATTTGGAAGTATGTATTACGATTTTTTTTGGAAAATCATCCCTAAAAGGTTAATTAAGGCGGTTCAAGTTAGTATGGACACTTCGTCTGTTTTGAAGTTAAAAGGATGAAAATTTATGTACATGCTTTATAGTAAAAGATAAAAAAATAACTGTATCACGGTTTTTTCGAAATTCATCTCCATAAGAGGTAAAACTAAGGAGTTGTAAATATTTAAGAAACTACGTCATTTTTGAACACAGTAATGTAAAAATTTATATGTAAGCTTATAATTAGAAACAAAAATTAATTGAAACAGGTTTTTTGGAAGTTCATCCCCTAAGGGGTAAAACCAGAGGATGTAAGTTTGTACGAAACTCATCAATATCGAACTCAGAAATAATGTCTCCTTTTGATGTCATGACAATGTATGAAGCATAATATGTAGATAGTAATACACTATATTATATCTTTACAAAAAAAATTAAGAATTACCAAAACACTTAATAAAAATCATTTTTCAATTTTTAAATAATCATAATCTGGCCAGGAAGGTTTTTTGCCATCCCACTTGCGACATACGTAATAACTTTTTAACAAAAATCAAACGAAAAAACTGAAAAGCGAAAAAAAAACATACTGAACTGTTTTTTTTCCTAATCCTAAATTAACAGTAAATAAATAATTTTGAGGCGGTGCTAAACAGATGAAAAACAAATTGTGAAAAGTTGTGCGCGCTGTTCCTGCCGTGTATGCCGCTGCCCTAATTTTATGTAATTAATTTTGCTTGTTTGTTTCGCACCGCCTCAAAATTATTTATTTACTGTTAATTTAGGATCTTAATTTATAATACTAAATTGTTTATTTTATTTTTCGCTTCACAGTTTTTTCTCCTTAGGGGAAAATCCAACAGAATTTGTTAATCTATTTGGAACATGATGATGAACATGAAGGATATTCTATTTGATTCTATTATTGATCACGTAGTAGTATAGATTGTTATTAATGTGAACGTTAGGAGAACTGGAAATATATCATGGAGCAAAATAAAAGGAATATTATTAAATACCCAATACCGTAGAATATACCTTCTTCCACATACCTATTCTGTTCATAATGGACGTAATTACACAAACATTTGTACAACTGTACAAATTACTATACATAATCGCTTAACATATTTGATAACTTTAATAGTTGATTTATCATCAGGTTTTACATCAGGTTTCTCACAGCAACGATATTGTATTATATAAGTAAATTTGCTGACTTTATAAACTTTGATCAAGTCGCAATGAATACACTCTAAAATGGAGAACTGCGAATATACAAGAATATTAACGGATACTGGTGTTGAAATACAGGGATATAAGGATAATTCTTGGAAGCCGTTGATACGGCAGGTAAGTTGTTTACAGTTGATATAAGGTTTCTTCTGTCATTCTTTATGAAAGTATCGTTTTTTTTACACTTGACCACAATCCTACCTGATGGTAAGCGGGGATGTGGTCCAAAGTTGTAAGCAAATTAACTTAGTGAAAACTTATTCACTCTTTTCTTTTCTTTTTTTATGGAAACGGTAAGCGATCTGATGATCCACCTGATGGTAAGTGGGTATCGTCGCCCATGGATATCAATAACAACAAGGCATCACTGATACGTTGCCAGCCAAGAAAGAGAAAAGAAAAAGAAAGAAAGAACTGGCTTTCAAGCCTATCTTTATCCAATCCATCTTTTTCAATCCCAAATCATTACTGAGAACCGTGTTTCTGGGTTGAAGACAATTTGGATGCCCTGTCTCCTTTGCTTTTCTTGGCGATCAGTGTCGGTAGGATGTAGGATGCGGATATTGGATTATAGCTGTAACTAAGTATATTACCACTTAACATAAACCCGTCTTATATGTCCCTTTTCAGTGTCTGATATGTAGTGGAATCTGCTGCGTTTATTTCATGTATGGACTGTATCTGGGAGCACCAACTGTTCTCGTAGCGCAGATACGGAGAGATGCGAATTCAACGGTTATAATCAATGACGAACTTTTGTCTTGGTTGAGTGAGTATAACATTGTTATTGATTATAATATGTATTTATTTTTTAACACCAGACTTGATTTTATCATGTTTTGTTAATACAAAGGTTTAGGCAGTACCTATCTACTGTTGAATACGGAGGCAAAACATTATTGTAAAATTTGTCCTATACATACTTTGGGGACATCATGTAACAATGGTGAAAATTTTATCCTTAGTATGTGGATTGACAAACAAGCCAAATACACCGTGTTACAAAATACCCCGTAAAAATATAATTAATTATAAAAGACAATAATTTTGTCAATCCTAGTAAGCTGTCATGTCACCCAGATTATTTAACAGAAAGGCCTACGTACCTACCTGATAATTGTCTTCTTTAATAGTTTTGTTGTCAAACCCACCCTTGGACTTCTTTTTGTGGGGTTATGTGAAGGACAGAGTGTATTTCTGCGATTGCCCAACGGTTGCCGAGATGGAACAGCGTGTTAGATCAGTTTTCGTTGGTGCGAAATGCCACACAAGCCATATCCCGACGAGGTTGTGTATTGAGCAAGGCGGAGCACACTTTGAGCCGTTTCTCATGGAATGGACTCGTTATAAGGCCATATTTAACCTCCTTTCGGCTTTACGGGTAATTTGGAACACCCTGTATAAAATTTAAAAACTTTTTGAATGTTACGCTGTCATTGCTATTGCAAAATGAATCTTTGCCAACATCACTTAATTTTCACTCTGCATCAATATCTATAAAATAATGTCAATTCGCAGCCCGTTGAATAGACATAATTTCAATAATGATTTCTCTTTTTTTCAGCATCATTGCCGATAATCAGCTCAATACCACATGTGATAATCCTGTTATTGTTATTCAATAAGCTAGGAAGAAAACTCACTTTTCTATTTTTGTGCTTCGTCCAAATAGTTGGCTTTATAATCTTCTACAATGCCACTAATGTTTATCATGTGTTGATCAGTGAGTTATGTGCGGGTGCTTTATCTGCTACTACAATGACAATAGCACCTGTTATGATAGCTGAATATACTTCACCAAAATACAGAGGAATATTCCTTCCTTTGAAAGGTGCTTCATCGTTTTGGGGTATTTGGATTTCTAATGCAATAGGAACGTTTTTTTATTGGAAGATCATAGCCATGGTAGGCCTCGTGTGCTGTGTTCATTTTATATCAGTGTTGGCATGGCCTGAGTCGCCGTACTGGTTAGCTAAGAGAGGTCGGTACGCAGAGGCTGCCAAGTCACATCGATGGCTGAGAGGCGTCAATGAAAACTCTGAAAAGGAACTAGCGCAACTTATTGTTTCACAAGAAAGAGACAATACTGTAACTAGTGATAAGAAAGACTTATTATCAAGGATAAAGACAATCATCACTACTCGTGCGTTTTATCAACCAACGTTAATTTGTATAACAGTTATGTCACAATATGATTATTTAGGTAAATTAGTTATTACCATGTACGCTATTGAAATATTAAAAAGTTTGTGCCCGGATCAATCTTTTGTTTACAAAACTATGCTCATCTTAGACGGAGTAACAGTGTTCAGTATGTACATGGGGTGTATTATATCTCGATATTGTAAACGAAGAACACTGTTGTTAATGATGTCGGGTATTGCAATTACGCTATTGTTTACATTGTCTCTTTACACATATTTAACGGCTTTATCTGTTATTGTAAAAAATGATGTTGTAATACTTGCGTTACTAACAATATTTTCTATAGCAATAAGTTGTGGTCCAATGATACTATGTACGTCAATTTACGGAGAGCTTGTACCCCCGCGGTATCAGAACTTTACCATGATTGTTGTTTGTTCATGTGACATCATAACGTTGTCGGTTTTGTTAAAATTATCACCACTTTTATTCAAATACTTTAAAATGCATGGTACTTTTCTTTTCTTTGCTGTCACATCAACTATTCTGTTTAACATTCTTTATAAATATTTACCTGAAACTAAAGACAAAACTATTCAAGAAATTGAGAAACTTTTCACTAAAACAAAAGTAATGGAAAGTGAAAATAAAACTACCACACAAAGAAAGGATGAATTAAGTACCATAATATTGTAGTACCCGTGTACTCAGAAGATCTACTCGATTTGTGTTCCTATTTTTACAGTCTTTATGATACTGTGAATGTCTGATATTAGTGAATATTATGTAATAAATATCCTTTCAAATATCAGTTTTATTTTATTATATTTAGCTCTCCCTTTGATTCGAAACATTCTTGCCTGTGTGCGAACAGAGTACTTCAGGGTACTGCCTAAATACTTACACTGGAAAAATACTTCTACGGAAATATTTAAATTGACATTGGGGTAGCTTAAAATGCAGATCCCAATTTTACCAATTCCATGTTGGCATACAAGCATGAAGCTCAAAGTGAATTCGCTCTGCACTGCAAGCGTCAGTCAAACATTAAGAGCCGGATAATCGGAATTTATCCCGTTGACCTAGCTGGATGGTTTGAGTGACATAATAAATAGTTACGTAATTTTAAGTGAGGGAGCAAAGCGGCGCAGCGCTTCGTTTAGCACTGATTTATTGGGCTGCTTATGTAATTCAATTTCACATTGAGAATATCGATTACGTAATTAAAACAGTAAAAATCATTAGGATAGTAATTTGCAAAAAAAAGTCAAAGATGTTTTCGGTATTATTGTGTAATTATGCTGATGGCAAGATAAAAAATCTTGGAATTCGTAGCTGAGGAGAAAAACGGTTGGAAATAAATTAGACGTGAGGTGCTTTGTATATATTTATTTATGATTTTATAAATTGTATTTAATTTTTTAAGCGAAGAAGACGTCATGCTTTGTTTTGTGTAGATTGACATTATAAATACTTTTATACTTATATTTTTTGTAATGTCTTTCATAAAAGTTGCGGACAATTACAGTTGTAATAAAGTGTAATTTACACAATAACCTCGCCTTAAATAATGAAAATTACAGCGATATTATTGGAATTGTATGCGAATCGATATTGACATTGCATTCAATGTCAATGTCGATAAAGAAACTTGTAGCGATAAAGGCAAACGGTATGTAGGTACAATTATCAATTGGAATAATAAATAGGTGCTATTATGGCTTCTGTGATAATAATAACAAGATATAGATTATTTAATACATTGGTTTAGGTACCTACTCTAGATTACTGAAACAATTATACAAAAGTAAAGTTGAATTAATATTTTTATAGGCTCGAAGGCATCATATTATACGAGTAATGGTCGTAGCGCACATATCAACTCGGAAAGGGATAGTCACCGGATCGCCTCGCCGTCGACCTAACGTAAGCGCGTTACCAACCGACCAACAGCTCCAAATCGACTCGGCTACGGATACGCGACGCCGCGCTTACGAATGACAGCAGTTCGCCGACGCAGCGGTAGCCGCGGCGCGGGGCGTGCACGAGGAAACGGAAAGTCGAAGGATAGCGTATGGTGAGACGTAAGCGCGGGTACGGCAAGTCGTCCACGCACCGTACCGCGGTTCGTGAGCTTGTCTCGAGGCGAGGCGATTACGTTAGGAATCCGATAAGTGTGCTTTACAGTAGGGAGTTTCATACAAAGAATAATGACATGCAAGAGTTGTTACGTTTACGTTCCGTTTACGAGTTGATATGTGTGCTACGACCCGTGTGGCGCAATGGTTACCATGCCGGATCGCCGCTCCAAGGGTCCTGGGTTCGATTCCCAGCGAGGCAGAAATTTGAATGATGAGTTTGAATTTCTGTTCTCGGTCTGGGTGTAAATGTCCTTGTCTTGTGTGTTGTCCATGGTACCCACGACACAGGGAATCCTAGTGTGGGGCTATGAGTGTGAAGCGTTATTTATTATTAATTATAATTCTGTGCCTCCTGTGATAAGTGAGCTTAGTCGAGTTGTACCCTTTTTGTGATTTTAACATAAAAATTTATGAGAAAAAATTACGATTTTTTTGGTCTAGCTCACGTTCTTATAACTGCTACAATTTTGGAGATAATTTTTTGCAAACTGATATAAGTGCACAGGTTTTGGCAAAAAACCGTGAATATAGATATGTATATCTAAAGTTGTAACCCTTATAAATAATTGCTGTACAGATAGTTTTTGTGCTTCGTGCTATAACTGCGATTATAATAATATAAATTTTCACATTTTATTTTACAATATATTAATCGTGAATATTAATTTATTTATTTAGAGTTACATCATTATAAACCAATGCTGATTAGGGTACAATTCTATATGAATTTATATAGAATTGTACCCTAATCAGCTGTACATATACCTACCTATCAGTTTACACAAAGACAATTTATAGGTGCAACATAATTTAACTCTACTTGTACAATTTATCACGTAATATTAGCACACATTTGAAATAAAAAGGTACAACTCACAGGTTTTTGATGAATTACTTTAATATTGTAACATTTACTACAAAAAACTAAATGTACGGTGACAGTAAATGTTTTTATCTACAAAAAAGTACTCATGTTACATCTAGCTCACTTAGTTTATGAACTAGAATTTTTTTGAAACTGTTTTTGTCCTCCTGTAGTGTCGATTTTTCACTTTTATCACTTATCACAGGAGGCACACAATTACTCGTATAGATTTCGATGTGTTCTTTCCGAATTTCTACGTTGCCACCTCATATTGATGCTGCTCGCATCGCAATTTTGTTATAAGACTTTTACTAAATTAGTGCGCTCTCCATATTGGGCTTGGGTAGGTACTTATTCAGAGATATTTTGATGGCATAGAAGGTAAGGTACTTTAAGATTTTTTACAGAAAAAAAATTAAGATTTGAGTGCACAATGGTAAGGATTAATTATGTTCCATTTCTGTTGCTTTACAAAATTATATCTAAAGGTTTAAATAAAAAGCTTAAATTTTGTTTAAAATTTATAATAGATAAGTTGGCTGATATTTAAAACTAGACTTACAACAAACAATCACAGCAATTAAAATGAAATCATGGCTTCATGATTCAAACTAAACTAGACGAACATGTATAATTTAAAATTATTAATTAATTAAATTAATTACTTATAGTTATTTACCAGAAGTAAATATTATTAATAATATAATTATTACCTAAAGAACCTCCACCAACCATACTGGAGCAGCGTGGTGGATATTGCTTCAAGCTGCTCAATCATGATGAATGAGACAATTTGTATAAAATACATTCCATACTAAAACCATTGAAGTATTATTACTAGCGTATAGAACAGACCGCGAACACCATGTATGTCCCAATGCATTGGCGCCACGTGGCTTCAATCTTCAATGGATTCGTTCGATTTTGAAAGGAACGGGGGCTCAATTTTGAAAATGGAACCTCCCGGGTGGGACACACATCACAGAGTACTTAATCACTACGTTTTACACACATTTTGTTCGAGATGTCTGTTCTATGACATTATACTTCAATGACTAAAACAAATATTTTCTCATAAATTTAATACTTAATGCAGGACTTTACATTTTCTTTGAAGGATTTTGACTAAATTGTGCATTTTTTGTATCATTACATGTGATATTGATTTTTGAACTTATTTAATAATTAAACATTCAGGAATGTTGCTTTCACGAATCATGTTTAAGTTCAGTCATAGGGATTCTCGCTAATCGTGACAAATAAAACGTACCTAGTGTTTAAGTACTCTGTGGTAAGAACTAACACTGTCAATTACAAAATACATCAATTTTTCCCTGTTTACTTGTAGTATCATAGGTACCTATTATTTATTTAAGTAACGAACGCGTATCTAATTACTCCGAGGCAAGAATGTGGTAGGACCAAATATAAATTCATCATTTTTGTAAAAAAATCCCAAGTAGACTCTCTTGATTATAACACCTAATTTCAGTAACAATAGTAAGACTGATCACAACAATAAATCATACGTAGTTATTTTTTGTTATTTATATAATTTTATCTAACTTAAAATACCTCACATTTTAAATGCAGAAAAATGAAAATAAGTTAGGTAAATATCACTTTTGTAAAATTACCTTATTCTTAAGATTGTTTCCTCCTTCAAATTTTTCTTAGGAATTCATAGGAAGAGAGCAAATAAGAAAAATCAGATCAACATTATTGTTCCGACAATAGTCATTCCTTACTTTATAGACTATAGAAAAAATTTCTCGTTTTGTTGAAGTATCTAGCCGAACTAAATCTTCGTTAAATTACCCTGAACCGTGCGATAAGGTAAACTCATCTAATTACGCACTGTAGGTAAATCTAATACCCAACCTTGCATTATTGCATTCCACTTCAGTAAAGATATTCACAGAGCTCCATCGTGGCCTCAAAAGGTAAATGTAAATATTAAATAGGTAACTAAATCACATAATTAGACAAGTTTACCATACTTTATAAATATAACTATGTACAGAATCACAACTGGGTGTCATCATACACTCGCAATAAATGATAGTCTATTTACATTTTTTGACGAATCGTTTTAGCGTGAAATAGGCGAGTATCCTTACGACAACTACTTCGACAGCTAACACCGTAATGTCCAACCAGTAATTGTCAGGGGTGAGATCCAGTTGGCTGATAATTTCTGAAGGGTATCTGGAAATGAAAAAGTTGTCATTAATTTACCAGATTTTAGATACTAGATCTAGCCACGATACACCACCACCACGATACACCACGATACGACCACGATACGACCACGATCACGATATCACCAGAATAACATTTTTAATACTTTGCACATAATAAGCCACAAAAGCCTAAACAACAGATAAGAATGGAGGATATCTTTATTCTCCATGCAGATGATTAATTCAAGAACGAAAAATGGTTATAAGCAAAATCAGTCGTAAGACTGCCTGCTTATAAACATTTTGATAGTTCATTAATACAATTTATTGGTACCATTCCTCTGTGGGGTCTTGATTGAGTCAGCCGCCAAACAACTTGTCGTGTTCTGGCTGTGGACTTGAGAGCCAGTTCTTTATTTTTCTTCTCTCTTTCTTGGCCGGCAACGCATCAGTGACGCCTTTGGTGTTGCTGATGCCCATGAGCGACGATAGCCAATTACCATCAAGTGGATCGACAGCTCGTTTGCCCGTTATTTCCATAAATCACTTCGTGAGACTGCCTGCTTAAGCTACTGTTATAAATGTGACACTTTGTACGAATATTTGTTACTCTTTCACGCAAAAACTACTGAACGAAGTTTCATGAAATTTAGTACACAGGTGTCCTTGACCTTGAATGAGTTATAGGATACTTATCATTCCGGAAAACACGAGTAAAGTCCCAGGAAAAGTGGTTGTAAATTGGTAGTAATGGCTTCAACCCATTAATGGCCCACTACTGGGCACGGGTCTCTCCCCTTAAGGAGGCCTAGAGCATACTCCACCATGCTGCTTCAGTGCGGGTTGGTGGAGGGGTTAGTAGCCAACCCGAGTGTCGGAATTTTTCAAACCGCCGAGGGCCTCCGACATGGCTCAATGACTGTTATCTTATGATAACAACCGGGACCGACGGCTACGTGCCCTCCGAAGTACGGAAACGATCAAGAATGTTTTGCCACTAGCGGTCACCCAATAAATAGTAATATCTTACCTCATATGACAGTAATTTTTCGCAGGCGGGCAGTCAAGCGGCTGCCGACCGTACGAGTACACGGTCAGCACGAGCGCTTCGAACGAGTACCGCATGAAGGAGAGGTAGGAGACGACGCGCATGGCCGCGCGCATATGCGTGTACATCACCAGGAAGCCCGCGTACACTATCATCGCGCATGTCAGTAATGCACCGATGAAGGTGCCGTTCTGGTGACAAATGTGACAATGTTTAATTATTCAAGCTTCTGGTAATAGGTAGGAGTAAGAGCTAAGATAGGTTAGTGTGCTATGTATACCAAATATACATATTTATAAATACATCTTTTGCTTTGTATACACGCATGGAAATAAATTTATGTTGTAAGGAACTATGATTACAATAGGGTTAAAGAAAAAAAATTCAAAAATTATTTAAGTCACTTTATCTATTTACGGGGGGCTTAGCTCCCTGCTCCCCGCTAGTGTACAAGCTGTACTCACGACAGGGTTGACGCAGGTCCCGATGACATTCCCGATGGCGTCTGCAAGAAGCGTGGTGATGGCCAGCGTCAGAACGAACATGGCGAAGCGGCTCGCGTCCTGCGGCTGCCCCGTTAGAAAGTATGACGGCGCCGCGTAGATGAAGCTGTATAGTATCTGGAAGTTATACCGGATAATAACTATGTGTAAACACATGGCCTTACCAACACAGGAGACTGCTGTATACCACCAGCGACCCGGATTTAATCGCCTCTTACCATCATGGCATTGAGGTTAGTATTCTAAGTCGCTCCAATAGAGCAAAAAACGACACTGATACAGCGTGATTTTTTTTGTGTTTTTCTGTTTAGAAGTCTTATATATTGTGTAAGATTGCCTTATTTTATAGGCTAACAAAACTTCATTTAAATCTGCAATTACCTATTCAATATTTCCAAATAAAATTTTTATTTTCATTTTTTGGCTCTAATACACCTAAAAAATTCATCGCAAAATGGATTCTACATCTAAAGCTAGATGTTTTAAAACTGAGATTAAAATGTATTTTCTCATTAATATTACAATTACCTGCAGCGGGATATTGGTGATTAATATTGCAGCGTAATAAGTCTTCAGGTTGTACCAGTTGTTGAAGTTTTCTTTCTTCAGTATCCCCAACTCTGACGGAACTGCAACAGAGATAGATCGCATGCTAAATTATATCGGATGCCAATTGATTGGTGATAAAAAGAGCTAGTACGTCTGGACGGCAAGCTTCGAAGAGGTACCTGAAGACATGATATTTCGGATGAACAATTTCGACCAATTACAGGCCTGATTGAGGTTGATACTAAGACTCGTAGCAACACGTAGTGCGTCGATGTGTAACTTCGACCAATGATAGGGCGCAGATATTCATCCAATGTTATTTAATCCGTCTTCGGGCGTCTCTTCGAAGCTTGCCCTCCAGATGTATACCTAATATATAGGTCATTAGATCAATGTTTCATAAGGTCGAATGGCAATTATACTTACATTTAAGAACAGCTGGCATAAGTGAGGTATAGCATAGATAGGCGGCAGAAACTATGAAGTAAGAAAGATTGCTTATACTCTTCGAGGCGTCCTTGCCGCAATTCTCGTAGACCAGTCCCAGAAGTACTCCTATCACCAAATGCATCACCACTTTTACGTGAGACGTAGTCTGGAAGGAGAGTAAATAAATAGTTAGAGTAAAGAAACGTGTAAAAACTCAATTCGTAGGCAAGGGTAACTATAGCATAGATGAATATTTAAATGATAAGGATGCTTGGAAATGACCAGCTAGGCAACCAGTTCTACTCAGGTTAGAGAATACCTATTCTCCTCTTTCCTAACGTGTAAATGTTGCAATTTATTTGTTGTTTTATATTTTATTTTTAATATTTCTTATTTTATACATATTTTGTATTTTAATTGACATTAAAACTAGAGTCCTGCTCTTCCGTGAGACCTTGATTCAATCTGTCAAAAATCTCACAATGTTCTGTTCTATTGTCTTTAAAATGTCCTTACTGGAATTGTTACACACATTATACATAAACTGTCTATATTACATTATTTGCACATCCTTTAGCATATTTGTAGTTCTCGCCATGTTTGTTCAATCTGTTTCCGTCTTCCTATATTGCTGCGTTAGCCAGCGGAGGCTTACGAGACAACCGTTGGCATTCGACTGCAAATAATATAATTAGCCTTCCGACTTTGTGAACAGGTTTTACTGGATCTCGCTTAATCTTGATTTAGGTCTAACCTCGTGTTGAGGCCATTTCAAGAAGCAGGTCGATTGCTCTCTTCTCAGCCGACTTTGTTGGTTGCTTTTATTACGAGTAGGTTCACTTAATATATCTCAAGATTTTTCCTGAGTTGTCAGAATTTTTCCTGAGTCGTCAGAATTTTAAGACTACTGACCGGATTTCAGAAATGTCAGGATTTATTTAAATAAATGCCAGAAATACCTTGTGTAAACATGTAAATAGTTGAAATCATTCTGAAATTATATTTTTAGAGTTACGTACGAAAAAAACGAAAATAACTCGTGCGTAAACGTAAATAACTACTCTGTGCTTAACTTTTATTAAACACAGAGTAGTTATTTACGTTTCCATCTAATAACCTAACTTACAAGTATGATCATCCATTGAAGCTGAAGTGGGTCATCAAGTGTTCCGACAGCTCATTTCGACGGGTGCAAAGTGAAAATAGTTATCTGCTATAGCTGCTTTGTAGACGACTCTTTTCACTTTGCATTCGTCGAAATGAGCTGTCGGAACACTTGATGACCCATTTCAGCTTCAATGGAAAAGAGTTATCTACAAAGCAGCTATAGCAGACAACTCTTTTCACTTTGCACCCGTCAATTTGACTGCGTAAAAAAGCGTAAAAAAGACCAGCAAATCCAGAAAATCTAACTCACCCAGTCACGATATTGCTGAACCAGACATCGTTTGAACAGCACTCCAAACTTGTACAGTTCATGTGGCTTATTGATGACTATGGACATCTTGCCGCAGGAGAACTGAGGAGACACGGTGACAGTGGCCGGAGAGATAGGAGAGGAGAAGTCTTGTCTCTTGCATTTCTTGGCTAGTATTTCGTTGAACTTGCCGTATTCACCGTTTGCTATTTCCAGCACTGAAAAGGTTTAGTTGAGCAAAAGATAATTTTAATGCATAAAAACATTGCATAATGATAAGAAAAAAATATTATTGAAGCACATTTTGGAATTCATGAGCAATTTTAGGGTTCCGTACGAAAAAACGAAAAACGGAACCCCTATAGGATCACTTAAGGGTCTGGGCGACCGCCGTTCACAGCCAATTTAGGTACACCGAAACTACTGAACAGATGAGTTGAAATTTGGTACTCATGTACTTTTTTGTGACACAAAGATGAAGGTATAAAAATAAACAACTGAATTTTGATAAAAAAATAACAAAATCAAAATTAATTGAACAAAAACTGTTTTGCAAACCGTATCATACCACACGTATGTCAAATCAAAGGGCTTGTTGTAAGGATTTTAAATATATTTTTGTTATAATTTTACTACAATGGACGGTTTTAAAGTTATTCAAGAAAAAAAAATACAATCCCCCCTTATCTCTGAAACTACTGACGCTAGAATTTTGAAAAAAATAATTTAAGTGTAATAGTTCTTTACTTAAATATTACAGGAAAACCTACAAGAACGGTTAACGGTAAATACATAATCAACGTACCGTACCCTCTCCAAGCGACTTTAACTCGCACTTGTCAAGTTTTATTAATCACTCATGATTAACAAGATAAGGCCTAAAAATAAATTTCCTTGTCACTACTAAATTTTTATCATTTCAGTAGGTACATATATGTTATACTCGTAGAACGACGCCATTTATAATGCAAGTAATGAATAAATTATTGTAGTATAATTAGCAATTTGACGTTTTATCTCATTGATTATTCAATTCGCCAATAATGAAATACCTTGACATTTAATAAAATTTGTTTACTTAAAAACTTAGATAAGTATTGCTAAGTACCTATGCAGTGTAATGTCGATTCAATAACAAAATAAGGATTCATTGTGAGCGGAATAATGCAGTTTTTATATTTAACTGTTAACCACGGCTGAGGCAGAGGCGGTACAGCCGTACAGCCATACAATACAGCCATACACCCACACAGCCGAAAAGCCCAGCTTACTATCATTGCTTTACTATCATCACTCTGCAGCTGTTAACACTCATATTATTTATTGGTAAATATTATATGTATGGAATGGAGTGTGTTATCCGGCCAAAGATCCCGAGATTCATGGCTGTTCACAACTGGGCTTGCCTTGTTCTGACGGCCTAGATACGCTCCTTTGTCCTAATAGGTACCCTCAGCGGCTGAGTGTAACTATCAGTTTTTATGTAACTAGATACGACAAACGAGCTGACTATCCAACTGATGGAAAGTGGTTACCGCCGCCCATGGACACGGGTAAGGCTTTACCGATGTGATTTGTTTGGATGTTTCATGCAAAAACTACAGAACGGATTTTCATGAAATTTATCACTCAGTTAGACCATGATCTGAAATAAGACATAGCGTACTTATTATCCAGCAGCAGAGCTTAAGTGATCGACAAAGTTAAGCAACAGCGGGCGCGGTCGGTAGTTTGATGGGTGACCGCTAGTGGAAAAAAATTCTTGAGCGTTTCCGTGCTTTGGAGGGTACGTAAAGCCGTCGGTCCCGGTTGTTATCATAAGATAACAGTCGTTAAGCCATGTCGGAGGCCCTCGGGCGGTTTGAAAACTTCCGACACTCGGGTTGGCCACTAACCCCTCCACCAATCCGCACTGGAGCAGCGTGGTGGAGTATGCTCTAGGCCTCCTCAAGAGGAGAGACCAGCCAAGAGCGCTAGTACTAATACATAGATACTCACTGTAATCAGCAGGATTGTGGTAAATTGGGCACTGTAGCCCCACCGAAGCGAAGTAGGGAACTGTATTTGTGCTTGTACCGCTGTATATGCACAAACCTTCCGCTAATACGTATACCTGAAAATTTAAATAAAAACAAAACATGACGTAAATAAACTCTCCTGACATTTAGTACATTGACTGGCAGTTAACCTTTAAACGCTATTGGAATTTCCATTATGCGTTGTTTTCCCACCCATTAAGTACCTATCTACTTATACCGTGCACTGCACACCGATGCGGCATCCAGGAAACTTGATGGTGTATGGCTAATGGCTATCAGGCCATATAGCTATCTCATGCACATTGCACACTGGATGCCACGTCAAATGAAACTACAAACTTGACAAGTACACTTGATGGTGTATGGCCAGCTTTAAATGATGTTCATTGTAAATGTATGGTAGGTACTCAGGTATGGTAGGTATATTATCTTGCAATAATAATTGTATATCTTAATTACAGACTCATGAATGGATTGTGTATGTTTGAGTATCTTATTCTTAAATGTGTAGCAATAACATCAACGCTATTCTACAAATAAACGAACAAGCAGTTTTGAGTAGTAGTAGTCATCCATCATCATCCATCAGCCGTTGAAGGTCCACTGCTGGACATAGGCCTCCCCTAACTTGCGCCACTCTGACCGGTTCTGAGCTTTCTGAATCCAGCGGATGCCCGCTGTCTTCTTCAGGTCGTCAGTCCAAGTATTAGTAGTATGTATATGCGTAGTATTAGCACAGAATAGTATTAGTACTATCGATAGGTTACCTACTATTATCGACTCCAAGGTAAATTCGCAACAAATTAATTTCATTTGTTTACATGAAAATAGTTGATTAATGAAATTCAGTTTTGCGATATTTTAACAATTAAATTATTAAAAAAAAGAACATTTTTTTATTTTCTGGAATATTGGCTACGAATTAATGATACGTGAAAATATTATGAAAGAGTCCATTGTTACAGATTTGAATTAGAAGTCAATGACTTTTTTATTCAGAGTTTTATGGCAAGTTAACGCTAAGTTATGACCTACGCAGATTCTCATTATTCTCACCTGATCAAATGTCTTGAAGAGTGATGCTGATGGTTGATGAATGGTACAGATGATAGTCCGGCCACTTCGAGCTAGGTTCTT